>SWBG01000051.1:0-175903 GCA_023848605.1 Aureobasidium sp. EXF-10728
TGCCGGGGTAGCTCAATCGGTAGAGCGTGTGGCTCTTATCACCAGATAAAGTACAACCTCAAGGTCGCGGGTTCGAGCCCCGCCTTCGGCTATTCCTATACATTCGCTGTCATATCTTTTTGCCGGTTTATTGTCGTGTCAGAAAACTCATTTTTGAGGCGTTGGAGAGATCGGCGAAAATTTGAAGCCTGCCAAGACTTTTTTGCGGACCGACGCTCTGTAAATTTTTGCCAAGACATAATTTTTCTTCTCTCTTTCTCGTTGAACCTTGGCCTGTTCTTTCTGCCGTGTACGAATCTTCTGCTCACCTTCAACTGACTCCATGGTGATTCTGGCGCTCAGAACTTGGCTTGACTCCGGAGTTGCAAGGTTGCCTGTTGTCTTTTCCTGAGAGTAACACCATCTTCTGGTCTTTCTAACCTAGCAGGTTTTTCTCTCGCCTTGCAATCCACCCGCATCCAAATTGTAAGTATTGTCCCTTTTCACTCTCCGATCTTGCTTGCCCACTACACACTCCCTTCTCAAATGATGATTGATAAATTCACTGATGGCAAACGGAGATTGAATCCCTCCATGCCAGATTGATGTTTTGTTATTATTAGCTCTATCTGATATTTCTCTGCTCTACAATCACTTCCTTGTTTACGTCATTTCGGTTCTCAAAAGTACTTTGCTGATTGATTCAAACAGATTTCCAAACTCAATGAGATGGTCTATAGCTTGTCTTAAGTAGTATAGATATGCAAATACAGAGTGCTACAAAGAGCGATCAGATCCTCGACTGTCTTTCCATCCTAGCACCATCGAACCCCCATTGCTTCATCCACAACTCCATCCACTCACCGTTGACAGCTTGCAGACCTGCCAACGTCTCGCTCATCTCTTGAGCCTTGATCGTCGAGAATCTCGGATTCAAGGCATGTCTGTTTTGTTCGAAGAAATCGAGCAACTTGACGGCAGGGTTTGCCTCATCATGTTCTTTTTCCGCAGAGGCTTGTAGATCCAAGAGCCATTCTTCGTAGGGGACGACTTGAAGTTCTTTGTCGAGTGATTTCTGTACGTGCGGTAGAATGTCTTGCCAATTGGCTTGGTGAGGGTTAAGGAGATGCACGAATCGGGAGGGTGTCTCGTCAGGAGAGGCTAGCATGACTTCGACGACCGTGTTTACCAGAATGTCAACGGGGATCCAATCCATGCGACCCATTGACCCAAGGCTGGCGGGAAGTTTGCCTAGGTACATGGATGTCTTGATGAGGCTAGGGAACCACTCGACATCGTTCCATCGGCCTTTTTGATGCTGCACTGGTCCGGTGATTTGTCCGACACGGCAGATTGTGGAAGGCACTTCATACTTGTTGGCTGCGTGATACAAGAGCAGTTCAGAAACTTGCTTTGATTGAGCATATCCCATATCCTCGGAAAACGACATGTTTTCGAGCACACTCTCGGGTACAGCATCTTTGGTCTTGTCAGACCACCGGTTGGCGGCTCCAACACTGGAGATGAATTGGATGCGCGGTCTGTGGACGCTTTCCAGAGAGAAGGCAATCAGGTTTCGGCAACCCCGGATCTGGTCTTCGAATGTAGTGACCGAGAGGTTGAAGTTGACAGTCCAAGCATTGTGGATGATATGTGTGGCTCGCTCGCTCAGACTCCGATACGATTCTTTGTCTAGCCCAAAGGAGGGTTTGTTAAGATCGACCTGCTTGAAATCAACTCGTGAGAAGTCGGTGCTGAGGCCCTTTTCTGCGTTAATCCTCTTCTGTTTCTGAGAACCAGAGCCAGCTCGGTTGAGGCAGGTCACAGTGATATTCGGGTTGTTCAGTAACGCATCCACGATGTAACTTCCCAAACCACCAGTCGAGCCTGTCAGAAGGACGTGTGCTGCCTGCGGTGAAGAGGGCGTCTTTCTGGCGGATACCTCAATCGACTCAAGAGAGCCTAGAGATTCGTCAAGAATTCTTTTCATCTCGGCTTGCGCATCCTCCGAGCGTTGGCCTTGCACATCTTCTCCATTCTTGAGCTTTGTGAGAGATTGAGCGATCTTCTGGATAGTTGGGTTGTTGTAGATCATGTTCTTCAATACCGAGCTGTTGGTACCATTGTCCAAACTCGACTGGAAGGCTTTCGAGAGTCTGAGGGTCTGTAGGGAGTCGAGGCCATAGGCAAACAAGTTCTCGTCTTCTCCGATATGCTCGGCATCTAGTAATCCAACTTCAGACAAGGCTTTGACAATACTTGCACGAAGTGCGCCCATGCTGCCAAAGTCTAAATCGTGTGTAAGGATGCCTGATTCTGCATCTTGATACACCTTCTCAATATCGTCTTGAAGTTTTTGAGCCGTTGGCCGTCTCTGCACGGTACCCTTGGTGCTTCTCAGGAAGGCTTCTGTATCTGTCAAGATCTTGGTATGGGCTTGGTCGACCTTTGCATGGCCAGGCAAGACTTCGTTGGCTTTCGAAACGAGGTCCCAGACAGAGTCTGTTCTGTCCTGCTCGCTGAGATCAACAAAGTTCGGCGTGGGCTCAATCAAAACGGCAGGCTGTTCTTTGGAGGAGCCGACAATAATTGCAGCCTTGACTTCGGGATGCGATGCGATGATCTGTTCCGCCTCGATTGGATTGAACTTTTCGCCATTTGACAACACCACGATATCATCTGCCCTGCCTTGATACAACCATAAGCCTTGCTTTGCTGGGTGAGGTGCGTAGAGATCTTTCATCGGGTATTCAGAAAGCTCGGGGAAGGTCGTAAAAGGCGCAAAGTAGATTCCGTCCTTGGGCTGACGCACGAAGACCAGCTCGTACAGATTCCCAGAATTGTGTCTAAAGTCAAGGCCAATTGACGGGTGGAACTCATGGTATTGCCAGTCTTTGGGGTCGGCTGGCGCGAGTTCAGGTACATTGGCTGTTTCGGTAGATCCAAGTAGATTGTAGACGTTGGTGTGCTTCGAGAGGGTGTTTCCTGATTTGGTAGACAGTGGGCCGCCACCAAATGAGACACTGCTCCATGATGACAATCTTTCTAATGCTGAAGGTGATTCAGCCAATTCCTCTAGTATTATTGGTGCCATCACGCCAGCGTCTGCCAAATTTTGCTCAAGCATGTGTTGTACGATTTCGAGCGAAGGGATCTTGTCTGGAGGCCCGAATATGAGTTTCGTTCCTTGGAAGACTGAGAAGCCCAGAAAGTCGATGCCGGCCGACTAGTCTTGTCAGTGCATGCAACAAGTAGATGCCGGTATGTCTTACATGAAAAGGCGGTAGAGCCGTATACATCTTGATGTCAGAGTAGTATCGAGTAGTGATGAGCCTACCATCAACGGGCGGTAACAGCTGTTGAGCGTCTCTGGCGCCCATAAAACTGTGTCTAACCATGACCGGTTTTGGTAGACCAGTCGATCCTGAGGTGTGTAAGACTAGGAACGGTTCTTGTGATACCTCATCGTAGGTCTTGTCGTATGGGAAAGGTCGTGCCTCAGTCGTGTCAAGAAGGTCTTCGAGGGACGGAATGTCATAAAACCTCACAGACGTGTTCTTGAGTATATCATTTACGATAGAGTTCTTCACACCAATGAGAGTGCGACATTGTGTTTTTTCTATAAGCGAGACATGCGCAGCGATCTGATTGCGAGGGGAGGAGAACAGTGCCTGGGTGATCTGTTAGCAAATAGTTCATCCGAGTCAATTGATGGCCACGCTAACCTTGAAGCCAGCCTTGCAAGCCGCAACAACAAATATGAAATAGCGAATATCCGAAGGGCCGATATAGCACAGAGTCTCCAGATACTCGCTGTCCTCCAGTCGTTCTGTCATCCACCATGCTAACCGATTGATGGCGTTCGAAAAAGCTCTCCAGGTGATATGGGTTAAATGCCCTCGCGCAAGGGCTTCCATAGATGAAGGATAGGCTGCCCATACGGTGTCCGGTTGGCTTTTGGCCCATTCATCAATGACATGAGGCACGAGTCTCTCTCCGATGGACATGATGAAAAGCTAATGATGATTTTGGGTACAGGGGGTTTGGGTACAGGGGAGGTTCAGTAGGATAATCCTACGACCGACGGCGGAGTTGGTGTTATAACCAAAGCTTGTAACCAAGAAAGATACTCCATATCCTCATCGCGAGCCGCTTGTTGTTTTTCTCAACATCTGGTGTCTGCTCTAGTGACATCACGTCGCTCCAGATGCTGTCTCTCGGCGGTGAAGCCCCGATGTTTAGGTGCAATGGCCGAAAAGAGGGTTTAACGTTTCATAGAGCTGCTCAGACCCTGCGAGGACATATCTTGTTGATCTGTGTGGGTTCGATGACGGTTCTGTTGGGGATCGTGATGATACATCTGCAGTTTGCGTTACGGGAATATGCGACTCTCGTCTAGTACGGAGCGGGAAACACTCGTGGTTCTGACAGCCCCAAGAGACGTCATGCTCATGAACAACATGATTTCGAATCGTTCAGCTAGATTTCCAGTTGATTACTGTTGAAGGTGTGGTCAAGTTTGACGAGGAAAAGCTTCACGCACAGGGCCGGTGGAGGCTCCGGGCCAGTACGGACGATCTGCAGATCATGCATCTATACCCTTTTAGGTTCATCCACGAATCAGTCGCGATATCTTTGTCCAAACTCGATCAACAAGGCTGCACGAAGATTCAACCTCAACGATCTCTGTCCTCCATAACGTCCGTAACCCCAGCAGAAGATCGCACCCGCAGCTGCTATCCACATACTGCATCAGGCGCCTTCACAAAAAGCATGAAGCTAGTCAATCGCGCGCCTATCTTGCCAGAATTTCCATGTGTACCGCGCTACCACTGATCGAAGTATCAAGGTCACTGCTCTGTAAGGTCAAGCGATCTGGTCTCAATGCGGACATTACAATGCCGAATATCATAACAACTAAATGCAATTTTGACGATTAATTAACATGTCTGGTCTCAGTGGTCTGAGGTTTGACGAAAGAAACAATAAAGTAGGAAACCATGACCATGCCTATCTCATCTCGAAAGGGTCTGCGCACAGATGTTAGTGACGTTCATGCGGTCTACCGGAGCGTCGACAGATCAACCAAGCACCCGAGTGAGGATATTTTATTGATCCGGGATGACTGCTCCACATGATCTGTAATGCCATAGTCCTAGTCTTTTCATCTCTGGGGACGCTCCATCTCGCTCTCTTCTTCTCTTGCTTTGGATCCGCTGCCATCTCTTCTATCGTTTTGCCCTGGAGCTCCTTTCCAAAGATCAAGCAAAATGTCCTCCACCGACAGCATACACACCGACTCTAAATCTAAAGATGGAGACGTCGAAAAGGATCTACCAAACGACAAAGACACCCCCAACGACGAACATCCACCATTGCCATTTTCGGGAGTTCATGAGATATGCTTCATCTTCATCATCTGCTTATCTCAGTTTCTCGCTCTCAGCGGGTTGGCGCAATCGATAGCACCCCTGCATATCATTGGCGATAGTTTCGGCATCGACAACCCAGGAGAACTGTCTTGGTATCCTGCCGCCTTCTCCCTCACCGTGGGTACATTTATCCTGCCAGCAGGACGCCTTGGGGATATGTATGGACACAAAAAGCTTTACATCATCGGTCTGGGCTGGTATGCCGTGTGGAGCATGGTAGCTGGTCTGGCCGTCTACTCGGGAGATATTCTGTTTTCCGTCGCCCGAGGCTTCCAGGGCATTGGACCTGCGGTCATGGTACCCAATGCGCTGGCAATCGTGGGAAGGACATACCCTCCTTGCGACAAGAAGAACCTCATCTTTGCTCTGTTCGGAGCCGCGGCGCCAACAGGCTGGGTCGTGGGCGCCGTATTCTCGTCCATCTTTGCACAGCTTGCTTGGTGGCCCTGGGCATTCTGGACTTTGGCGATTGCTTGTGTTGTCGCCGCCATTGCTGCACAATTCATCATCCCTACCGATGAACTCGACCATGGAGGTGCCGTCAAGTTCGACTTCCTGGGCTGTATCACTGGCGTCACGGGGTTGATCTTGTTCAACTTTGCCTGGAACCAAGCTGCTGTCGTGGGATGGGCGACAGTCTACAACTACGTGTTGTTGATCGTCGGCATCCTATTCCTCGTAGCGTTTGTCTGGGTCGAGCTCAAGGTAGCCGACCAACCCCTTGTCCCGCTCAAAGCATTGAGCAAAGAATCCATCCTCGCTCTTGCCGTCATTGCCGCTGGCTGGGGCTCCTTTGGCGTCTGGGTCTACTACCTCTGGAACTTTATAGAAGTCGTTCGAGGATACTCTGCCCTCGCCGCCTGCGCCCAAAACGTCCCCGTAGCCATATCTGGCCTTGCAGCTTCGGTGGCAACCGGCGTCTTGCTCTCAAAAACAAAAGTCTGCAATGTGCTTCTCATCGCCACCCTCTGCTTCCTCGTTGGCCAAATTCTGATTGCCACTGCGCCGGTGGGTCAGATCTACTGGGCGCAGACTTTTGTCTCTATTATCATTATGCCTTGGGGCATGGATATGAGTTTTCCTAGCGGCACGATCATTTTGAGCAATTCGACTGCAAAGGAACATCAGGGTGTGGCAGCCAGCTTGGTCAATACGGTTGTCAACTATAGCATCTCGATTGCGCTGGGTATCGCTGGCACGGTGGATAGAAATGTCAATAAAGGTGGCAGCGATGTGTTGGGTGGATATCGCGGTGCGTGGTACTTTGCCATTGGACTTGATGGTGTGGCTGTTTTGATAGCTTTGTATTTTGTTTGGCGAATGAGGGGTTGAGAAGAAGCGGCCTCCTTTTTGACGAGCCAAGGGTATTTATGAATATGAAATCATGATTGTAATGTTCAAATCTTCTTCATAGGACTGCCATGAACGATTCTGTTTTATCATCGGACATGTTTCTGCGACGAGGACAACATCTGTGCTTCATAGGCTTCTCGCTTGACTAGAACATTCGTCTAGACTCGGACAGCCGTGTCGCTTCCGCTGTCCACAGATGCTGTTTCCACACCACCAGTAGCAGTACCTTGGCTTGGCAAGTCACTCAAATCACGGAGCTCAAGCGCCGATGCACTTGTCTGCGAGCTCCCAACAGGACTCTCCGAGTTGCCAAGACCAGCCCACCTCCTAAGCAAACTGACCAATCTCCCTCTCTGCGCGACACCAGGAACCAAGAAAGCGCGTTGAATGTCCTCGAGACTGAGACCTCGGGTCTCGGGCATACTGAACATCAAGACCAAGACGCTGGCGAAGCATATGCCCCCAAACAAAAAGTAAGCGCCATAGCTTGATTTGGCCAGTAGTACAGGCGTGATGATGGCGACGATCCAGTTCGTGAAGAAGCCGAGTCCTTGAGCGACGGCGCTTGCTGCAGATCTTGTAGCTGCTGGTTGGATCTCTGAAGCGTAGATCTTGCCCACTATGCCCCAGGTTGCCGAGTAGGATAGTCCGAAGACGAAAACTAGGATGATGACAAGCCAGCGAGCAGGGTTTTGCGGTGTCACGGAGTTCGAGGCGTAGAGTATGCCTATGGTGAACATGCAGAAGGTAAGAACGCAACCGCCGACGATGACACTGCCGCGGCGCGAGACTTTGTCGGCCAGAAGAAGTGCAGGGATGCTGATGGCGAGTATGAGGATTGCTGAAAGGCCGGATGCCAGAAACGATGCGGAGCTTGGTGGCAGACCGGCCTGAGCAAAAAGAGTAGGCGTGTAGTAGAGCCTAGGTCAAGTCAGCAAGTGTCGTCTGTTTCCTCAGCCATGGCGAACTCACACTCCATCTATTCCACTGAGCTGGATGACTCCCAAAACGTAGAGAGCGAGCAGGGCAGGTTTCCGGTATGGCTGACGGAAGAGCATTGTGAGTCCTTCGACGGCACCTGGCTGACGCACAGCCATTTGCTGTTCGGCAGCAGGACCAAGCAGATCTTTTTCGGCCTCGACTGCACTAAAATCAAGGCGTTTGAGTTCTTGGATAGCTTTGTCACGGTGGCCATGTACCAGAAGCCAGCGAGGTGATTGAGGCAATACAAGTGGCATTGTGGCCAAGACAAGTCCTAGTATGGCCTGTATAATGTAGGGCGCTGTCCTCGAAGTCAGTAAGGCAGAAAAGGACAAAAGCCAATAGGGAGCGACTGACCTCTCCATGAAAAACTCGATTCGATCCGGACGCTTCCATAGCAGGTAAAATAGCCAGCACAAATACCTGCACATGCCATGAACTGAGGCAACGAGACCAACATGCCTCTTCGAGCTGATGGAGAAATTTCAGTGATGTATCTACGTCAAGTCAGCAAGTTGCCATTATCGGTGATGACAAGACTCACACTGTGACGTTGCTCAGCCACAAGCCTTCGCCTACTTGGAAATTAGCATATGTATACAACTTCGCACCGTTGCAACTTACCTATACCACATAAAGCTCTGCCAGCAAGAAACATGCCGAGTTTATTGGCACCTCCTTCCAACGCAGCACCGATTGCAAACACCAGCGCACCTACCGCAACAATTGCCAGTCTTCCAAAACGATCGGCAAGTTGTCCAGCGAAGAATGATGGAAAGGCGCCAGTGAGCATGATCAACGAGACAGTAAAGCCACGGAGGAAGGGTGTGAGTTCTCCAATACTGGTCGCAAAGTAGGGCATCTCTGTCACAGCACCGACACTGCCTGTGTCGTAGCTAGGCTCTTGTCAGCAGGATATTGCTGACAAAGAAGGACATCCTGGACTTGCCCATTCAAAAAACCTCCGAGCGAGATAGCAATGGCTGACAAGACATAGCCTGGAGGACGAGAGATGGTGAGTTTCATGGTTAGTGGTAAGTCCAGTGATTGTTCAACGTCCTAGATGAACAAATCCAACCATCGAAGTGCGAGTACGACTTTTGTAGTCTTATCTGTGAGGTATCTCGTACCCCGTGGGCTATCGAGTACGTCACAGGTCCTTGTATGGAAAATGGTTGCCTGCGATTGCAGCCCTAAGGTCGACGAGAGGTTCAGAGGACAAGCAAGGTGCGGGGTTGGAAGGATTGTGCTTCGGCCTCGGAACAGCTCCTACCGATCAAATGGCAGGAGCTGTTTCGTCCGTTCCGTGCAAGATCGACATGGACAACAAGACAAGCAAATACAAGGCACCACTGTTCAGACTGCGAGACGAGTGTAAGAGCAGATCGTAGTTTTGTCTATCATTCTTTCATAAGATACAGCACCATCTCTGTCGCCCAGATGATCAGAACAGTCATGACTTTTTTTCTTGTTTGCTCATTAGAATCAACAACCACAAAACGTATTTGTACAATGTCATAACTCTTTTTATCTCTCTCACATCATATCATTGCCATGCAGCTTGTTGTTCCAAATCTGGTTCATGAAGAGTTTAGGCCTTGGCAGAGGGGAAGACGGCCTTTGCGACACCCTTTGCAGCCTCGAGAGCGCCTGACAGACCGAACTGGGTGTTGATGCCCTCGATGCGGTGAGTCGAGTTGATGTTCTTAACCATGGTGATCTGGTAGCAGGTGGCGGAACCTTGACGGGAGATGATGGTGGAGTAGGCGAGGAAGTATTCCCAGATCTGTGGAAGATTAGTTAGCAGTTGTCGATAGCACAAGTTGAAGGGAATGTCTTACTCTGAACCAGCGCTTGCCGTACTTGGCCTCGACCTTCTCGCGGTTGCCCATCCAGTTGCGGTACCAGCGCCAAAGAGTGGCACTGTAGTGAACACCAATGGTGTCAATGCTCTTGATCTCGAAGCCAGCGCCCTCGAGCTTGTCAACGGTCCAGCCGAGAGGAGTAGAGGCGTCAGCACCGGGGAAGATGTACTTGTTCATGAAAAGACCCCAGATGAGGTCCTCGTACTGCCAAGGCTTGCGGATACCAGCGTATTGCATGAAGAAGACACCGTCGTCATCGAGCATGTCGTGAATCTGGCTCAGGAAGGTAGAGAAGTGACGGACACCGACGTGCTCGGACATTTCGAGACAGGTAATCTTGTTGTACTTGCCCTTAGGGACAGGAGTGTCGCGGTAGTCCATGCACAAGATGCGGCTCTGCTCCTCGGGAACACCGAGCTTGCGGAGACCGCTGTTGCCCCAGGCAGTCTGGTTGCGACCAAGAGTGATACCAGTGACCTGAGCACCGTAGTGGGCAGAAGCGAACTTGGCGAGGGTACCCCAACCACAGCCGAGGTCGAGCATGCGGTCACCGGCCTGGAGGCCAATCTTCTGGCAAACAATGGCCAGCTTGTTGTCCTGCAACTGCTCAAGGGACTCTTCCTTGTTGATGTCGGAGATGATACCAGAAGTGTAGATCATGCGAGGGCCGAGGAACCAAGAGTAGAAGTCATCACCGCGGTCGTAGTGGTCGCGGACCTGCTCCTCGTCTTGCGAACGAGTGTGCATGATGACCTCGGGCATCATACCAGTGAGGAAGAACCAGAAGAGGGACAGGGTGAAGCGGAAGTTGGCCCAGTCGTGACGGTACTCCATGACCTCAAGGGCGTCGCCGTTGAAGTCAACATCACCATCGAAGTACTTCTCGTGGAAAGTCTCCATGGGGATCTTGCTGCGGCCGTGGTACTTGGCACGGTCGGCCTCCTTGTGGAACTTGAGGTAGTGCTCGACGGGGGCACCGGGGTAGCGAGCCTTCTCGTTCTTACGGGGAGTGTAGCCGGAAGCAATGGTCCAGAAGGCCATCAGGATTGGAATGGCAGTCAAGAGACCAAAGAAGACCCAGGTCTTGAAGCCACCACCGATCTTGTAGGCCATGTAGGCGGGGATGCCGCCGAGGAGAGCGAACAGGACATAGTTGTTGAACGACTCGCTGCCAGCTGCGTCGGCGGGGAGAGGTGCGTTCTTGATTGCCGGGTACTGTAGAGACTCAGTCAGCAAGCCATTGGCACGCGAGGAACAGAGGGGGACTCACGGCGGTGCTGCGTACACCAAACTCGGTGCTCTCAGGAGCAGGAGCAGGGACGGCGGGAGTGTCGATGAAGTTGGTCAACTCCTCCGAGTACTCGGACTTGTACTCGTCTTTGCTGGCCATTGTTGCAAAAACCCACTCGTCTGACAGGAAGCTGCAGCAGCGTCCAATGCCTCTCCTTTAAACAATTCTCAACAGACACGAAACTGTGTCCCCTTGACCAGACGCGCCAGGTCAAAGCTCAAAAAGTTCAAAGCTCAAACTGTCCGCGTGTCGGTGGGCTGGGGATTTGCTATCAAGCACAAACGCCGTCTTGTCAAGCCAGTCCATGACCTGTCCTTCTTAGCAATCAATGAAAGCGACAACAGCTCCGTTTGTATCAATTGAACCTATCCCTAGTACAGTCCTGCCTCTTTGTAACACGCATCTGCGCAGCTAAAGGTATCAACACCTCCAGATTGTCTCGTTCTTGGCAAGCGTTCGATAACAGGTCTCTGCCCGTTATCCAATCCTGCCGCTCCACACCGCCCGCCATCCAGATAGCTCCCGCGGGACCCTTCTTCAACGCGTTGTCGCAAGACTCAAACTTCTGTTTCATATCTCCCTCTCACTTGCACAAGCTGGCACAATTCTCTTGTTTTTCTCAACTCTCATTTTGTCATGTACCGTAGCTACTCTTTCTCTGTTGTCGTGAGCATTGATAGACTGCCATCAAGTGCTTCTTCTTCCTCCCTCAGCCAACCTTTTCTTCTAGACCTCCTCATAGTGTACAAATCGAAAATGGGGAGATTGTCAAGCCATAGCAGCAAGCACTGCCCCCTTCTCACGTGTTCCATCTTTTGCTCCTCATCCATGCTTTTCGTTGTTTTCGTGACGTTTCGTGTATTCTGTATCTCGTGTCTTCTTGACTTTCATGTATTCGTATCCTTGTGTTTCAAACTTCAATCCTTCTCCTTCTTCTTGGGAAACCCTTTGAGCAGCATGTATCCAATGGGATCCATCAAGTAGTCCATGAACTCGACGGTGACCAGAGCCAAAGACTTGAACGACTCGTTGACGTTCTTGGAACGAGCAACATCAGTCATGGCCTGCTCAAGTCCGACTTGCATATCCTCGAAGAATTTGCGGTGGATCTTCATCACCATACCCTGAAGATCATGTCTAGGATGAATGTCGGAAAGCTCGAAGTATCTGTAGACCAGGAGCGGGAGCATCTCGTCGTACTGCTGCATGATGTTGTCCGTGGCCTTGATCGACACACGCAGGTCGTCCAACTTGGACAAGCTCGAGAGAGGGCGGAGCATGAGCATGTAGCCTGCACGTTTCTTCCAGTCGGTGTTGTGCTTGATAGGTCTGAAGGCGCGCTTCAGGCCGTCAGTGACATTTCTCATGGTCAGAGTAACCCTCATTGCGCGGAGGTTGATCATCTTCTTGGCTATTTTGGCAAAGATCGAGGTCCAACACTGGATGTGCTCCTGTTCCCAGACATTGTCGGCGGCCTTGTTAGGAATGCCATAGATACGCACATGGACGTGCAGTCTGGTGATGCAGGCAAGGTTTCTGTCAGAGACTGTCTTGAGGAATGCTCTCAGGCGCTGAGCGTCGTCGAAGTAGAAGATGGTTGCACCGTAGAGAATAGGACCAGTCTCAGCATAGATAGTCTTGCATGTATAGAGAAGACTGCTGAGGGTGGTCTCCCAGATGATGCCTTCTCTAGGCAAAGGCTTCTGGCCGGGAATGCCATCGTACGAGACTCCTCTGGCTTTCATTGTCTTGCGGTGAACGCTTTCAGGAGTCTGCTTGGTAGTGGGGACGATCTTGATGGACTTGATGGCTTTGGGGCGATCGGGCGAGCGATACTCGGCGATGGCATCCACAAGGGGGCTTCCCTTTTGGTATGGCCAGGCATCGTTCTGCTTGATGGTGATGAGTCGCTGGTGGAAGAGGTAGCCGTAGATCTGGTTGCGAATCTCCACAGGGAGGCGGAGGATGCCTGGAAGCAGAACCGATGCCTTTGTCTTGTGCTTAGAATCCTGAGAAGACTTTGTTGTGGCCTTTGGCAGGGAGGAGTCCCGGAAGACATTGTTGCGAGGGAAATGGCAGAGATGTTGAGGCCAGTTCCATTTCTTCTTGGCAGGCTCGTTGCTGATTGCGACGGCTTGCTCAGACTTGGATTCGACCTTGGGCTGGTCATCGCACAAAGGTTCGAGCACACAGGCATTGGTTGAGCTCAGGTTGTCGGGAGCGACCAGCTTGGTGGTCTTCCTGTCGCCAGAGGAAGGGGCCATTGCACGTGTTGTCTGCGGTGGTCAGTCATTGATTTTGCTGGTGGTTTGCTATAGGTCTGCTGCATACAGTTTTCTTCGCATTCTTATGACGCGACCATGGGCGACGCTTGGGCTCAGGCTCTCCTGCCATTGTTCAGGCTTGATCAATGGATCGGATGTCGGTGTTAACAGTCTCCGTGGTTCGTAAAAGGAAGGTGTACTGTAGTGAAGTGAAGTGAAGCTTGAGGATGCGTCAACGCTGAAATGTCTCGAGTTCGAGGCTCGCAACCTCTCACTCGAGTGAAGGCCACACACGAGTTCTCAAACGAGGATGGAAAATACCTCCTCTGACTACTCTTGGTGGTAGACTCAATTGTCTCGGTGTGAATGCAGCTTGTTATGGCGCAATCTTGGATGATGTCGTGGTTTGCGATTGGTCTCGGCAGCGATTCGCGATGACTACCATTTGGCTTCGGGCACGAGAACTACCGCTAATTTACTCTCGACTCTACTTGGTCTTTCAGTCTACATGTCTGTAGTGTTCGCACGTTGCCACTCGAACAGACTGTGCGTTGTTTGCTTGCATACTGTATGCATCTTGCAAACAGTTTTGTACTTGTTCAAGCCATCTGTGTTGAGCACACAGAGGTTTTATGAACCGGCTTATCAGACAGCAGGACTACATTCGAGATCCCGCTGCATGCGGACTCTCTCGAAAACAGAGGAAGGAGCGAAGAAAGTCAAGTTAAGTCCGATGGTCGTAACTGCTCTCTGACGTGAAGCCTGATCAACCGAAGAACATCCGATTCATTGATCTGCCGTCCGAGTTTCAGGAGCACGTTTCATCCTCCTCTATCCTGCATCCTGCATCCTCTTCATGAGGCATCCTAGACAGAACGCGACTCAAAAACTGACTCGATGGCTTGCCTGAGGGATGGCAAATGTGTCGCTTTTGCAAGGCTTGCTCAACTTGATACTCGAGTAAACAGCATAGTCTGTTGACGTGTATGCGAAGTGGCATGTCCGTCAAGTACGGCCGAGTTGCAAGTTGACCGTGATCTTTGAGCTGCGAGCACTTGATCTGATGCAGCATAACACGTTGCGGTAATGCGATACCAACAGGCGTCAAGGCATTAACGCCGAGCATGCGCTTGAGGGTTTCTAGTCTTACGATTAACGGCAGGCGCTTATGCAGAGCCAATCGCAAGATACACGGATATGGGCACTGTTATTCATCATCCGTCGTGGGGCTGAGGCCGCCGAGCCCAGCTTAGGCAACCCGTTCTTCCTCATCCTCATATAGAACACTAGTGCTCTCTGCTTTTGCCATGAGCTTTGAACCTCGACCTTGATTTTTTTCTCTTCAAATCATCCAATCAACTTCATCCTTCGCAATGCCCCAACTCGACTACGAGGATCATGCGGAGGACAACCCATGGCGCCCGGTAAGTCGAAGGTACAGATACAACGACTCGTGCAGGCATTCTGTCTCAGTCTGTGTGAAAGACTCAAGAGGCGTCGGTCCCGATAAACCACCGTCTGAGGCAGCATCTCGCAGATTCGATTACACTCGTCTAGCAAAGCCGTAACATGATATGCGAGACCATGCTAACTGTACACTTGCCTTACAGGTACGCATGGTTCTGTTCATCCTCTGGGGCATCCATTTCTTCGTTTGCGCCTTCGGAACAGTCCTTATCCTTGCCGACGCCTTCACAGAGTCGTCCGATCTCCAGTCAGTCCGACCCGTCCCACCATCGCGAGATATGCTAAACACAACAAACAGTACCGCTATGAATGTGATCAGTATTTTGGCAATAGACGCGCTGTACATCCGCCAAATGCATTTGTATGCCATGGGCAAGCTCGAGCCTCTCAACGCGGCACACATGCACAGTATCCAATGTTGCATGGTTGCATGGCTGATGGTTGAAATCTTCATGGCGTCGTTGCGTGAGATGTTTGGCATCTTTATGTTCTTGTACAGTGCTGTGTTTGCGTGAGTAATGATCTCGAGCTCTTTGCGTTTAGTCTGCTGACTCTTTGACTTGCAGGTCAACCTTCTTGGTACAGTTGAGTGTTAGTCTTGGAGTTCTAACTATGAGTCTCCGAAAAGACCGGGGTAGTATTCAGCTGCCTGTGCTTAACAGGAAGGTCTAACAAGCTCTTGCTGGGACGGGTGGAAATCTGATTGTTTCTTGGTAGCAATGTAAATCTCTATAGCTACCCGGCTCGAACGTTTCGCATATGGGAAGAAGGCATAAGAAAATCATATGCCAGTTCCACTCATGTACCCAATACCTCCATGCACAAAACAACAACAACAACTCGATCATGGCAACCAAGCGCCCAAACCTAGACCTTCGCAACTTTATCTCTCTTCTGTTTCCGCAACTCAATCCTCTTCTTCCTAGCCTTCTCCTTCTTCAGCTTAGCCTCGCGGATATACGCCCTCAACTCATGCCGATACGCCACAGCATCAAACCCAGGCAACGCATTAAGCGGCTCAACAATATTCCCCTCAATACTTCCCACAGAATCAGGATGAAACCTATCAATCAGATCCCAGCTCAGTGGGAAATCTCTCATACTCATATCCTTGACAAATTCCCAAGGCCTGGTTGAGTTTGCAATATGGCGTAATTGGTCTGTGTAGACTTCACTGTGCAGAGTTAGTGGTATTGCTGTATCATTGGTGATGATGCCCTCGGCAACATCTGGTTGGAGGTCGTCTGCGGGTGAAGTGGCTTCGTAGTCCATGTCTGATTCGTGTTCATCAAGCCACAGTTTATAGTCGTCGTAGCGGTATCTCACGCCAAGTTGTTTGGGTAACCTGAGACTGGAAACAGCTCCATATCTCAGAGCCTCGTCATTCCAGAATTGGGGATGGAGAATTTTGAGAATGTGGGACATGGGGAGGATGTAGTAAGTGTGAGTGGTCACTCCGGCACGGGCTAGACTGTACCTCGCTTTGTACTTGTCGATCTTGTTGTCCGAGTCTGGCCAATCGTAAAAGTAAAGTCCAAAGGGGACACCCATGTGCTCGGGGTTGCCACCAATCACGTTGATAGCAGCGCCGAAAAGGTGTTTGGTCAATGCGTAGCCCAGTTCTGCTACATGGCCGTCGTTCATAAAAGCTTCGTGGTGTATGACCTCTTGGCTAGGAGAGTAAGCCATGTAGAATGCGTGGGCGACTTCGTGGATCATGGTCACAGCCGTGTAAAACCGTGTGCGTAGATCCGCAGCTGCTTGGCCAAACTCTGGATGGAGCTCATCGACCCTGTGCTTGGGCTCAAGTGCATTGCGGAATCTCTTGCTCATGGCAATCAAGCTGCACCATCTGTTACAATGAAAATTAGCACGAATGAAAAAAAAGACTTGTCAGAACAAAGCACGATGCACATACCCTTGTGGCTTAAACGACACATGTTCCTTTGGGAAAATCGGTTTCTTCTTGAGGCTGTACGTACGCATCAAAGCCCCAAAGGCTCCACTGAGCTCATCATTGAACTTCCAAGTCACATGCTCGCCCAGCTCGCGCAAGTGCCTGATCGTATCCACTGCATCTTCCCAGCTGACAACAGTCTCCGGTCTGAACTTGTACAACATACCCTTACCCAAGCGCTTCTGCTCTTTAGGAGTACCGGGGAAACTTTGCGCTTTGTACAGGCCTTTAAAGAAGCCGAGTGTCTCGAAGCTACTCAGCAGATCAGTCGCGACCTTCAAGACCGGCTTTAAGAGTTCATAGTCGTAGTCGTCGGTGGTCGGGAAGTTCTTGCGCCGGAAAATGGGGTGGAAGTGAGTGTCGTTGTACCGGGCAATATCAGTCGGGTCGAATGGTACATCCTTGAGTGCTGCATCCACCTTTGGGTACCTAGGCACTGTGAAGATTTTTCTTCTGGGCTCAACATTGATGGCTCCGAGCCTGACCAACGATCCGACAGAGACACTGCTTAAGATAGGGTCGGAGCCATGCCAATGCCATGTATCGTTATAAGTCGGAACGCCTGAATAACGTTTGAGGGCGGGAAACGGATGTTCACCGAGGATTTCTTGAAAATCAAGTTCCGTACCATTTCTTCTAGCGTCAAATGGCACCATCTTAGAAAGACCTTTACCGGAGAATTGCAATGAATGACATGTATAGAAGGATAATGAGTGCGGTTGCTCCAAGAAATATACAATTGGCTTTGCAGATCGAATCCGGCGTTGTCTTTGTTCTGCAGCGTCCCTGAATCGTTTCGTCAACGCGACGATTCTCATCCCTTGCATGACATCTTCATTGTTCCCCACATCTCGATACTCATTCACGCTCAGAGAAAGCATTACCCTTCTTGGTCACGTTACCCAATGATCGGTATTTTTTGTAGAAATCGCGGTACTCTGGCTTCTCAGAATCGGCGTCGAGGCCCTGTGGTTATGTTAGCTAATTGTGTCGACATCACAGTAGTTGACTAAGACCATTTCAGATGAGAAATGCAATACCTCACGAATTAGAAGATGGTCTGTAGAGGATGGCTTACCCCTCGGTGCTCTTGGAGGCGGATTGCGAGGTGGTGACCGAGATCTTGAGAGACGTCGTTCTTGCTCCATAAAGGGAAGAGACCTGCCCAACGTCCCTTCCCTCTCGCCAAGAGAACTCAGGCGGAACTCTCGCTGGGCAGAACGGTCAGCAGAAGTTGTTTCGTGACTCCTTCCCCCACTAGGGTTCGAGGCTGAAATGCCTCTGATCTTGAACTCTGGTGCCCCAATATTGGTGGGTGTCGATCGTGCCGAAGACTTGTAACGGAGTCCTGTGCAGTAGAAGATCTTGTTGCCTTTATCATCGACTTCGCTCATGGTCCGACCACCATGAAAAGTGTTGAATACGTGATCGACAAATGGTCCACCCGGCATCCATGGAACTGTGGCATTACTGCAATCCTTTTTGTATTTTTGATAGAGCTCTGACTGCACCACTCTTCCTTGAGGATCTTTTGTGAAGTTCTGGCGCAACCACTCTGACGTTCTTCGAGGCTCTAACATCTCTGTGAAAGGATCAGGTTGATGAGAAGCAGCTTGCTGTGGCGTACTGGATGTGCTTTGGGTATTACGCTCAACGACAGATCGTCTTAGATTGTCGGGTATCGCCCGAGACACAATGGAAGATGCAGGAGATGGCATTTGTTTGGAAGGCTGCCGGCTTGCACCAGAAGTCGTCTGTGGCGTTACAGGTACGCTGGGTTTGGCAGAAGGTGTCGTGACAGCAGGTGCCTGATTGAACACGGCGTTAAGCTTTGCTGGAGTCAATACAGGAACCAGATTAGGCTTGGCAGTTTTTCCAAGCTGTTGATGCCAATATGTGTCATATTCAGGGACTTCCTCGCCGTTGGCGACAGTCCGATTGGCAAATGGCAAGAACTCAGCTGGGTACAAAACCACATAGTTGTCCCATTGTGCCAACGGGATGTCCGAAGATGTATGCAACTTCTTGCACAGTCTCTCAAAGGCTGTTCTATTGCCTTTGAAGTTGTGCTTGTTAACAAACTGGCGAAACAAATCGTCAACGGTCAGATTTGTTGGAGTGTCAGAGGCAGGTCCACGAGGAGACGCAAAGTTACACACAACTCTGTGCTCATCAAAGAGAGATTTGTGCTTCGCTTCGAGAGCTCTGCATGCTGTATCAATGTCGGCGAAGTTGACGAAGCCAGACTTCTTCTTGGAAGACGCAGAGATGGGATCAAATTCTGCAAACATCTGCTCAAGCTGTCTGTTGTCGATGGACGCTGGAAGTGATCCAACCCAAAGAGCTCTCGTCGGTTCGCCGAACACACCATCTTCGATCTCTTGTCGGATTTGGTATTTTGTCTGCATGTCTGCATGGTGTAAGGGCCTAGACGGCAGTGAATTGCCAGAGTCAGAATCAAGAACCTGTCTGTCTGCACAGCGCGAGAGATTAGGTGGCAACGACCTGCCAGAGTGCATAGGTGAGCCAGGAGCAGTAGCTTCGAAGGTGGGAGGTACAGAAACAGCGTGTTCAGACGCAGTAGAGTTAGAGGCGACAACTCCCGAAGACTTGACCATCGATGCTTCGGTCACGGGATTACCATCCTCCTGACCACTTTGTCGGCGCCACTGGCCGACAATATTGGCCCTCTTGGCAGTACTATCGTCGACTGGCTGAGGTAAGTCAACTAGTGGTTCATCGACATCCATCGGATCAGGTTGCGGTTCTGTATTCAAGATTGGCAGCTCTTGGTTTCTCTCATTCTCGTCACCGAGCTGAGCTGTCGCCTGTGTCACATGCGTGACACTCACACCGATACCAGCAACGGTGGTCTCCCTGCGTCTCTGTTCGATAAATTCACGCCTGATACGGTTTCGCCTCTGGGCGTGAGTTTCGGCCGTTTCCTCGAGTCCCCATCCGGACCGCCGGTCTCGTCGTGGCTGAGGTCTTGGAGAGTCCGCAACGATATCCTGCGGTTGCTTTTCAACGGCGAGATTATCTTTGGCTGGTGGTTGATCATCAACGACAATATCATCATCAAGCTGAGGTCGTTCAAGTATGGGCGGCGTAATGTTGGTGTGACTGAGGATCTGCGGAACGGATGATTCGTCATTTTTCAGAGTCTGAACTCGCGCTGTAAATTCTTTCTCAATTCCTTCACGAGTTTCCGGACTTGCAGCAACTTCAAGGATAGGGGATGAGGCTCTATTATGATTTACGCTCTTTCCAAGGGGGCTTTGCTTCTCAGACTTTTCGGGCTCTGCTTCAAAACTTGAAGCCGGGAAATCGTCTTCGGGCGAGCTCAAAGGATACTCGGGAAGTTGTCGTGAGTTCGGTTGAGATTGCGCGAGGTCTTCGATTTCAAGGTCATCCCTCTCTTGCGACACTGAGCCGGAGGGTGGACTTGAAGGTATATGATTGGGAGATCCGTCTACCTCAGCTTTGTCCACCTGCATATGATATTCTGCACTACTGTCAGGTGGAAGCTCACCTGGTGGTAACTTCGCTGGAGGTTCCGGTTCCAAGATGTTGGTAGATCGTCGAAGAGTATCCATGCGGGACCGGGCCCGGGCCCGAGTATGACTTTCCGGCGATGAGCTCCACGAACACACAGAATCTTGAGTCTCTTGTGGGACAGCATTTGACGGACTCGCGCTCTCTTGTTCGGTTTCTTTCCGCAACTGAAAGTCTCGCTCTTTTTCCTTTTCTCTCGCCGCTCGCCGCTCTGCAGCTTCTTCGAGCTTGTTGAGATCTTCCACAGGGATATTTGGATGAGGAAATGTGGTTCCAGGCCTTGAAGGCCACCATGAAGAAGGTCTTTCGAGTAACCTTGCTTGGTTTTCTGGGATAGGTCTTCGAGCATACTTGATCATCAATGCTGGGGGAGCTCTGTACAGTGGCCTTGGTATACTGGACGAAAAAACATCCAACAGGTGCGAACTGGAAGTGCTCAAAGAAGCTGCCAAGGCTTCCGATTGTGATGGTAAGGGTGTTCGCGACGGGGGCGCTAGTGGCAGAGAAGACTGTATGACTTCCAGTGGCTCCGGCGGAGCTGAAGTTGGCGTATTGTTTGGCAGGTTTACCCTGGGCTGTGTATTCAGAGCGACGATTTCAGGCTGAGGCTCCACAATAGACGTGTCTTTCGAAACATTGTCTCTTGCAGAGGGTTCGGGGATAGTGACGTCGACCATAGGAATCTGCGACTCGAAGTTTTGTGAGAGAGGCTGCGATAACGGTTGCGACAGTATTTGGGTTTGGACATTGCTGATTTTAGCGGCTGGCACTGGAGGTGGAGCCATCTGCACATGCATACGACTACCCAAACGTAGGGCTTGTTCACGATCAGTAGAGGCTGATTGCCTCGCAGCTGGAGCCCTACGTAGAAGCAGGCTCAGCTGTCTGCTGCACTCCTGCGAGTTGCTGGATTGGAGCTGTACAGGTTGATGCAAATTAAGTCCTGTCTGAACCGTGACGTCGTCGTTATCGTGGTGGATGCGAGGCCGTACCAAGCGATGAGAACTTGACTGGCTCGGTGAAGATTGCGAATGAAGTCGCTTCAGGGAAGTGGTCCTTTCCACATGGTCAGAGGTATTGGAAGGAGCCTCGACCATTTTCAGGTCCGCGTTTTCAGTCGAAGCAGGCAATGGGATCGCGGCTTCAACTGATGTCGGCGATTCAGCCGTTGGTTGATAGGATTGCTTCAGTTGATACATAGATCCCTTGATTCTGTCGATGCTGTGGATAGGCAGGATGCGGCCGTCATCAATGATCATAGTGGTGTTAGAGATGGTGAAGCTGGAAAGTAGCAGCTGGACTCGTGATGGGGGAGAGCCGAAAGTCGTGTGAGTAATGTCAGAAATAGTGGAAGTGATGGTCTTGTTCTCGACGAAAGACAGCGGACATTTGTACTGGTTCTGGAATCGCTCCTTGGCATGAGGAGAGACTCTAGCTTGCATAGAGACAGCGCCATCGGTGACTATTAAGACTTGACCTTGAAGCTGGGCTTGTCAGTACTAAAAGGATCTGATAGTAGGAAAAGTACGGATCAAAGGATAACTTCTCGAAGACATTGTGAGTGGGCTTGTGAGAGAACACCGACCTTGAGCACATGCAGCGAGACAGAGGGCATGTTCATGCGGACTTTCAGATTGCTGCCATTCTCGATGACATCTTGGAGCAAAAAAGGCTCGGGCTTGACATGGTTGTGCTGAGCAGTCTTGTAGGCCACAGCATCGCCGAGTTTATCGGCAACGGCGCTGCCGAGCCACGAAGTCATTGTTGATATGAGGGGTCTGTTCGTCGAACATGAATAGAGCCGTCATGATAGAATGGCTGTCTAGTAGCGCTAGGCGCGAATCTGTCGCGGCATCAGTCGAACGACGCGGCGGAAAGAGCAGAAGTTTGAGGGTGTACCGTCTGGCAGGTGTAGCCTTGTAGCGGCAGGACGTAGCGAGATGCATGACTCGATTGGAGGATACGCATGACTCGACACACGAGGGGGCAGACTCCAGAGAGATGCGGCGGTAGAGCGAGCAGTCACTTGCGATCGGCGTCATGGGACAATTACCACCGCAGTCTAAACCAACCACTTTCATTCTCGCGCCTACGACTCGACCTGTGCAACATCGTTACGAGACGGATTCTTCTGGCCTCTCTGGATCCCGACTATAATCGAGAACTTTCTCACACCACCTCGCGTCTGTCTATGAGCATCGACGGTCGACTTTTTGAACCATCACACATTCCATCGCGCGAGCAGGTCTGAGCTATACCGAGCAGCAAATGATGCGCGCACAACTCCACTCCTCTAGCTGAGCCCATAGCTACACCCACCACAGCCCGGATGGACCCGTCACCAGCTTCGAGGCGGGCCTCGCTGTCGTCCATCAACTCGCCCACTGTGGACAAGGAGGCTTTGCAGAAAGAGCTGGACCACATTCATACCACTGCCTCACGCTCAGGCACCCTGACTTCGTTCAGCGACTTTGAGCGTAGCCGTACAAGCAGTCCTCGTGTGCCGGGCCCAAAAGAGTTGGTCAGCGGACGAATCAGCGGTCTATACTCGCGCTTGAGGCAGAGTGTCGGAGCCGCCTCTCCTACCTTGGACACGTCGGCGCGTCCTGCCAGTCGCGGAAGCTATACTGTCACAGATGCCTCGTCATTAAGAAGTTTCTCAAAACCAGAATCGCCCACACTTGTCCGTTCGAACCACGTTTCGCGTCCAAGCGATGCCAGTGCTGTCATAGCCGAGACCGACTTTGCCCTCGCGCCATCAATACCTTCGTCTGCTGTTCATTCGCGCCCGGGCTCCCGTGACTTGACTCGCTCAGCCTTGCATACCGCTGCATCGTCTCCTTCGGCGAGACGAGCCTCTCCGCCCGGCCAGCTCCGTCACGTCGAAAGCAACCAGAGCCAGCCGTTTCTGCCCGAGACCAAACGACTGTCGCAAAACCTGGACTTGAGGCCTTTGTCCCAGACACTCGAAGGCAAACGGTCTTCGGTCAACCTGGACAACAATCGACCGCCACAAAACTCGGAGCGAAAGCGTCTGTCACAGTCGGACGCTCCATTCATGGGTCCTCGGCCAGAGCGTCCCACCATCACCGTGCAGACAGAAAGCCAAATTAGCGCCCCAGTCTCCGCTGACCGACGTGACAGCGATGCTTCGTCGAGGACTCAAAGTCATCCAAAGCTTGACCGTCCGCCCCTTCGCGTATCTGCTTCTCACTTGCCCAACTTGCGAATATCACAGCCGTCTATAGTCGATGGCGTTCTTGACACCTCTTCCATATTCAGCACCAATCTCACCACACCTATGCTCGATACACAAATCAACTTCAATGCTGGCATGCAGAGTCGTCGACTGCCGCACAGAGAAGGCCACCCACTAGACCCATCGGACAAGAAATCGACCACTATACCCGCTCATCTCAAGCGACGAGTCATAAGCAAAGAGTTTTGGATGAAGGATGAGAATGCTCGTGACTGCTTTTATTGTGGTGATCCTTTCTCGACTTTTCGCAGAAAGCATCATTGCAGAACTTGCGGTCAAATTTTTGACGCCAAGTGTACCGTGACCGTTCAAGGCAAGCCTTTTGGTCAGTCAGGCACGCTTAGGCTATGCAAGCCATGCGATGCCATGATTTATGGTAGCGATGATGACTCGACAGTCTTTACTGACGAAGACGAGCCCAAGAAATCTCCCATATATGTATCTCACTCGCAAGACCAAGATGTCTTCAAACCCGGTGACCCAGCTCTCGCAACTCCCTCAATCGGTATTCCCGTCTCGAGGAGAAACAGAGAAGCCAAAAGACGTTCTGCTGTCATCGAGTTTGATATGCAGCCGACGTTAGCACGGCCAAGTTCATCTCGTTCTTTAAAGTCCATGACTGGAAGGCCACATTCTTCGAGCCACAAGCGACATCACTCTCGCCATCAGTCTGTACGTCCACTGAAAACCCCTGCAGAAGAGCGAGGACCATTCTACCAGAACATTGCCGAGACACAACGACGTCCATTCACTGCCTTCCACAATGACAACATCATTGATCCCGATTTGGCTCCGTTTCTGTCTGACGATGGGTCCGATGCGGACGATCAGCCCAGCATATATACCACTATTAGTGACGTGCCTGGTCCGTCTTCGCTAGACAACGAACGAGCTGGATTCACGAGTTTGCTGGCTTCAGCAGTGAAGAAAGGTCGCTCTCGACGGGGCGATAGAAGTGCTGGCGGTCATAGTCTACGTGCTTCTCGTGACCTGGAGCACTTCATGTTTGCTTCCAAGCACCTTCCAAAGCTGCGGAAACAGCGCAATCCAAGTATTGGAAGCGTTGGCATATCGCGTCCATCTCCTAGAAGGAGCCGCAGTCAGAACATGATGAAGACTTTCGAGGCCGGGGCCAACGACCCATCGGTATTTGACATCTTCAATCCTGTTCTTGCAGATCAAGCCAAGGTCAAGCGAAGTTCAGGTATGCATGGCCAGAACGCTCCTGCAGTCGAACTCAACAGAGCTAGTCTGCAGCATGTCGAGCGTCTTCTGACTCAGCTACTCAAGGAATCTGTGATCCCTCGACGTCGACATTGGCAGAAAGCTCTGATGCCTATCCTCCTGCAGTGTCCTAACGATGTGGATCCGGACGTTCAGAACGGCGATGACATGGACATCAGGAACTACATCAAAATCAAGAAAGTACCTGGAGGCAAGCCCGGCGATACTTCGTACGTTTCGGGAGTCGTCTTCAGCAAAAACATTGCATTGAAGGGCATGCGACGAAGCTTTGTCCGTCCTCGCATCGTGATAATATCGTTCGCCATCGAGTACGCCCGCCATAATCACCACTTTATGAGTTTGGAACCTGTCATTGCTCAAGAGCGTGAATACTTACGCAATCTTGTTGGTCGCATCGTTGCATTGAAACCCCACATCCTATTGGTTCAGCGAAATGTATCAGGACTGGCTCTGAACATGCTTCAGGAAGCAGGAGTTACCGTGGTTTACAACATAAAGGAGTCGGTCCTTGCCGCTGTTGCTCGGATGACACAGACAGTCTTGATCAAGTCGATAGACAAGCTATCAATCGACCCTTCTGGATTAGGACAGTGCTCCAACTTTGATGTCAAGACCTATGTCCATGGGAAGATCAGAAAAACCTTTATCTGGATATCTGGCTGCCAGCCTGAACTTGGGTGTACGATTGTTCTCCGTGGTGCAGAGATGGAAACTCTTCGTCAAATCAAACGTATCACAGAATTCATGTGCTACGTTGTTTACAATCTCAAGCTTGAGACTTGTCTCATGCGGGACGAATTTGTGTTGATTCCATCCTCAATCAGCACTACCAAGTCTACCCCTCCAAACATCGACACCTCATCTGCCAAGGCAGTGGATGTCGCAAACGCCCCAGTCACGCCCATAGCCCAAACACAAGCAGAAGCCGAGACTAGTGCAGCAGAGCTACCGGTTGGTGCCGGAGACGAACACTCTGAAACTAAAACCAACGCATTGAACCATCTTGTGGATGCAGCTCGACATGTTGCAACTGAACCTGTCGCTAAATCGCAAGACGATCAAGATGGCGAGTCCATGCCATCACAGTATAGGGAACTCATCGAAACAGCCAGGACTCGATTGATATCGTCGTCTCCCTTCGTCAAGTTTCCGGAGCCCGTCCTTCTAGCCAAAGTCCAAGACCAAGAACGACGGGTCGAACAGACGAAAAGGCTGCGAGATCGCTATGATGCGTTCGAGGTTGAGCAAAATCACAACGAAAACTCCAGCGAGACTAAAGAGGAAGATGTTGTGCAAGCAGACAAGTTCGAGTTGGTCATGCCAGAGATGATCTCCAAAGCTGTTCCTGCAGATCAAAGCCGGTCTACTCGAAAATTCCTCCGAGATATCCATGATGCGCAATACCAGATGGCTCTTCATGAGTATAACATCAAGAAACGACAGTGGGAGTCCTTCTTCTCTATCAGCAACAACAATCCATTCAACCCATTCAGCCATCAGAACATTTTTGTCCTGCATTCTCTCGTTAGCAACGCTTTGTCTGCACCTTGTGCTGGTCCTGAAGTTCTGGGTCTCTCATTCTACGCCGGATGGGGAAATGCTGAGCTGGGCCTCGAGGAAGATCTTACTCTTGGACAATTCGTTGAGGAAACCTGCGCAACCGCAGCCACTGCGTGCAAGCAATGTAGCCACCGCATGTTTGATCACCACCGTCAATATGTGCATGGTACCGGCCAGGTTAGTGTCTCGGTCAAACGCTTTCCATCCAAGTTTCAGAACCTTCATAATACCATTCTGATGTGGTCTACTTGCAAATTATGCCAACAAGAAACTACATGGATACCAATGTCAGACAACACTTGGAAATACTCTTTCGGCAAATATTTGGAGCTCAGTTTCTGGAGTACGCCATTAAAGCCACGAGCAGGCGTATGCCCACATGATATACACAAGGACTTTGTGAGATGTTTTGCATTCCAAGGTCTTGCTGTCAGGATTCAGTGGGACAATGTCGACCTGTACGACGTCTTGGTTCCCACACCGACGATCAACTGGGAAGTTAATGCTGGACTCGAGCTCAAGAATCAGCTCTATCTGCACTTCCAAGCACGCCTATCAGCTTTCATCGCATCCATCAGAGTCCGTCTAAATTCTATCAATCTCTCTACTGTCGCACCAGAGAAGCAAGCTGATGCTTCAGCGACTCTGGAGAAGCTGGCACGGAGAGTGGACAGCGACCATGAGGCCCTGTTGCAGAAACTTCAAGACAAGTATATGGCTTCCAAGTTTTATGAAATCATTCCTCTCAATCGAGCAGTTCGCATGATGGACGAGAAGGCTCTCACTTGGGATGAAGAGTTCAATGATTTCGAGACGAAGTTCTTCCCGTCAGAGCATGATATCCGACGGCTGGCTACCCTTCAGCTGAAAAAGTTGTTCCTTGATCGAGGCGAAGCGACTGGTATTTCTCATTACGATTTGACTGATGCCGACGAGGGCATGGAGATGAAAGAGAGGCCATCCTCAGGCATGGGTCTCACCGACGAAGACCTCCAGTCGGAAAAGGCTCAGCACATGCTTACTTCTGTTGTCCAAGAGCACGGTCACTCGCACCCAAACACTGATGCTAATATTGGCTCTTTCGAATCAAGAGGTCAAGGTGTTGAACCTCCAGACAATCCTATTCTCTCCAAACAACTGTCGCCCAGCGAAGTCGAACAAGCTGTCGAAAGGGAGGACGTCAAACATCTAGATCTTGCCGTTCCTTCGGCCTTCTCGGATCCACCCGCAGATCAAGAAACCCCTAGAGCCGAGAACGGTCCACAGGAAGGAGAAGCGGCGGAGTCAAAGTCTCCCGAGTCGTTCGTGACCGATCCCAAACCATTGAATTCCAGCATTCTTGAACGTATCGAACAGATGCGTTCCGCTGCTGCTGCTGCTTCTACGAGCCCTGAAGCAGGTATGCCCGAGTCAAGGATACCACGTCTTGTCCGCACTCGAGGTCCTATATCTCCGCCACTTGCTCGAACGCAATCTCAGCCCGATGGCATACCGAAGAGAAATACAGATTCTGGCTCAGAAATGCCAACCATTCATTCAGTCGCTAGTGGCGAGAGTTCTGGTACCACCACACCTACTCCTGGTAAACACCACAACAGAGATTTGGCCAAATCTATCGAACTTCGTTTGAGTGACCGCCTAGGTGGTGGATACATTAAAGGTGGAAGAACACAGCAGTCCTTGATACCGAGGTCAGTGCCGAGCAAGGCTTTTGATAACAATACTCGTGTCTCAGCTCTCGCCAAACATTTCGAACAGCTATCTCGAGAATTCGAGAGGGAAAGAGCGCGTGAGCGTAGGCAGCGAGCCGCTCGTCGAAGACAGGTCCGCGCCAACCCTCTGGCCAGTAGTAAGCCCGTTGTTGAAGTCTATCGAGATGCTCGCGAGGCTGTTGGAGAAAGGACAGAACCCGACGATGTCGATCCTCCCATGAGCGAATCAAACGGAACATCGGACCTCCCGATGGAAGACGTACCTGACCAAACTTCAGACAACACTCGAGGTCAGCATGACAACGATGATGCCACGGATAATGAAACTGCAGAGTCGACCACCGGCCACACAGATACCGATGTTGAAGGTGACACTACTGACAATGATATACATCTGCCCTACAAGCCCGGCTTCTCAGACCCTGGCTCGATCTCAGGCAATGGGTCATCTGCATCGCCTCACGACGCGGACTCACACTTGGAGATGACGTTGCCGAGACACGAAAAACACTCCCTAATGAAGATGCTCACCAGCTTCTGGTCTGAACGGTCATCGTCTGGCTGGATCTCACTCGACTACCCCTTGCATTCCAATGAGCACGTCTTTGATGATAGCGACATCATCGTGCGAGAAGACGAGCCCGCATCAGTCATTGCTCTTGCCCTTTCGTCTGCAGACTACACTGCCAAGCTGCGAGAGTTCCGAGGCAATCCCAACGGTGGTTTCCACGGACACCACAGTCGTACCGAATCACAATCCAGCTTCAACTTTAGCGCAGACATCAGTAGTAATGACGCCAGCCAGCAGTCCGCCATCGAGGCAAGTTTGATCAGTGAGACGGGCACGCACATGAAGTACAGCTTCAGCCACAACAACGTCCGCGCGACCTGCAAAATCTTTTATGCCGAATCCTTCGACGCCCTGAGAAGGAAATGCGGCGTCAGCGATCGGTTTGTCGAATCGCTCTCCCGATGCGCCAAATGGGATTCTAAGGGAGGAAAGACAAAGTCGCTCTTCCTCAAGACGCTGGACGATCGCTTCGTCATCAAGTCGCTGCAGGAAGTCGAGCTCAAGGCGTTCACCAAGTTCGCACCTGACTATTTTGCCTTTTGCGCGCAGAGCCTGTTCCACGGCGTGCCTTCTGTGATTGCCAAGATGTTTGGTCTTTTTCAGGTTGAGCTGCGCAATCCCTCCAACGGCGTCGAGTTTTCGTCTTATCTTCTGGTCATGGAAAATCTCTTTTACAGTCGCAACCCGACGCGAAAGTTTGACTTGAAGGGCAGTATGCGTAATCGCAAGATCGAAAGCACTGGTTTGCCAGACGAAGTACTCTTGGATGAAAACCTCGTCGAGACGATATTCGAGAAACCCTTGTTTGTCAGAGAGCATGCTCGCAAGCTTCTCAAAGCCAGTGTGTGGAACGACACAATGTGGCTCTGCAGACAAAACGTCATGGACTACTCCCTAATGGCCGGCTTCGACGACGAGAAAAAGCAGTTGGTCGTCGGCATCATTGGTAAGTTCTCCATCTTTCCCCCTTCCCCTTTGCATCCATTCAACTAACCTTTTTATCTGTTGTAGATTGCATACGCACCTACACCTGGGACAAAAAACTCGAATCCTGGATCAAAGACCGCGGAAAAAACAAACCCACCATCACCTCCCCAAAAGACTACCGCAACCGCTTCCGCGTCAGCATGATGCAATACGTCCTCCAAGCACCCACGGTCTGGCACTCGTTTCTCGCGCCCGGCCTGCCCGTCACGGGCGTAACCTTTAACGCTGCTGGCGCGGTCGAAGTCTCGAGGAATGGAAACGCAAATGTAGCGGCGGGAACGGCAAATGCAGAAGGTAAAAGTGTGGCGGGTAGTTGGGAGGAGAGGAGTACGGTGGAGGATGAGCGGAGGTTGGCGCTGAGCACCGAGGGTCAGGTGTTGGATGATGCGACTATTAGGGAGATGTCGACCATGTCGTTTGTCTAGATGTGTCTCTTTCTCTTGCGTTCTTTTTTTTTTCTGGTGTGGCCGCTTTGAGTTATGTTGCCTTTCTTTTTCTTTTCTCTCCTTTTAGCGTAAACACAGCAAGCATAGCGAAGGTGTTTTTGTGGGAGTAAGCGTCTAAGGCTCCGGCGCAATACATCGCCGTATTGTCCTCTCCATATTTCTTCAGTCATGATGTTTATAATCGTTTCTTCAGTGGGCAATGCTTCCTCTCATAATGTGACTGTGTCTCTGTATAACTATTTATGATACTACATCTGCTGTAGGCAAAGAGGCGATAGCTCATAATAACACTTTGTCAATCAAATATAATGTTTGTCATCATAGGTAAAGTTTCGATTTTAGGTCTTGCTACCAGATACCTTCCTGCCCTCAAGCCGTCATCCATTTCCTCCAGTGTAAACCAAGACTGCATAACATATTCTCAAGCCCTAGTGCTGCAATGCTCTCGAGCTTTGCCATATCTTGTCTCAAATCCAGATGGCTCTCCGTTGATGACGATGTACATCTCCAGAGCCAGTTCCCTGAGTCCGCCCACCACGGCCATCTGCCCTTTGCCTTCTTGGATCCTGCTTACATTCATCAACTGATCCACGACTTGAGGAGCAGACATTGCGTTGGTTCTGTCGAGCTCGACGTCCTCTCCAGTGATTGTCAGCGTGTAGCCATGAGCAGCAATGACTGCCAACGCATGCTCAAGTGCCTTGTCGGGGTCACTGCGTGAATAAGCAAATGCACAGTATCGGTTCAAGGTGATCAACCCGGGGCGTGGAAGACCGCGGTAGAACTCTTCTGGATAAGTATCTTCAATCTGTGCCAGAAGATCCTCGAACATCATCACTACTGTACGTGGTTCGCTTGTAGCGTTCAAAATTGGAAGTCTCTCGAGCACTTCTTTTGCTTGCTGTAGCAGGTGCTTGCGTCTTGAAGTTGCTGGACAAGCTCTGTCCGCTTCGCAAAGCTTACAATCACAACTGAATCCCCAGGTACGGAGTGCAGCATCACGCGTCTCGTAGTCTGCATTGACTTCTTTGTACAGAGTTGTGATCTCTTCGTCTTTTGCAATATCGCGAGTTGCTCGGAAAATGATCATGTCGCCAATGAAGCTGTGTTCGGCGTTGTATAGACACGAATGGTTGATGGCCGATGCATGTAGCCAAAGTCCCATGGATCCGTCCTTGTTGTCCATTCCTGGAGTCGCAAGAGCAGCATTGCAAAAACTGGTGAGATCAGGATCATGAGCATAACCAAAGGAGTTGTACTCGATGATGTTCTCGACGCGGAAGATGTCAACAACAGGTCGACCGTCGAGCATAGGAATTTCGAGACTGTCCAGTGGAGGGTAGTTTGGTCCAGCGTAGAGACTCAGTAATCTTGGACCGATACTGGGGTTAGCAAGTACCTTCTGGATGACTGCCGTCCACATGTTGCTCTGTGTACCAAAGGTGCCCCTGGTGGCTGCCGGTGGGATCACCAAGTGGAAGCTTTCAGGCACGGCTGGTGAAGGCACAAATGCCAATGCCTTCTCAGAGAGGATTATATCACCACATGCGATTGCTTCGACGGCGAACAAGCCACGGCCATGGGTCTCGGTTTGACGTGCTTCGGTCCTGCGCAAGAAGTCGGCATGGTCGACCTTGGTTCCGTGCGCCTGAGGTCCAGTAGCTGCCCAGAAATTGACCCCTGTCAGTTGTTCGGCGATGCGTGCCTCTGTACGCTTGAGCTCTCGCAGACCATCGATGTCGTCCGGGGCAATCCTGGTGACTGAGGTGTATGCTGAATGTGCACGGTCATATGCACCAAGTTCGTAAGCTGCACGGCCTGCTCGGTAGAAGGCCTTCATGTTTTGGAAATCTGCAAAATCATCATTTGTGGTGGTGAGCTCTCGCATGCCAGCCATTGCATCAGTGTATGCTCCATCCCAACGCTCGAGACAGAGCCGAGCCTGTGCTCGGTTACGGTGGACGATACCTCCGAGGACGTCTTTTGCTTGACTAGCCGTCATGGCGGCAAGAGCCCTACTGTAACTGTTCCACAGAAGTCAGCAGGCATAGTGAACTCATAGAGTTTGCGGTACGAACCATCTCTCGGCTTCCAGTGGATCATCGCCATTTAAAGCCTGGTTGCCAGCTTGCTTCCATTGTGTAGGTGATCTTTCGATGACGTTGGTCCTCCAAGCATAGGGTAGCATGGGGTCGTCAGCGTCCAAAAAGAGGATGTCAGACGGATGGTCGATGCACAGGACACAAGCTTCGTCCAGGACCGTCCGGAAAAAGGGTTCCTTGACCACGAAGAAGGATCCACTCTGTATCGCCTTGGACGGGTGACTGGTGACTGCGAAGTCGTGTATGGTGAGAAGCTCCTGATCACCTTTCTCGTCCTCGACGGCAATGCAGGTTTGCATCGAGGAATGCATGGCTGAGACGCTGACAGCCCGAAGCATAAGCATCATGCCGTAATGATGAGTCTCCATGGAGAGATCACGAAGCATGATCTGTGTGTGCGTCAATGATGCTGAGGTTGGTATTGAGGTCTGAGAGGTACGTACCTTGCGAAGAGATGCCATTGAACAAGAGCTCGGTGTGTGTGGCTCGCTCAAAATCATGTTCCAGGCAATTCTGCGCTGGTCCAGTCTGGGGCTGTATAGCTCGGATGCTTGGCCCGAAATCTGCTCGAGCGTGGGTCTGGGTGGTGGCCTGAGGATCTACATTGCAATGAAGTCAGTAGAGGCTTCGAGCGATCGAACGGTCTCAAACGCACCTTGGGAGCAAGTCTTTGGAGTAATGCCGCTCGAGAAGGTGCAACTCTTTTGAGGCCATGACGCTCTCTTGTCTGCTGGCGAAGGCGAAGTTTGGCTACCTCTAGCTCGGCTTGTACCATCTCCAGTTTTTGACCTGGGGTGATGGGAGGCGAAGTTATGGGATTAGCGGTCTGGACAGAGGGAGCAGTGAATTGAGCCGTCACCGTGATGGAACGAGCCATCGGGGCAGTGGGCTGGGTCGAGTAGGGCGGTGGTGGCGTAATGGGTTCCATCCTTGTCAGCGGTGCATATAACGATGTAGGAGTAAGGTGAGAACAAAAGTATCAACTGTTAGTGGTGTGTATTAATTACTCTGTGAGAACTGTAGGTGCCGGTGGATATGACAGATAGAGCAGTGTGAAAGCGAGTGAAATGAGAGTTGCTCTTGGAGAGAAGGAGCAAACAGAGTACTGATGAGGTTGCTTCACTAAAAATGATGACGAAGCAGTTGTTTGTCGCCGCGAAGGGAAACCGCATATCCCACAGGGAAGCTGCATATGAAGAAGCGACAGCCCGTCTCCGAGACTATGGTTGATTGTCGGATCTGAGGACACAACTCATATCCTAGCTATCAGATCTCGCTTGGGATGGTAAACAGCATTCTCGCTATTGGGCGTTTACCTAGGATGCACTATTTGGATCCGAATATCATATCAACAGCTCTTTGATGCCATCAAAGCGGCTTGCTGGTAGAACAAGAAAAGGACTTTGGAACAGCTGAGGAAATCGACTAAGGGTTGAAGCAAGTCCGCCCATGGCAAGCTTGTCCATGGACTCTACGACGTCTGTCTCGAGACTCTTTTCCTTTTCATGGCTAAGCCCTGAGTAGTCTCTGTCCTCGGAAATATGAACATGCAGCCGTATATGTATCGGACTCCGAGAAAGGAGGGCAAGTATACTGGACTCTACTCACCCTAGCTAACCGAGATACTGATGATCTTGATGTCCTCCATTGGCTTCTCCTTCCACACTTTTGCGTTCTCAATCCTGTGTACCACATCCATACCTTTGACCACTCGTCCAAAGATTGTATGCTTGTCGTCCAACCACGGCGTTTTCTCAGTGGTGATGAAGAATTGACTGGCATTGGTGTTTTTACCAGCATTCGCCATGCTGACGGTGTAGGGCTTGTCATGACGCAAGGCGGGAGTGAATTCATCTTCAAAGTTTGTGCCCCAGATACTGTCACCTCCAGTACCATCGCCTAGAGGGTCACCAGTCTGAATCATGAACTTGCGGATGATGCGATGGAAGATGATTCCATTGTAGTAGTCGTTCTTGCTGTGGACTGTGAAGTTCTCCACTGCTTTTGGGGCGTGCTCGGGGTACAGACGTATCTGGATGTCGCCCATAGATGTGTGAATAGTGGCGGATGAGCCCGTCTGAGCCTTTGCGGCTTCAGCTTGTTGCTTGGTTGCAATAGTGCGCGGCTTTTCGTTGTGAATATCGCGGTCGGATTTGTTGATATCAGTGTCGTTCGTGAACATGTAGAAGCGTACTTTGCCTGATCCCGTGGCGACGAGCATCGAGTCACGAGCTTCGGCTTGTTGTAGCAATGGGTTGTCACTGGCAGCCATTTGTACGGTAACGACACCCTTTTTCTCAGGTTGACCCTGGTAGAGGGCTAAATTCAGGGCTCTGAAAGGCTCTTCTTTGCCGTAAACCTTGACGACACGGTTAGTCAGAGTGTTGATGACCTTGGTGCCAAGTATGGATCCATAGAGAATGAAATTCGCTGTCTCATCAAAAACGACATTGATGCGCGCGCGGACGGCAGGATGCTCAATCTCGCGCTCAACACCTAGCCTGCGTCCAAATTCAACGTCGTCCAGTCTATCGATGGCAGTTCCAGCCTGTTGCATTTCAGTGATGGTAGAGAGTGACTCGTCGTATGTTCTGTACAGTTTGCCAGTGGGGAAATCAAAGATGCGAACTTTGCGATCGGGAAAAGACATGGTTGCGAACTGCTGGCCGGTAGGAGACATGGTGATTGATGAGGGAACGGATTTGGCTTTCTTGAAGTCAAACAAGTTGGTCGAGCTCTTGATGGAGAAGACATTGTCAGGCTTCTCGTAATTGCTGGTAGGGCTCCAATACTCGATCATGCCGCCTTCATCAACAGATACAACGCAGTCGTAGTGGTGGTTGTACGACATGAGCGACACCGAGACCCTGTGAAGCTTGTCCAACTTGTACAATGGTGCAGTGTTTTCGCCTCTGCCGTCGTATATGGTAATCTGAGGACTCGCATCATGAGACACAGCCAGTAGTGGGAGAGAGGCACCACGTCCATGAACGAAGCACACAGATCTGGGAGGCATGTCGGGGGTCAACATGGCCAGTAGATCGAAGGTTATGACATCGAAGATCTTGACCGTGCCGTCGACACCTGCAGTCGCGAAACTACGACCATCGGCGCTTACGCTCACGCTCTTGACTTCTCCGTCGTGAGCCTTGAACTCCTTGACGAACTCGATGCCATCTGCCACCTTTTTCCAGAACTTGACTGCGCCGTCGATTGATGTGGTGATGAGAAAGTCGGTGTGAGGAGTAAAGGTGTTGAAGCATAGTTGGTCTTGGTGCATCATTGATTTTGAATAACGAGGCGAGGCGGGCAGGGCGGCGACATAGAGCTTCTCATATGGCAGTTTCCTGCGCTTCTTGTTCTTTGGTGCAGCTGCCGACGGTAGTGCTGGCCCAATGTCGTCGTCGTCCGAAGATGTGTCTACTGTCGATTAGCAACATGGTATGAGAAGCACAGTCGGGTCGCATGCTCACCATCGGCGTCATCATTGGTCGCATTGTTGTTGTGCCGGGTCGCGTCCTCGGCGTCGACCTGGTCTCTCGTACGCTTTGTGCCCTGAGGCGATGCGACAGGTGCTGCGTCTGCCATTGCTGTCGTTGGTCATTGGAAAAAGAGTGGTCGGGGTCGGCACATTGCTTACCGATGTCGATTGGCAGGCGCGAGAATGCGGGCCGAGCCGGGCGTGAGTCACGAAGCTTCCAGGCCGATGTCATTGGCGGGGCGCAGAGAGTCTTCGTTTCCTTGTGACAAACCCTCTGTTTGCCTTGCCACTTTCTGCATACAAATAGAAACTCCCTCGACAGTCCTCGCGCTTTCCACTTTCAAGCGTTTGTTTGTCTTTGTCCCGTTCTATCAGGCCGCTTTTTATTGAGCCTGCCATTTCCTTTTGCTGCGTCCACACATTCTGCTACGACTCGCCCGTAACTAATCACTACCAACCTACCACCGCAATTTCACCACTTCACCGTACGTCTTTGAACGCCACAGAAACCATGTCTACCGCCGAGACCGCATCTTTGCCTCTACCCGAATCTCAACCTGGACCCTCGTCCAACCGTCCTCGCAATCGAAGACCACACGGCGAGAGAAACCAAAATCCACCAACCCAGCAGGATGATCCTCAATCAGACGCCTCTAATCCTGGTCGCAGACGGAGAGGCGGCGGTGGAAGAGGACGCGGTGCTCGTGACTCGCTTCTCGCACTGAGGCCATCCTCAGTCGCTCCCTCCACTCAACCATCATCCATCGACCCCTCAAGTGCCGACGTGTCAGGCACAGAGACCACACGCAACCAAGAATCGCGCCGAGGCAGAGGGGGCGCACGAGGCGGAAGAGGAGGAGCAAGAGGTGGCAGGGCGCGGGAGAACAGGACCGTCAATGGCAGAGCCTTTGGTGGTCAACTTACCTCAGACGGCGAATTGCAGGCCGATGCTACCACCTTTGTTCCCGGACAACCCATCCTCACCCAGGGCGCCACCTCCCAGCAAACCCAACCACGTTCGCAGCGGCGTCGTCTTTCCAAATCGACCGCTCCCGACATTGCCACCCGTACCCACCACGACATTGACAACGGTCACTACGAATGCCCTATCTGCACGAGCGAGGTCCTCCGCAATTCAAAGGTGTGGTCATGCCATACTTGCTGGACTGTCTTCCACATGTCTTGCGTCAAGAAGTGGTCTCAGAACCAAGGATCTGCCGCCGCTCAGCAACAGGGTCGAGAGAATGGCGAAATTCCTCCTCCTCGCCAGTGGAGGTGCCCTGGATGCAATCTCCCGAAAGACATTCTGCCCAAGACATACACTTGTTGGTGCGAGAAGGAGGTCGAACCGCGTGCAGTCACCGGTCTGCCTCCTCATTCTTGCGGAAATACTTGTGGTAGAGAACGAGTTCGCAAATGTCCACACCCTTGTCAATTGACTTGTCACGCCGGCCCTTGCCCGCCATGCACTCACATGGGCCCTACGCAAACTTGCTTCTGCGGCAAGCACGAATCAACCCGCCGGTGCACCGATACCGACTACGAGAATGGCTGGAGCTGTGGTGAGGTATGTGGTGACCTCATGCCCTGTGGAGAGCACGAGTGCCCTAGACCTTGCCACGAGGGTCTCTGCGGAGCCTGTGAAGTCCGTGTTGACGCTCGTTGCTACTGCGGCCAGGTCGAGAAAGCTTTGCTATGCGCTGACCGTGGCGACGAAGCCACAAGCCACAAAAAGCATGTTGCCGAGGACAGCCAGGAAGTCGTCGAAGAGTGGAATGGCATGTTCGCTTGCGCTAACTCTTGCGATCGCGCTTTTGATTGTGGCATTCACCATTGCCAGAAGCCTTGCCATTCTCAAGAGGCTGACCCCGGCCACTGCCCTCGTTCTCCCGATGTCGTGACACACTGCCCATGCGGCAAAACCAAACTCTCGGATATTACGCCTGACGCTCGCACTTCTTGTGAAGACCCCATCGCAAATTGCAAGAAGCCATGCATGAAGAAGCTTCCCTGTGGACACCCTTGCGAACAGTTGTGTCATTCTGGCGCTTGCATGCCTTGTCTCAAGGCTGTTTCCATCAACTGTCGCTGCGGCAGGACGACCTCAACCACTGTCTGTCACCAAGGCAAGATTGAGCCTCCCCAGTGTATGAGAGTCTGCAGAGCCACTCTCAACTGTGGCCGTCATGCTTGTGATGAACGCTGTTGCGAGGGTGAGCGAAAGGCCGCTGAACGTCAAGCCATTAAACGCAAGGGGCGCAAGCTCGAGGAGGCTCATATCCGACCCATTGATGATGGGTTTGAGGCCGAACATATTTGCACTCGGCCTTGTGGTAGACTTCTCAAATGCGGAAACCACTTCTGCGAAGACCTCTGCCACAAGGGACCTTGCGGATCTTGCCGAGAAGCCATCTTTGACGAAATCAACTGCAATTGCGGTCGTACCGTTCTGACACCTCCCCTTCCTTGTGGCACCCAACCTCCGCCTTGCCGCTTCCAGTGCAACCGCCCCAAGACATGTGGTCATCCTCAGGTCCAGCACAACTGCCATATGGATAATGAAAGCTGTCCAAGATGTCCTTTCTTGGTCGAGAAGCGCTGCATGTGCGGCAAGAAGAGTCTCAAAAACCAGCAATGCTGGTTGAAGGACGTCAGCTGCGGACAGATCTGTGGCCGAAAGCTCAAGTGTGGCTCCCATTTCTGTACAAAGCCTTGCCACCGTGAGGGCGATTGTGAAGATGCTGGAGGACGACCTTGTCAACAGCCTTGTGGAAAGCCCAAGAAGGCATGTGGTCACCCTGACGAAGCCATCTGTCACGCTCCCACTGCATGCAAAGAGGACAAGGCTTGCACCCACAAGATCTTCATCACTTGCGAGTGTCAGGCTCAGAAGCAGGAGATGAGATGCAATGCGTCCAAGACCAGCGAGGGCAACCTCACAAAGTCTCTGCCTTGCAATGAAGAGTGTGCCAGGTTGGAGCGCAACCGCAAATTGGCTCTCGCTCTCAACATTGATCAAGAAGCACATGTTGAAGGTGGTGACCATGTTCCCTTCTCTAATGAGACTCTCAACCTCTATGCAGCTCATCCTACTTGGGCGACAAACCAAGAACGCGAGTTCCGTGTGTTTGCAGCTGCAGATGATGAGAAAAGGTTGAGGTTCAAGCCCATGACAGCCACTCAGCGATCCTTCATCCATCATCTCGCGGAAGACTTTGGCCTTGACTCTGAAAGCATGGATCCCGAACCGCATCGCCACGTTGCCATTTTCAAGACACCTCGTTTCGTTCGATCACCCCCGAAGACATTGAAGGAGAGTGCGCGCATCAGAAATGCTCAGCGTGTGGCGTCTGGCAAAGCAATTGCCAGCAGTGAAGCACCAGCAAATCAAGTACGCGCTAACGAAGTTGGGGAGCCCTTCAACAGCTTCGTTATTGTGCGTCCCCGTTTTGGCCTCACGATCGAAGAGGTCAGGACAGAGTTGGCATCTTTTGCGCTTCCAGTGCAATTCGATGTCGAATTTTTGCCCAACGAGGAGGTCATCATCAAGGCCATCAGTCGTACCCTTGATGAACAAGCAGTCGACCAGACACTCAAGAATGCCAAGGCCCCAATCGCTGCTGCTATTGCAGCAAAGAGCCTGGGCACACTCCAGCTTTGTCGTACAGACTCGTCGCTCAATGTCACTCGTCGTGAGACCGAAAGCGGTGTCAGTGATGGTTGGTCCCGAGTTGCTGCGAAGAGTGCAGCATCACGTCGTCCTCTTGTTCCGACAGCATCTTCCAACAACAATCTATTCTCTGCTCTTGCTGGTGGAAACAAGGTCACCTTCGCCAAGAAGAAGGAGAAGAAGCCAGTCGTGCCCGTAGAGCCTGTTGTCGATGACTGGGAAGCGGCAGAGATCGCAGAGGAAGAGAAGGAGAAGTTGGTCAGTGGTCACAACAGTGGAGCGGAGGATGATGCGCCAAAGGTTAAGACTAGCGATATTGCTGAGATTGGATCGCCTGAGGCTGCGGATGGCAGCGGCGAGGCTGAGGCTGCTGTGGTGGAGATTGAGCCCGAGGCAGGAGCAGTCCTTGATACCGCGCAAAGCAAGGCAGATGCGAAAGAGCCAGAGGCTGACGGTTCTCTAGCTGAGCCTGATCAAGTCAAGGAAGCAGAAACAGCATAGTTGTTCTCTTCAACGAGATAGATAAATTATGGACTGTCCATCAATGTACTTCTTGGCACAATCATCAAGAGAGAAAACAACACGCTTCCCCATGCGATCAATTTGAGCATCGCTATATAACCAATGGACGTGGAACACAGAATCTCTCAAGAGTTTCTTAAGGTGATTATCGGCCAATGACCAAATATTCATGTCGGACATTCAATCGTGTTCCTTGCAGCAAAGCACAACGGCCACCAGCTCCAAACAAGGTGGATGATAAGTACAGTGAACGTCTAGACAACCGATCAATGCGTGTTCGAAGAAGAAAACCACCATGTGCCAGATATTCGGTTTTAGAGTGAAGATGACTTGTGCGGTTGCATACCCTCATCAAAGCAAAGGTCTGACATGAAAGCGTGCCGACAGTGAATCATCAGGGTCAAACAAGCAAGGCAGCTTCCTCTTTCCATGACCATCACCTTCGCACCTTCCTTCTTCTTCTTATTCAGTCCCACTGACACTCTCACTCAGTTCTTTGATCTCTTTGTCAAGGCCAAACACATATCTTGCCAGCCTCTGATCACACCAACTCTCTTCCTTCATCAACAAATTTCAACTTCTGGCATCACGAAACACGCTCGCAAAGATGTGCCAACTCTGCATCCTCAACACCATATCGCAGAGTTCGCGCTGGCCCAAAGCCCCTCGAACCACTCATCGCAGACTTGGACCTTCTGGTCAGCACCGCACACTCTGAGCTCAGTACTCTCAAACCCTCTGCCACTGCCTCTGCCACTACCTCTACCTCGACCACCTCTGCTGCTTCTCCTCACCAACAAACCTTTTCTACCCCATCACCAACCACCAGCAACCCCCAACCAACCACCCACCTCCTCACCACCCTCCTGGACATCAAAACCCTGCTCGAAGTCCTCGACGACGAACGAAGCAAATGGTGGAAAAGCAAAGCAAACAACAGAAAACATTGGCAAGACACGTACCAACAAGACAAGATTACGAAACTCAATGTTGTGAACAATAAGACTGGGGAGATGATTGAGGGGTGCAAGGCTAGATTGGGGGGGTTTTGTCGGTGGGGGTTGGGGATTGAAGGGGGGGTTGAGGGGTTAGAGGGGAAGGTGAAGGTGGAAGAGGGTGTTGAGGGGTTGGGAGGTGTGAAGGTGGAAGGATAGAGGTTTGGGGGGGTGGGTTTGAGGATAGGACGACGTTGCAGGAAATGAAGTGGAAGGAGGAAGGTGCTGAACAACAGAGACGGCTGCTATTGTCGCCCGTTGATGAGCGCATCATCACTTGAAGAAAGGGACACGCCATCCTCCGCAATCGCACAAAGGGGCAAGATGTATGCAATTGCCAAGGACTTGTAGACCATAACCAGATTTTCGCGAAGCAAAACACCTGAATCAAGAAAGCGTAATGAGGGAACAGTATGTTGAAGCCAATTTTGTTGTTTGAAGGATTGAGATGGGAAGAGAAAGGTTTGTTGAGCTGCTTACCTGGGCAGGACATGATTTAATGTTCACATTGGAAAGTATGCACAGACATATAAGACGATCAAGAAGATGCGGTACAAGTTTACATGGTTGGTCATAGCGAGATGCGCAAATCATGGTAGCCAGCAAAATTGCGTTCGAGCGTGTCGCATGAGGGCATGGACGAGAGATTGGCGATGGCAGGTCTTGAGTGCTTATGGTGTAAAGTGGATGGTTTCCTGACTTTGTCTCAGAGAATCGTGCGACTCGAGGCTTGTTGCTGAGCGAGACCTCTAAAGGATGTCCAGGATATGAGGAAGATGGAGAGGGCATGTTAAAGATGTGACGGAGGGTGTTCGATAGAAGCCGCTGTCTGCCCGGTGGCATGTTCATAATCGTGGCTAGGTCATCGGAACTAGAGATTAGCAGTCGCATTGCATCAAGATAACACTGCGAGAGAGAAGGATGCAGAGAGAAAAGAAAATCATGTTTCAACGTGTGGCATTGACTTTTTACGACACAGCATACGTCCGATCCCAGACTGGCGCAGACAATGAAACAACCCTTCCTTGCAAGTATCGTAAAAAGCCATATTTTTCCTTTTTTTGAGAGAGTCGGGGTGCGGGCGTCGTTGGGGGTTGTGATGGTATTGGTAAGGAAAAAAAAGATGATGCGACAAAGGCATGTTGCTTTTTCAAAGGCTGCAGAAAAGGGACTATTTTGCTCTTCCTGTCGCCTGCGTTGCTGCCCCATCCCAGAGAAGACTCCCGAAAATGACCATGGTTGTTGATGAAGCGAGCAGCTTAGAACTTGTTGAACTGCTTGACGGCCTTGCCGGTGCGGGGAAGGACACGGAGGACGTTGAAGCGGACCTGGTGTCTGTGTTAGTACTCTGTCTCTTGAGAAGAGCGCAGGACGGCGGCTCACGGTCTTGGACAGAGGTCTGCACTGGCCAACGGTGACCTGGTCACCCTCCTCGACACGGAAGGCGGGCGAGACGTGTGCGGCGAGGTTCTTGTGGCGGCGCTCGTAACGGGCGTACTTGGGGACGAAGTGGAGGTACTCGCGGCGGATGACGAGAGTGCGGTGCATCTTGGTGGAGATGACGGTGCCGGTCAGGATACGGCCACGGATCGAGACCTCGCCGACGAAGGGGCACTTCTTGTCGATGTAGTCGCCCTCAATGGCGGTCTTGGGGGTCTTGAAACCCAGACCGACGTCCTTGTACCATCTGCGGCCGTTCTTGCCAGCGCGGGCAGTCTTGCGGACCTTCTTGGCGTTCTGGAAGATGTGAGGCTGCTTCTGGTAAGCGCGCTCGCTCTGGACGGCAAGTTCGGTGGCCATGTTGATTGATTGTCGGTATGGAGGTCGAGTACCGTGGGATGGGAGTCGTCAAATTTGTCGTCGCACGCAGGGAATCAGTTCTCGCCAGCAAAGCCCGACAGACGACAAATTCTGTGTGCTTTGCGGGTGATTCGCGGCTTCTGCCGTCTAGGCGTTCGTTTGCCAAGCGTTTCCGAAGTGCTCGGTCGGCCAACCTTCCCCGACGCGGGCGCTTGTTTGTTGTTATCGATTCTTCTGCATCAAGGTCGCGTCACCCTCACCCTGGCGTCCCTTCCTCAGTCCTCTCCGATGCGACACGCCCAACACCATGATTGACCTGGACGACAAGGAGAACCAGTCGCCGCTGCGCCTGGGCTTTGGCAAGTCCCCCTCACCCAAGAGGTCTCGCTCCAAGAATGCTGCCCCTGCTGCTGGCCAAGACGTAAGTGACGCGCCCAGTAAACAATCCCTCTTTTAGCCTCGTACTCGTCGCCTGCCTTCTGCTTGCAGTCTCGCCTTGCGACAAAAGAGACAACAGCTGACATGCGCCCTCACAGTCAGTTCCACCGTCCGCAGTCAAGTCCATCCTCCCATCCAGAGAAGATGAAGCCAAGAGACGAGAAGCCCGTCGCAAATCGCTCGCCAACCGCAGAGTCTCCTTTGCACCTGAAGCAACCCTCCACACCTGGGACGTGATCGAGTACATGCGCGATGCGACCGCCTCGTCCAACTCCTCGGACCATGCAAGAGCCCATCAAGGAGCCGACTCGGACCCTCCCTCCACTCCACCAGAGCAAGCCGACGACGACCAAGACGACCTGCCACACTCTCCCGAGCACCAGCGCGATGTCCACCAGCAGAAGCGCCGTCGAAGTTCTGCCATTCCTCCCATGAACTTCAACGATCTGGACGACTACTCTTCCTCCCCAGTCAGCGGCAGTAGCAATGTCGAAGCTAGTAGCGATGTTGAAGAAGATGTCGAGTCTGAAGATGACGGAGAGAGCACGGCTATGAGCCTGGACCAAGGAGACAACACTCTGCTCTCCCAGCAGTCTGGAGACAGCACCGGTTCAAGCGCTCGTCTGGACGCCGCGTTACAGCAAGCCGCCGCTCAAGCAGGTACTCGAGGCATTGACTTTGACGAGTATGGCGACATGTCTATGGAAATGGCTGGCGACGAAATCACAAATGCCTTCAAGCCTTGGGCCCAAGGACAGCACTTCGCAGCAGAAGGCCAAGAGAACAACAACCCCTTCGACTCGGTGTTCCGCCCTGGACCGCAGCCTGGTGATGAGGAAGACGATGACATGAGCATGGACATGACGCGTGCAGTAGGCCGTATCCTGCCTCAACCACAGCCTCAGGACGAGCAGGAAGAGACCGAAGACGAGGGCGACATGACGATGGATATGACCAAACCCATGGGCACAATCTGGACCGCAAACCAGCCTCAGGTACAGACACAGGAACAGGAAGAGGACGAGACACGAGACATGACCATGGACATGACACGACCTGTCGGCCGCATCATCCAGACGCACCAGGATCTGTATCAACAGTCGCCCGAAAGAACGGTCTCGTTTGGCGATGAGACAATGGACCTGACTCAAGCAGTTGGAAAGATACACCAATGGAACCCACAAGCCCAGCCACCTCGTAGTGCTCTCAAGAGACGCTTCGAGAGCTTTGCTACAGAAGATGTTGCTTCTCCGTCAGTCAAGAGGCCCGTGTTCGAGGAGCCCACACGACGTACCGTAGCTCAAGCCCGCGATGCGAAACGCAGACGCTCATCCTCATCTCGTCAGTCGTTAGGTGACGCCACTATGGATCTGACCATGGCAGTTGGTGCCATTCAGCAGAGACAGCCATCGCCTGTCAAGAAGGACAGACGATTGAGTTCGCGCAGCCGCCGCTCTTCTGGTGCTTCGTCTATTATGGATGAGCAGACCATGGACTTCACCATGGCTGTGGGCGGTATCAAACAGCAACAGCAGCCGAAATCTCCCAGAGAACCATCTATCATCGAGGAAGATGATGCAGAAGAGAACGAGGATATGTCTATGGAGTTTACTGCTGTTGTTGGAAACATCCTGAAGCAGCACGCAGCCACAGCAGTCGAACGCCCAGCCACGCCTCGCAAATCTCCATCGCCTGCCCGAACAGAGATTCCCACTACGCCCAAGGACCAGGACCGATTCAAGGAGACACGGGATTTGACAGCCAAAAAGCTTTTGACACCATTGTTCGAGAAGCAAGCACCTGGCTCTGCCGTCAAAGATTCTGCCGGGTCGAGAAGGAGCTCTGCTCGCAAGTCTGTCTCCAAAGAGCCTACCACAACTCTACCGTTCCTTAGTCCGGCCATTCTGGTATCCCCTCACAGAAGCCCTGGGTCTGCTCGCAAGAGTCCTGGACCCCAAAGAACTCCTTCATCTACACAAAAGACTCCGTCATCCGCTCAGAAGACCCCTTCGTCTGTCCGCAAGACACCAGTCTCAGCGACGAAAAGTCCACACTTTGCTCAGAAGATCTCCGAATCTGCTCAGCACACTCCTCTGGCTCAGACAAGTCCCGTCTCTGTCAAACAAAACGGCTCGTCTCAAAAGCTCGCCTCTGCACACAAGAGCCCTGCGTCCATGACTCGCACTCCTGCATCTGTCGCGAAGAGTCCACTCTCAAAGACGTCGACCCGCAAGAGTCCTGTATCTACTCGTCGAAGTGCCAGAATTAGTCTTGCGGCAGTCCCACCGCAGCAAGATGTGCAAGTCGAAGAAAGCATGCCTGTGCCTACTCCTACAAAACCAACAGTTACGACGCAGGCTGCAGATGAGATTCAGATTGCGCAGCACTCTCCAGCGCCCGAGCACGAAATGCACGATGAACCGATGGGTGAAGTCAGCTATCCTGCCTTACCTGTCACCGAAACAGAAGTCAGCGACACCATCACAGTCGAATCGCGAATCCCCGAGGCAACCACCACACCGCAAATTACCGAAACACCGTCCGCGCCTTCACCAGTTCACCATCATACAGCCGTCTCTATGGCTGGATCACCGACACGTAGCCCGGCTGTTGCCACACCTAAGCAGATCGATCTCGAAGAGCTCAACCCAACATCGCCATCTCTTGAAAAGCAGCTTCGAAGTTCACCTGTCAAGTTTGCAGAAACCCCTGAGCAACCAAAGCAATCTACAGAGGAGCCTCGCAGTACATTTGCAGACTCTATCAAATTCCTTTCGACACCAAGTAAGGAGACTGGCACAAGTCCTCTGAAGCGTCTTCGTGCTTTGACGCCCAAGAAGTCGCCCGCAAAGAAGGCAATGACCCCGAAGAAGATTGCAACGCCGAAGACGTCTACACCATTCATCGTCGAAACTCGAAATGCGCCAGGCCTGCTCGACCTCGAAGCCGCCAAGAACATTTTTGCGGTGCCGAAGACTGGACCTCCAGCAAAGAAAGTTCGGCTGAATGATTTCTTGGATCTTGCCGGTATCAAGTTCATGGACTTGACTGCATCGAAACGTAGACACACTGTTGCTCCCACGCCTAGCGAGTCACACGGAGCTGATGGTGAAGATCAGAATATGGATCTTGAAGAAGCCGTCGTTGCAGGTGCTTGCACGATGCCTATGCTTGATATGTTCCAGCATGCCTGCCGTGAACTCAAGAACTACATCTCTGGAGGCAAGTCTGACCTCAAGGATCTGGAAGCCGAGGTTTACGACGACCCTCCACCATTCTTCCAGGCTTACATGGATGCCACACCCGAGCAAAAGTCTCGATTGGATGTTAACATGAGAGATGCCAAGACGAATGCGAGAATGAGAAGCAAAGAGGCTTGGTATGACTGGCGTAGCAAGCTCCTGGACGGTCTTTTAGATGGTCTTGGTCGAACCCAAACGGGTCTTGATGCAGATGCTGAGATCTTGGGCCAAAAGCAACAATCGCTCGACGCTGTGCTTCCCGACCTACTCCAGCATTACGAAGGTCTCTTGAAGGAAGCAGAACGACTAGAACAAGCTGCAGCTGCGACTTCCGAAGAAGAAAAAGAGGAGTTGCGTGCTTCCCGTGCTCGTCTTGTTGAAGTGGACGAACAGATCGAAGAGCGCAAGCGCATGCTGGCTAGTCTTCAACGTGATGTTGACGAGCAGGACACTCTTGCCGAAGCCTATGAGGAAAGCAAGATCGAGAGCTTGGCTGCCATACAGGAAGCCGAGCGTGTCAAGGAATCATGTCGTGGCTTCACCGTCGACGAGGTCCAATCACTCAAAGGTATATTTACATTGATCCATTTCAATGCCTGGGCTTTACTAACAAGATCACAGCATCAGTGGCACAGCTTGAGAAGCAAACAGGCTGGTCTATCGCATCGGCCTCTGGCACCAACCTCACAATGACCTATGCAAACACACTGCAACTCTACTTCAACACAACGTCCTTCAAATCAACTGCCTCCGCACAAGCGACAAGCCCAACGAACTCGCCCATCTCACTTACGCACGTTACTCCTGCCACATTGACGACAGAGAAGCGCTTCTTCCTTCAACTCATGCGTGCGCAACTGCAATGTCTTGATCAGAACACCATCTCTCTGAAGCAGCTTCTCGGCTTTGTGCAGAGAGGCTGGGACGCTGCATCACTCATCGCTGAGCAAGTGCGCTGTTTGACTTTGGAGCAGCTCGTCAATGTCAGCATCCTTGGCGATGAGCGTCTCGCTATTGACGTCTGCATCTTGCTGCCCAAGGTTGAGACGAAAGTCAAGGTGGGACTGCGATTGACAGCGACACTCTCAGACCCTGAGGCACAAGATCTGGATATCAAATACGAGATTGATGTTGACGCCAAGGTAGTGTACGGCGAGCCTTACAATGAGAAGAACATGTCCGAGTTTGTAGGCAAGCGAGTCCGAGGTTCAGGATCCGAGGGTTGGGATGCGACGGTCAGAGAATTGAGGACGAGACTCGTCGCGACTGGACGTAAGGGACGTTGATCAACTTGCCGTGTCAACCTTGATCAGTGTATATACTAGGCAGCTATATTGTGGGGGGCTTAGCATAGAGGAGTTTTGGATCAAGAGGGCTGTGAACAGAAGGAGTTATTGGTTGATCGACCGGGTAGGATTGAAGTTTGACGAAGAACATGACGATATTCGCATCACTTGCTCAGCCCTTTGTTCCTTCCTTTCTTCTATCGTCGTTCTACGGCCGCAACAGTGCCTGTCCTGAGAATGCTTGTCACGAATGAAGCATTCGGTTTCGGACATCCTTTCATGGCGCAGTCCCCCCGCATGGATGATCCCCGTTGCTTCCCCAATTAGTATGTGACGAGTAGTCACCCGACCCTGCCCTCAGGCTCGACTCGAGCGACACCATATAAATACCTTGCTGCCTTTGCTGGAAAACAGAAAGTATCAATTCATCTCCACACAAGAAGCTTCATCAATCTACACTCCACCAATCATCAAAACACACAAAGCACTCAACAAAATGCCAACTTTTCTAGACCGCACAGCTTCAAAGTCCATCTTCGACACCGAAGACGGAAATCAAGGGCACACACAAACCAGTCCCTCCACCTCGACCCCACAACCCCACAATGATCCCTACACATCAACCACAAAGCCCGCCTTGGACCCAGAAGTCTCGAGCGTATTCACCCAATCCACCATCGGTGCCTCTGAGTCACTGCATCAACCCAACACCTCTTCATCCTCCCGCTTCAACGTGTTCAAACGCAACAAATCAAACACCGAGAACCAACACCAAGAAACCTCATTACTCGGCAATAACGAAGACGCCGCAACCAAAGAAAGTAAGAAGAAGAGCAGATTTGAGAATCCATTCAAGGCGCACGTGCAGACTGATGAGGATAGAGCCATCATGGAGAGGATGCGAGAGAGGTTGGGGAGTAAAGAGGAGGCTATCAGACGGGGAGGCGCGCAGCCGGCGGGGTATCGTGGGTATGGAGGGGGGCAGGCCATGGGTGGACCTTGGACTGGCGGTATGTAGGCAGGCGGTCAATGTGGTTGTTCCCATCTAGAGAGATGTGCAGGAAAGAGCAATTGGGGTCGGATAGTCTTTTGAATGAATTTTTGTTTCTGTGTCGACTTGTCTCACTACAGATTGTGGTCTTGTGTGTCTTCTTTTCTGTGTGATGTTCTTTCAACTTTGCTTGTTGATGAATGCTTTTGTGCCGCTCAATCTACTATATATGTTCAGGAAGGAGTCATTGGCTGTACTGCCTCGGTACATTTTTCGTGCCTAAACCGTGCAAGGAAGATAATCTGGGCAAGAACAATGACTGCGAATGATAATCTGGTTAAGAACAATGACTGCGAATGATATTAAATATGAATGAATAACTCTCCCGGCAAACCCAATGGGTATCAAAAGAACGACTGGCAAAACGACAGAAAAAACACAAAGGCAACAAAACGCCATGATCGTTCCTCGACCATCCTCCTCTTACTGATTCTTCCCACTCGCAGAACTCATGACGCGCTGAAGCATATGCCCAACAGCATTCGCCCTAGTCTCCTTCTCCTTCCCCTTCTTACTAGGCTTCTGATCCATCGACTCGCCAGAAGGCATCGGGTTGGCCGCAGCAGCAGCCTCCTCAGCACGCTGCCTAGACGCATTCCTCTCCTTGATATCCACAATCTGGTCTTTGCTCAATGAAGCAGTATTGCCCGCACCGCCCCTTCCCCATTGAAAGTTCTTCTCGGGCTCGCGGCCGGCGCGCGGGTGGGCTTCTACGTCTTGGGTTTGGCGGGTTATGTCTGGGTGGACGTTGGGTTGCATGTTGCCCTGGCCGCCGCGGCCGGTGGTGTAGGTCTGCGATTTTATGGTGGGTGTTTTGAGGTCGGCGGGGGGGAGGTTGGGGGAGGCGGGCGCCATGTTGCCTGGTTTTGTTTGCTGTTAGTGGTTTGTGTCTTTGTTTGCGCTTGTCGTGCGCACTCCCCCATGCAGACGTACCTGCTCCGCCGCGGCCATAAGATAGGTTGGCCATTTTTGTTTCCAGGAAAGTGCTTAATCGCGAGACACACGCGCGAACAGGGTGTTTTTCGATATCGAAAGAGTGAGTTTTGCGGGGTTCAGAGAGTCGATATCGTTCAGGGTCGTCGCAAAATACGGTCAAAGGAATTTCACCGTTTTGATTTTACCGTTTTCCTGCAGCTGTGGGTTGCTCGGGATGGGATAGGATTGTGGGATAGGCAAGACTTGAAAGAACGACTGCAAAGAAAAGGATAAAGGAGATTTCACATCATTTGGTTCTCCCGCTCTTACCACAGACACACACATTCAAGCCAAGCAACTTACCTCCTCTCCACGTGTCTGGGCAGACGACGAGTCGCGAGTTTTCATAACGTAACCTCTTCTACCACGGCTTGCTACGCCTCAGCTTGGCAAGTCTGTTTGGTTGCGCCATCCTTGGCGATTGTCAGACGAGAAGAGTAAAAGAGTGCGATTTTTGGGCCAAGAAACAAAAGAAAGAGAAAGGATTGTCAGAGGTTCTGCCCAGGAAGGCTGGCAGTTTGAATGGGTCTTGGGGGGAGATAGATAGCAAGGAAAAGCAATTGCATGGCATTAGTCACCGCAAGTCAGCCGGCCATGTGGGTTCTTAACGACGGTCGCATGGTGTTCTCAACGTAATGCTGATGGACTGACCCTGCCTTTAATTTTCGAGCTGCCATCACGGTGCAAACACTTACGATATTACTAAGAAATAGAGTAAACAGCATTTGCAAGAGTACACCAAACAGTAGAAAGTCATCACATCACATTATATGCATAACCACCAGAAGAAAGGACCAACTGTCTCGAAGAAAAGAAAATCCTGTAATCCCGGGTCAAACCCCAATGAACTCACGCAACGCTATATCAGATGTCATCAAACATGTTCATATTCAGAAGGGAACACACAGGACTCGCAGGTCGACCACCGGAGAAAGGAACGAGATCGGCTGGCAAAGGAAACAATGAATTGCGTTGTTGTTTTGCTCTAACCTCCAAAGCAATGACTCGGGCCAGAAGCGAATGCCACGAGGCACTAGTAATTGGTGTCACAACCAAAGCCCCGGAGAAGGGAGAAGAAGAAGCACCGAACCAAAATGAAGAGAAGAGGAGGTTAAACTATAGGTATCATATCATAATTGGCTCAAGCTGGCGGGCATCATTCACGAATGCATGCAGTGTCTGACCTCATTTTCCCCAAGGAGTTTCGAGGATAGCGGTCGCGAGCGCGAAGTACCCTTCGAGCCGAAACATTAGTCATATCAGTGTCGATGTCAACGTCGGGGGACGGTGCAGATTCAGAGTGCTCAGGTCAACTACGTGGCTCGAACTTTCGAAAGCTGTAGGCTGCCCTGAAAAGCGATCTCTCACAAACTCAAGCCATGCAGGTGTTGATGCACCGACTATCTGGAAATGGCCCACACCAGGATACTCCTCGAGACGCGCGCGATTGAATCGAGTGGCGTTTTCATACGCACGTCGAGTACACTCAGGGATGATGGCTGTATCGCTGAGGCCTTGAATGACTAGTATCGGCATTGACGATATGGCGCCTTGCGCAGCTGCTTGCTGTCGTGTCCACTCTTTCAGGGTGTCGTCGTCCTTGGGGTGTGCGCCACCAGCTGCAACAAGCTGCCTATCCGTGAGATCAAGCGTAAGACCCGCAGTCGCATATAGACAAGATTGAGCAGCTCTGGCGTATTGTATTCTTTCTTTCAGTGCTTGAGCAGCCCATGGCATTTCATAAGACGGGAATGCCGCTTGGAGTCCCATGAGAAGTAATGGAGTTTCGGCCTTGACAAAGTAGTCGTCTGAAATGGGCAGAGGAAGGACCTTGTCGTAAGCTGTAATCGCGAGATCAAGTGCGTTGACGGCAGGAGCAATTGCTACTGTGCCTACATAGCCCGATCGAGAGTGCTGCACCAGGGGATGTTCGGACAGCTTCTATACTGCACCACCGCCTTGCGAGTGGCCGATGCTCATCCACTTGGCAGTGAAAAGGTCCGGGAATGCCTTGCGTACAGCCATGACCGAATAATAGATGTCGTTGGCGTGAGCAGCCAGGCTAAGGTATTTGTGAGAGGTGTAATTGTTTCCCAAGCCGACATAATCAGTGCCGACAACGGCATACCCTTCGCCCAGGAGTGGTCCCCATTTATCATAGCTCCAAAGCTTGTGGGCAGAAGACGGAACACAGCCACGATGTAGACCGATTGTGCCGTGAGCCCAGGCAACCAATTTCAATTTGCTCTGTGTGTCGTGGGGATTTGGAGCCGGCAGTGCAAGGAGAGCGGTCGAAGGCGCGAGGCTGCCATTGACATCGACAGAAGTGTATTGAAAGCGGTATGTCTTGACGCTGGTAGGGATTTCTAGGTTCGATGCATCAAAAGACTCTATCTTCAAGATCTATACCAGATTAGCCACGGCAAGTGAACAGCCAGATGATGCCTTTACGTCTCCTGGAGATGATGAGCTGAAGTCGGATGCTGTTGCATAGAAGCCTTCATCAAAAGACTTGCCCAAGAACTCAAGATCCAACCGGTTTGTGACCTTGAGAAGCAACTGGCAGGTGATGTTGCAACCATGCTGGAAGGCGAACATTGGACCAAGGTCAAAGTTGGTTACTTGGCCAGGAAAATCTGCTAACGATGACTTGATGGTGATTATAACGACAGCCAAAGCCGAGTAAAGATGCATGATGGCTGCTGCAGAGATTGATGGCGGGTAGTGATGTGTGTCAGAACTTTGGGTGACGTGCAAACTCGAAGCTGTCTTTCGTGTCTACTGTCGAAGCAACTCACAAGACAGCTCCTTCCAATTGAGCCGGCCTCGGGGTGTTGTGTATCGGTGAATTTGTTCCACGCCTCGCACCTTCTCGTTTTACCTCTAATAGCGCACGCGCGTCACTTTTTCCATTGACGATGAGTGAAGAAAGTAGCCCAAGTTCAAATCGCAGTACAAAATAATTGCTCGTAACACCGAGTAGACTACGTGTATTCAGTAAGAGCTAAAGAAGCAACGAAACATTGGGTATCAAAACAAGAAAGGAAGATGCGATGCTAGTGATGAGAACTTGCTGCGAACAAGCAGTATGAGTCAAGACACAACTCTCGTCAGAAAGAGAACAATATCGTCATGAACTCGAGTCTTTTCACCATCTGCCGCTGGCGGCAGCAGCATCGGGAGGAAGCTGGAAAGCATCGGCACCGTCGCCGAAGAAACTCGTGTACATGTCGCCTGAAAAGTCCAGACCTGACAATGCCACGTCGATAGCTTGTTCAAAGTCCAACCCCTGAGTCCAATCAGCGCCACCGGGCTGTTTGGCAAAACTGGGATCAAGCATGCTAGCATAAGCAGAGGCATCGTTGGCAGACATGGCTTGATGATTGGAGGAACCTGGCGTAGACATGACAGTAGAAGCATAGTTGGCTGGATTGCTGTAAGCGTCACTTTGAGAGCGAGAGGCCTGATTGGGTGCTTCATGAGATGGGTACTGTGACGCTGGTACATAGGGAGAGTCGAAGCCCCAGTTGGACCGCTGGTGTGACTGCTCAGCGCCTGCAGTGGCAGCCTCACTCAGAACACGGAGACTGTCATTATCGCGTGAAGAGAGGCGTTGAGGTTGGGCGCCGCGCGCATTGAGTTCCTTTACACTCTCAACACCATTGGGATGAGAGGTGATCCACTCTCGCAGGAGACTGAGAATCTGGTGAGCCTTTGAGAAAGCTTTCTGGGAGCTGCCTTGGGCCAGGGCAACGAAGCATTGATAGACACGATCCAGAAATTCGGGGGCCTTGATATCCTCGGGTTTGATGACCTTGCCCAGCTCGGACCCAGGGAATGTGGCCGCGACGTGCATCTTGATCAGAACCACCAGAGCATAGACGATTCGCACAAAGTATAAGAGGGCAGGGAGTGTGGAGACGGTGTCGGGACCAAAGTCACAGAAGGTTCCAATGACATTGTGGCACGCGGTGAGGCAGGCCTCGATCGAAGCCATCTGCTTCTGGCTGAGCGTTTCGGAAAAGTGACTGCCGGACTTAAGGCTTCCCTCTGCCATGAGTGTCAGTATACAGAACATGTATAAAGGGTAGACGGAAACCTACCGCTAAAAGGCACTTTGAAGTCGTCAGTGTTATGGTTTACATGAAGACCAATCTCGTGCAGATACAGAGATGTGACGTGTTTGTAAAACATCAGTGTAGGGAGCTTCAGATGGGATGGCAGCTCCTGCTCCCACTTGTCGAGTTTCTCCTGCAATACTTCCAAGGTATACGCGACCTTTGGATCCAGAATAGAGATCGAAGCAGTGGGGTCCTCCATGGCGAATGAGACGGAGATTTCGTCGCAGATACGCTGGATTTTGATGTGCTGAGTAAACAGGGCATCCGTGGGAGCAGCATCGGGTGAGTTCTCTAGAATGTCGACACACTCCTGCATGTAGTTTGACCAGCGCAACAAATTAGGGCGGCGCAAGACCTGTGAGACGCTCGCCGAGGTGTAGTAGCACGCCAGCCATGCTCTTCGCGCGTCAATGGCGTCCGAGTCGACGAGTTGACTGCCAGGACCAGGAGGCAGGTCGGCACCGACGCCACCGAAGCCACGCTTGACCTTGTTCGGGTTGAAGCGCTTTCCAAGACCAACGTCGAGGGACATGACGACAGCCATGTGAATGAGCATGTAGAAGTTGGCCTGAGCAGCACGATCCGGGGGCTTGTGCCAGAGGAAAGCGACTTGCAAAGCCTGAATAATCTCGAGACTCTTCAGGCCTTTGCGGATAACAGCTGTTGCAAGCACGTCGAAGACCTCTTCTGTCAAAGCGTCTTGGATCTCGGTCTCGACGAACCTGAAGCAGGCAGCGGCAGTAACGGACAAGAACAGGATAGGCTTGTTCTCTAGCGTCCATTCGGGAGTGGCATCGGCGGGCAGCACAATAGCGGGGAATTCGGGGATCAAGCGGTCTTTGAAGTGGGCGAAGATTGTGCAGGCCGAGTTCCAGTCAATGATGTGACGAATGCGCTGCTTGACATGGTCGCCATAGTCGTTGTAGATGGTCTGGTACAGCGGTTTGGAAGGGTCGTCGAGGCGTCTACGCTTGCGACGGTCGTCAGGGGCTTCGTATTCAATGTCGGCGAGGGGACCCTCGTGCTTGATGGGGTCGAATGTGGGCTGGGGGTAGGCGTCGGGCTGCATAGGCGACTGGAATGGATTGTGAGGGTGCTGCTGCTGTTGTTGGTGGAGGACTTGGGTGAGGGCGTCAATCTTCTTCTCGAGCTCGGCAACACGAGTGTCGGCCTTCTTCTGGCGACGGCGGCTGGGCTGCGTGACGATGCACTGGCGGCCAGCTTTGGCGCAGCGCTTGCACGGCTGTCCGCTGTTGTCCATGTCGCAGCGCACCTTGAGACCGCGACAGGCCTCGCAGGCTCTCGAGCGTTTGGCATCGGCGGCGAGCATAGCAGCACCACCAGGGCTCATGTCAACCATGTCGGGACCGGCGGCGCTCCCCCGTCGGTCGCCATCCTCGTCGCTGGGCGATTGGCCGGACGGCAGGGCGGCGGCATATCCATAGTAGGGCTGCGAGACGTCCTGGGCCTGCTGGGCAGTCTGCGCGGCGTCTCTGTACAGCTTGATCTGAGAGTCGGAGCGCGTCAGCGCCGGCGCGGGATACGGAGCAGGTTGATGCCGCGTTGGTGCTTGAGCCACTTGTGCTTGAGCTGCCTGGGCTTGTGCTTGTGCTTGTGCTTGGTACGCTGCCTGGACGGCGTCACTGGCCTCCAGACGCGGATCGATGGGTTGCGCGCTCATGGTGCCGACAGAGGCTATCGTGTGTCAATTGTTCTACGAAACACGACGCGTCTGGCTGCCAAAAGCTGAGAAGCTGCTGACTGGAAGGAAGGCGTGCACGGTCCGCCTCCACCTGCCCTTAGCTCTTTCGCGACTGCCCTATCTTGACCTCGACACTTCCAGCTTCCTCCAAACTCTGTCTCGCCGCAGCTGCACAGATGAGCCTAGAGTTGGGTCAAGTAGCTTACTGGCTTTCTGCATAGGATACAAGATTTCATGGCAGATTCGCCTCGCTGCTACATGCCTCAATCATGCAGCTGATGTGTTGGACACGTGCCTCGACCTCGTGTTTCCATCCATCCTTTGATGCACGCTCGGTGGAACTTGCACAGACACTCCAGTCTGCCCATCTCAGCCCCTTCCTCGAACTCTTCGAAGCAAATAACACACTCCTGTGCCTGTCCATCTTCGTCAAAACAGTCCTTCTCGGTTGCATGATACACCAGCATGCGCTGCCTCGCCGTATTGGCTCCTAGCATTGATGCCGCTTGCTGTGGCACGCTACCAACAGACGCTGTCTCCGTCTCAACTGGTGCCGTATGGTTTGTTATTTCCGCTGGTGTGCCTCCGTGACTGGGTCCTGCCAAGTGGCTTGAAATGCAAAATTGAACATGTTGTTCTCGTTCTTCGCTCGTACCACTCGTGTCGTCTGTGCCAAAGGGGTGATTTCTAGTGCCACAAACCGGACATTCATCTTCCTCACTCAACACCTCTCGGCCTTGCGGTTGCTGCATTTGTACTTTTGCAGCATGTGCGGCAGCGACCGTCGTTGGCGTGTACGAGGTAGAACGGTATCTTGATCGTGATAGATGTGCCGTATCATTGTCAGAACGGGTACGAAGCCCCTGGGTCGATGATCTCGGACGCTGCGGTACACTGTTTAGAGCCTGATATCTCGCCGTGTGCAACTGCGGTCGATACGATCCGCGCCTATCTGTTGGTTGAGGCGGGGTGCCACTAAAATCGCTCAAAGTTCGAGCATTGTGAGGCGCGGATTGGCATGTGGTCTGACCTAGGTCCGTTACATTCAATGAGCCAAACACTCTGGCAAAGCTTATGCCTGATGCTGTCCCTTCGTCTGCGGCATAAGTCTGCGCACGTGATCGTGTTGAAGGTGGCGGCGATCTCTGTTCTTCCTGCTGCTGAGGCGGTGGTCCATAGTTTGGATCGGGTACACACGGATTACAGACTCGAACAGTCTCGCCGCCGCCCAGGGCCGGGTTCTCAGGATAATTAGGAGGTCCTGTACTGCTCCGACTGCGGGTGCTGCCATCGGGGTTCAAAGCTTCTTCTTCTGGAGGATGGACAATGTACTGGCGCGGTATCGTGATGCGGTGAGGCGAACAAGGCCCACAGACGAGTCTTCCACATCTTCTACAGTGATGTCTCCGGTTGAGGAAGGTGAAAGCATTCCCACAGATGGAGCATGCCGAAAGCTCGCCATCCGGCTGCCATCGCGGAACGACAACCTCGTCAGTCATGCCTGTGTGATATTCAATCAAGTCCGGATAGAGAAAACGCAGGGATCTACAACAAGACAAAACATCGAGGATGTTGAGAAGTAAGGTAGCGGTGGGCTGGCCTGATATGGACAAGGTCTCGTGACAGAAGTCGTGGCGGGCGGACAGAACGCTTATCTCGTCGACTTCCGTTCTCTCCGACGCTTGACGGTCCAGTGTCCACGACTTGAGATATCGGCCTTCTTGGATCTAAGTGGGTGCGTACGAGTATAAGATGATTGTCTATGCATTGAGAAAATAATACACCAAATGAACGCCACGCTAGCTAGACTATGTACACACGATATTTAATTGCTTTTGCGACAAGAACTCCATCGCTGCTTGACCTTGGTAACCTGCCCAGTAAAACAAAGCGAAGCGAAAGAGAGTATTACACTGTACTACCGAACGACTGGAAAGACCGCACTCATCGTGGTGCATGTTGACGAGATTCCATACTCATTGTTCGATCGTTGGTCACGATCTCTGCTATGCTTCCTTCACCAACTCCTGCACTGTGATAGACGCTGTCACTTGTGACACGCTGTTGCACCGTGCCCATACTGGTTGGCCTTCCATTGTCGCCGACACTGTTGCCGACATGGAATGGGTGACGCGGTGGTGGCGATGCCGGGAAATAGTCCTTGTCGGTCGCGTTTGAAGGTGCTCTCTCTGGCTTATCGTCGTGGTCGAATCTGATGCTACCAGTTCGAGAGATAGGTCGAAGATATGGTGGTGAGGATGGCCTCGTGTCCGTGATATCGCTCTCAGAGTCCGACTCTTCAACTTCCATATTATTCCACGTCCCGCCGAGGCGACTGCCCATGTCCCCGTATCTCTCAGGACTAATGGACCTTCGTGCACCTCCCATCTGTTGTAGGTCTGGTGAGTCTGAATAGGGCTGATAATTCATGGGTGGCGAGGTTTGCAGTTCTTGCCCTTCCTCGTCCTCCAAAGGTTCCCGTGTCATGTCGGCAGGCATGCGAGAGCTGCGGACTACTTCGAATCCTTTGCCTTTATCTTTTCGTTTCCCACCAACAAGGCGCTGAAACCATGTGGTAGCGGACGAAACAGGGCCTACAGGGTCCGCGGGTCCAGTCTTGAGCTTCCTGGCTGGCGCATTCGAAAGAGCTGGGCCCCTGACGCCGTAGTAGAAATCGACTTCTCTTACAGCATAATCGGTTCTCTCTCTAGGTGTCAGATCTGCCAAGTCTGGATCCGAACCACCTCTGTGGTGGCTACGAAGGTATGGAGGCACACTTGAGCCTCCTTCTCCATGATCATCAACACCACCGGAATGATCGGGAGAATCTTGATATGGTAGCCTGTTCCAATCACCACTTGTCGAGTTTCGGCTTCTGGCACCCGGAGTATACGGGTCATTGGTGTTTCTGCGCGGGCGAGGCGCTCGATAATATGGATCGGAAAGAGGCTGTTCTGTCTTGATACCCAGGACTGGACGCTTGCCAGAACCAACAGCTCCCGCAACAGAACCGCCAGAGGGTGGAACCGCGCTGTAAGGAGTAGTCGGCGTCTCCACTGCCGGAGTGTACGCATACTCGGATTGGGCGAATTGATCGAAGCCGCCACTAGCCCGATTGTCAGACAAGTGCTGGCTAAGCATCATCTGGGAGCTCGCTGACATGCTTCTCGAGCGTCCTCCCATCAGGTTGAGAGATTTAGCATCCGAGTCGTTGGCTAGGATAGCAGCATCAGACATCATGCTACCAGGTCTGTTTGCTTGCCTACCTGGTTGCCGCTTGCGAAGCTGACGCCAACCGAACGATATCAGACCACCTCTCTGTGCTCCGTGTTGAGGATCACCTCCTGCACCTGCCATACGGGCAAAGACTTCTAGAAGAGTCTGCAAAGCGTTCATGAAGAACCCAAAGATGAGAACTATACCATGGACCAAAAGGATTGCATATCCAATCCATCCTTTGGGCGCCTCAGTGACGCCCAGAGATGGTACGAACGCGACCATGAGGAGAACAGTCGCAAGCCTTGCTGAAGCGAAGAATGTATGATAGGCGTTCATGTGGGTCGGCGAATGGAAAGGCCGGAAGGCGTGAAGGGTCAGTATAAGAATAACCTCGCAGATGGCCATAATGACCAGCTGTGCAATGCCCGAAGGCTGTACCGCTCCAATGGCGATACCTCGAATAAAAGTAAGAATGGCAGGAATGAGAGCAAAGGGAGCCGCCTCGTCCGAGTAAGTGTTGTAGAGCGGACCGTAAAGCAAGACGGTTGGAAGATCGTCGAAGAGATACGCGCGCGGCTTCGTGCGGAAAATGAGATTGAGGATCCAGAGAGCAAGGGCAATGATGGCGAGTAGAAGTATAACAGCCATGGCGACAACCGATGGAGGCGAGCGAGGCGCCACTATCAATTGAAACATAGAAATTGCAACAATGGGTAAGAGAAAATAGTTGAAGATGATGCGCACAACCATACCACCACTCAGAGGCCAATTTTTCTGTCGAAGATCCTCTTCCGGAGTATTGGCGAGAAGTCGGATCAGCCAGCGCACGAGGAAGGCCAGCTGACAGAGGAGGACGACAGCAACTGCGACAACCAGTAGCCAAACAGCCATACACGCCCAGATGTCGCGCACTGCAGTCATTCCCACCAGCTGGCTCATGCGAGTCATTCCATAAGTTCCATTAGTAATGTATATTCCATCTTGAAGAGATTGAGTGCCGTCTCCGTGAGAGACGTAACTCGAATTGAAAAGCAAAGCGGACCAGCTCGCCTGCTTGGTGACTGGTGCATAATAGCCAGGATAGTTGAGGCTAAGGGCGCCAGTCAAGAAAATAAACTGTATGTATTGTAAGCAGTCGCCGAAGCCTGGTGTCACCAGACGCAGCAGATCCTGATCACGGCCGTAGTTGGTCGTCCATTTGAAGGGATCGGTAGAGCCCCATGGAGAATATATGCCGGCAGCAGCGGTCGCGACGGCCACAAGTATAAGAATGGCGACGGGAAGGTATCTCAAAAGGCCTGACAAGGTGTGCCCAAGCGCTGGGGTGATGTTCGCAGAAATGCAGGCAATGTCTGGAGCGCCGGCATCACCGGACTTTGCGGTAATGGTGGTGGCAATGGTCGCGAAAGCATACGGACTGTAAAAGTCATGGCTCACCGAGAAGGCCGAGAGCGCTTCGGGGTCGTAAGGGTTGGCAAAGAAGGAAGGGCCCAAGGGACACGAGTCGTTGAGGGTCGAATTGCAGAAGCGACTGGGGTCGGCCTGGTAGGCGTCAAAGGTGAGGACTTGGTAGCGCTGGAAGAGGGTCGAGTATCTGTTGTTGGAGGGCGAGAGGTCGACTATCTTGCCAAACGTGTCGTTCGGATCCGACCATGACGGGTCGTCGGGAGGCGGGTAGGTGCCTTGAGTGGCCTGGCCGCTGACGTTGCCGTAGATGGTGAGGTTGAGATTGTGGTTGGGGTCAGACGTGTTGAAGCGGGCGTCGACAAAGAGCGGGATGAACTGCAGATGCAGGGGGTTCGAATTGCGGATGTTGTCGTCGAGGCAGTTGTCGAAGGTGATGAAGGCGGCGTCGACTGGCGACGGCAGGCCAGACAGGCCAGACAGGACGGCGCAGCCAAGGGCCAGCGCCGACGACAGAGGGCTGCATCGCATCTTGTTGCTCGCTCTCACGTCTGGTCGACGAGCATGTGGGAACCAAGCGCGCCCGTCTCACGGCGGCATGGAAATATTTGTCCAGTCGCTGGAGCGCAGAAGGATGAATCCAACGTCTGACAAGCCCGAGGTTGGGAGAAGCGTTTCGTTGACGGTCGAAGGCTGGTGTGTGTATGAGTATGAGCTGCACGCGTCTCTTTGCTCTGAAACAACAAAACCCACTCCTTGTTGGCGGGCAAATACTAAGTCGAGCTTTCGAGTAGAGTAGGCACCCCGAAGGCTCGGATTGCCCTTCATTCTCGAATATTATTATCATGGCAGCCCCCCAAAAATAGTACAAGCAAATCCCCCACGGGCCACGCTCTCTATGACGCTATTTGTGCCGTTTCTTGGCCGTTTTCTCGAGCAGCGTCCGAGGAAGACATGTCGTGTGCCCGATCAGATACGACATGGGTGTGGTTGAATCTGCATCTTGATTGGGCAGCCTCAGCATCTGGCGACACGCTTCACACTTAGGTTCGCTGCTGTCATGTCACAGGCACGAGTACAGGTGTTCTTGACCAAGACTTTGTTGATCATGTATGCCGATTGTGTTTGTTTGCACGGGCATGCTCATCCAGAGCTCACAAGCATGCTCATCCGACTTTACAGCCATGCTCATCCAGAGCTCACGGGCGGAATGACGGCAACCTCGTCTCCCTCGTTGATGAGCATGTCAGCATCTGCGTCGACATCTACGTATTCCAGATTCACAGTGAGAGCACAGCTGTGCAGAATCTTTTGTTTGATTGCAGGGTACATTTCTTCGAGGTGGTCAAAAAGTGTCGAGAGCTTCATCGGAGCCGCCAAGTCATCCGACGACTTGTTGGTGAATGATGCGGCAGAGGCGAAGTATAGAATGCTGAACTGGCCAGCGCGTGGCCTGGAAGACGGCATGATTGCTGGCTTTTGCAAAGTCAGCATTGGATGAACTCGAGGCTGCTTGAAAAAAAAAGTGGTGAAAGCAAGTGGTAATCAGTCTCAAGAGTTTCTCATCGTCTAGACCCCGAAGGATGCTAAGATAATACATGCTATTTTTTCTTGACTCATCATATAAAGCAAGGGCAGATGTAACAAACAACAGAGAGAGTACTGACCTTTGACAATTGTTCGGTTTGGGAAGGAAAGGGAGAGCAGAAAGCTTCGAAGCAAGAGCGAGGGACAGCTTTGATTGTTGGTCTGTGCACAAGGTTGCCTTATCTTATCGCATCTTTTGGCGCGCGCATCATCGAGCATGTGAAGATTCGAGACTTTGACATTATTGCCACGGCCAGCTCTGTCAACGCTTCCACGTCCATTCCGCAGTCGCCCCTTGGCCGCAGACGGCATCCTCTACGCTCTCATAACCGGACGATACTCAGCATGCTCAGTCTTCGCAGCGACACGGTGCGACGGCGTCCGGACCTTGCCAAACTGTGTTGGAGCTGCGCCCTGAAATCGATCATCTCGCCAACCTCTACACGGCCATTTGCTAGTCGCCTGTCCTTGCCAAAGCCTTCTGCGCCTCGAGCCTTGTTCTCCTCACGATCAAGAGTAACACCTCGCCCCCGCCTTCATCCTCACCTGTCCTGGCATGAGCACTAACTCTCACACAGCAACTAGATCGCCCACACCTCGACCCCGTGCATTCTTCAGACCTGCCCCCATACCATCCCGTAGTCCAACCCCTCGACCGGTTAGAACCCCCTGACAGTCCCCGGAGTGGCGGTATACGAGACCAACTGCGAAAATGGCATCAGGAAAACGGCCACCTGCACAACGACATCAGCAATGAATACGACATGGACGCCTCGGGCGAACGACCAAACAATTTCACCCGTCTAGACGATGTCGACAATTTCCGCCGTCCCGACGAGCAGCTCGAGGACGAACGCGAAGACTCCTCTCACCTATTAAGTCCTACCAACTATGAAGATTGGGATCCACACCATCGTTTCTTGCGCAAGGGCGACCTGGTTGTGCTCGACTTTCCCCGCTCCGAAAAAGAACCCATACTTGCCATCTTTGTACGAAGAGTCGGAAAGCCCGCCCAATCTCAGTTCTATACCATCAATGGAAAATGGCTCCATGCCATTGAACGAAATCTCCAGCATGTTGTCACCGACTTTGTGCCCACAAGTCTTGTTGATCCCATTCTATCATATCTTCCTGCATCTGGTGTTACTGAAGAGCTGCTGGACAGAGCGCAAATGTTCGATCTCAGTGTCCCCAGGCATGTCTCGGCTCCTTTGGTTACCAGAATGCTCGAATTCCAGAGGACAAGCGAGGATATTTATCGCCAGAACGCAGCCACCCTCGATGGCGCTCATCAGTCCTTGGCTCATCCCACCGATTTAAAGTTCGGTACTCTCGATTCGATAGCCGGCCGACTCCTGGGCAAGGACAAGGGCCAACTCATCTCGCAGGAACAGATCTATGCCGTCCGCAAAGCTCTTTCGAGAGGAGGCTTTGCTTTTGGCCACGATCGAAGAAGTCATCGCATCACTGGCTTCATCCAAATTCGATCCAAGGACCAAGTGGCAAACGTCGAAAAGGTGCGCAATTGGCTTAGAGCATGGCAAGATGATTTGGCAATCTTTGGAGCGGGCAAATCTGCAAGTCACCAATTCTCGCGGAAAGGCCAATACGTTGTCAACTTTATCCACAAGGCGAGATCGCTGATCGAGAAGAGTCGTGAACTTCGTGAAATTACTCAGTTTGGTGTGCTGGGCGTCAGCAAGAAACGTTTCGACATCAACAAGGAAGACGTACTGAAATACGAGATGACAACCGAGTTTGACGACCATGACCGCGAGCTGATCAAGTTTTTTGAGGCATGGGCATGCTCTGGTGTATTCCTGGGTCTTCCTCGTATTGAAGCCTTGCCCCCTCTCATGCTGCAAGCGACCGGCATGTATGAAGAGCACAAGCTGGACCAAAAGACTGGTTTCATCTTCCTGCAAGAGATTGGTGTACTGACCCCCCACGACAATCGAGTACGGTTTGACAGCCATCTGCTGCTGCCTTCTTCGCAGCACTCCAAACCTCTTGAGCAGCTCATGACCAAAGTCATCTCTATGGCCGACAAGCCTGGTTTCGTGGATTCAATGGCGCATCTACGCAAAGACTGGGGCGATTTGCCTGTGTTTTGTATCGATGGCGAAGGTGCTCATGAAATCGATGACGGTCTTTCGGTGGAAGACGCTGGTGAGGGCGAACATTGGGTCCACGTTCACATTGCCAATCCGACCGCATTCTTCAACCATGACAATGCTCTTGCTAAAATGGCACGCCACATGACTGAGACTATCTACATGCCGGAGCGTGCTTTCGTCATGTTGCCGAGATGGTCGACCCAGAAGCATTTCAGTCTGCGGTCCGAACGCCCTGTCTTGACTTTCAGTGCCAGGCTGAACTCCCAAGGCGAAACGATGGAGCAGAAGATCCAGCCTGGCTTCATCCGAAATGTCAAGTTTATAAGTCCTGGCGAGGCAGCCCAGGTCGTCGGTGTTGCGAGTGGTTTGCACCCAGATGTTGTCCTAAGAGTTGGTGGTGAATTGCCCCATCGCGAACCGAGAAAGACCGCCAGGTCTCTGCTCGATCACGAGGTCGAGATGCTGAAGAAGTTGCAATTGCTCGCTGAGAAACGCCAGACAAGGCGTCGTACGGCTGGAGGTCTGTTTCTTGACTCGAACCGGCCTGAAATTAGTGTCTGGCATAATGTCAGACATTCTGGACTTCCGTGGGAGCACCCGTCCAGAGTCAAAGCACGATACGTGGAGGGCGATCCCATTATCGAATACCGCACAAAACCCCTGACATCGTGGTTCTCTTCTGGTGAAGGAGTTTCTGACATTCTCGTTCGTGAGCACATGCTTTTGGCATGCGAAATTGGTGCATCATGGTGTGCAGAACGTGGCATCCCAATCATCTATCGAGGAACTATAATCACTCCCAACACCATCGACGCGAAGAAGTTCTACGACGAGGTACTGGCTCCAGCCACAGAGAAGAACAATGGCGAAGCTCCAATGCATCTTGCCGTCGAATACCTCGCAAACTCTGGTTCCACCGTCCTGACAACCAAACCCTTACACCATCGCGTCCTTGGTATATCTCACTACAGCAAGGCCACATCACCGCTTCGTAGATATGGTGATATGCTTCTCCATTGGCAGATCGAGGCAGCCCTGCGTGCGGAAGCAAAAGCAGGCAGTCAACTCAACTTCGAAGGCCAAAACCAGCACCTGCTACCTTTCTCGGAAGAAGCTATCCAGACGATAGCAAAGGGACTACAACCTCGCGAGTCTATGATTCGTCGCGCCACCACCTATGCTGAGGAGCACTGGCAGGCTCAAGTCTTTTTACGTGCCCATTTTTACAAAGAGTGTCAGCTACCGGCTACCATGAACGCTTACATACACATGCAGCCCAGCACTCAGAGGGCCGAGTTTGCTGTCATCATCAAAGAGTTTAGTATGGCCGCTACCATGAGTCAACCATCAGACTTTGATCTTGGGGAGGCCAAACCAGGTGACACATGGGAGTGTGAGATTGAGAGTGTTGATGTCTACATGCGAAAGATTTTGTTCAGGCCTGTGCGTCTCGTTGATCGCTGGGAAGGATAGGTGTCTTGTGGAGACAGAGTCATGTGCAGATACAAAAGTCATGAAGAACCGAATACGCGAATCGGTCTTTCTTTTACCGAGATTGAATGTCATTCCCACACATCCTGTGGAGTAGTCTGTGTGGTATGAGTCTCCTCCATCTTATCTCTAGTGTGCTCCCGAGGTAGACACCATCAGGGAGTGGTTTCGCCTGACCGACTCTGCGTGCCATTGCATGCGTGCAAATAGAGCGCGTACGCCGGAGAGGATACCTGAATAGAGAAGATAGAAGCCTGGGGAAGAAGATCCCTGCTCATACAGTAGTGGAGATTTGAGACAAATCTGAAATGACGTTGCGCCTCTTTCAATCCTTTCAACGAAAAGTCATAAAAGCAGCTATAAGATCTCGCTGCGTGTACTCTATGATTGGGCGAAATAAGATCCCCACCACCACCACCACCCCAGCCCTACCTGAATCCTTCGCGCGCCAATACTGCGGAACCTCGGCCAGGGGCTGCATGACACTGTTCGGAACTCGATGGATCAGATGAGTCTCACGTGTTGCATAAGCACCTTGCAGCCACGGATGAAACGGCAGCAGGACAAGCGCCGTCTCCAAGCTGGCCGTATTCCTGCGAAAAGGCACAACTCTGCTCATTTGTCTGACAGGTTCTCGCAATCGCATCTTAGTGGCGAGGTCAATGACCTCTAGCAGAAATTGATTATGTTTCCGCCTATTCATCCGGCAATCCACATCTCGTCGACGACCTGCAGGACCCGGTTGTCAAGACCGTCTAAGACGGCTGTTTCTCATGGGACCTAATCTCACATGCGTCGTTCCGAGCATGTCCATCGAGAGTGCACGTGCGTAGGTACGAACGACGGCTATTGGCGTACCAAGCCTATTAGACTGTCCCCAAACGGGATGGGCCTTGAGTTAACTCCATGCGCCGGCAAGCAGCCGACTATGGATTTGGGACAATTAGTCACGACTTCGACCTATTGGAGAAGACAGACGTTCTTCGTTATCCCTACTGCCACACACGCGCTCCATCATTGGACATTGAGGATCTTGATCGATCCAGAGTATCCGACTTTCCGACGGTTCTCAACCTGCAAGCCACGCTGCACATGGTATCATTCGGTCTTGCGACCGCGCCTGTATAAGCAAGGAGAGTCTCCGTCCACATGCATTGCAATTTGCAGTTTACCAGCGAGTCATTTGCAGCCATCACGCTAGGATTGCTCCCCGAGGGGCACCGTAGACTTGCTCATGTCAACGCGATTCCATCACTCGTCGCTAGCAACTTCAGCCTGTCGCTAATGATCTCATAGTAGTGCCTTGATAGCGTGTCTTCGCGGCTCTGGCAATCTCAGGGACATAACGGGTAAAGCTCGCGCTTGTCAACCCGCCTTCCCGCAGGCGGCTTGATCGTTGCTCTTCGGTCAAAGCCGAAAGTGTATTGTGCATTCCCAAAAGTCAAGTCACACGTCTTGTCCAAGGTCATCCAAGAGCTCGAGGGAACGAGAAACATTATTGGCCTATTGCGTGACTGAGGAGGATCGTATTCAAAGGAACGTGGCGTTTCTTGGTCGGTTCCTAACCGTAGTCTTGGATCTGACCCTTACCACCACCTTCCAGTGACATCCGGCTTGCAGGAACATGGCGCTTTCGTTCATGGTTCTGATGGGCCTAGGCCTCCCGGTCACGTTGTACTCTCTGCATGCTCATGCCCAAGCGGAGTCTGCAGGTGGTAAAAGTTGCAGGGGAAACTGATGACTGTCTCTTGAGACCAGCAAGATAGTCCACGGCGTCGAATTCAGGAAGACTCGGGGTGAGCGTTCAAGTATGATTCCCCGTCTTTACCTCTGTTCCATGACTACTGTTCCCCAGAGTTCGGTCATCCGAGACTGTTGACAGGTGTCGTCTTGACTCTTGAACCTTCACTGGGAACCAGTTTTGGATTATAATTGCGTAGTCCAAAATTGGGGATGTGGGCCTCATCACTGTTGTCGTTAGTGCATTCTCCTTTAACAGTCCTAGCTCCGCCGCCCAAAAGCATAGATCGAACTTTCTGTTGCGTCGTTTCATGCTGACGTGCCGCCATAGCATCCGTGTCTTGACAGAGGGTGCTTGGACTTGCTAAAAGATATTTGACTATGTTAACGATTCGCACCCCTCAAACCAGAGTCATGAGCAACCTATTGGTCTTCTAATGGAGCAACCAAACCCATGGGAACCACAAGGGATCCCGATCATCACCCATACTCCGCAAGTCTTGTCCTCGACCTCGTCGCGGGCCGAGAGGTCGTTATCCGCCTCGGATAAGAAACTCAAGAAGCAGATCCAACCACGCCAGCTCCTGAGCTGCACTAAATGTCGAGAACGCAAAGTAAAAGTAAGCTTTCACAGACCCCAGACTCAATACACATGTCAGATCTAAGCTTATTGTGATAGTGTGACCGCACAAAACCATGCTCTGCTTGTTGCGCCAGGGGCCTTCCCAAAGAATGCCACTTTGTCCTTGGAGAGGGCGCCGATTTTGGGCCCATCCAACAATCTCTGGAACTTCGAAGACTGCGGGCTGAAAATCAACGACTCAAAGAGCGTCTTCTAGCCGAGAGGTCCTCGCTCTCAGAAGACAGCGAGACTGAGGAAGGTGCTCCAAATGCCAGAACAAGTTCCATTGGAAGACAGATGAACCGCCAGCGACGACTTCGGGCGAGCGAGCAGATTGACAGCATCTACTTTGGATCTCCAGGATTGGCAAGTGTTATAGCTGATGTGAGTGCCATACGTGTATTGTACAACCGTTGATCCGACTGACCAACCCCTTAGTTTGCTAATCTACAGGTGGAACCAAAATCGCTATCACACGCGATGCCCCGAGCGGCAGACATGTATGCAACTCAAGACGCCATGTATCCCTTCCCAACACTATGGCCTGCCATGTCGCGTACTCACGGCCTGCTACAATGTCTGCCGTCGCGTGATCAGCTCTATCACTACCTTGATGTCTTCAGCCAAAAAGCACGAGGCTTCGCCTTTCCTTATGTACCCGAAGACTTGTCACAGAAGGAAGTTGAGCGCTTTCTCGAGAAAGCTGAAGAAAATGCTGAGAAGGTTCCGGATTTGCTCGCACTCATCTTTGCGGCACTAGCGTTGGGTGTGCAGCTGGACACATTCGGAAGTCGCAAAGACGCAGAGTCTGGCGTCACCCAAACCAGCAGTCGCAAAGGTGAAATATTCTGTAAGTCGCTGACGTGTTAGTGACTTCCTTCTTCTTGCTAACAGACATAGCTGTCGCAGCAATGCAGGCTCTTCGTCTAGCGTCCTTCACCAGTCGTCCCACCCTGAGAGGTATCAAAGCCTTGATTATGCTCGCCCCTTACTTGACAAACAGTGGGCGATTCCTTGATGCCTGGTCTCTTTCGGGTCTCACAATCCGTTTGGCTCATTCCATCGGCTTGCATCGCAACCCCCGCTATCTGGATCCAGCGCCATCGCTCCGGGAGTCTACAGTGCGCAGAAATCTTTGGTGGTGGCTACTACATATGGATCAGGAGTACTCGATGACCCTTGGTCGGCCGTTAGGCATCTCTGGCATCGGAGACTGCCCTCCACCCGACCCTCTCACCACAGATCCTGTGGCATTAAGACTGAACGAGTTCTTTGACCAACTCACGATTCACGGACGACAAATATTGAGCAGTAATCAACTCACAGACTCCAAAATTGATATGTACACTGATCGCCTGATCGCTCTGTGGGATACGATGCCAGACTCTCTGCAATTCAACAGATCCTGGATCGAAGAGGAAACAGCAATCCCTGAATGGCCAATGGAGACAAGAGCCGCGAGTAAGATATTATCGCTTTCACGGCCCGAATCACACACCACTAATCCTACTTTCTACAGTATCTTATTGCAGCATACACAACTACATCATCCTGCTCAATCGCCAGCGCATCGAGAACAATCGAAACAGCCCAAACGGCCGACCGCGCTCCCCAAGGTTTCCTCATCTCGGCGGTGTTCCCGAGTTCCCCCTGCAACCAACATCACACTCCCCCTCACCCGCTCCTATGGTGCCGCGAGGTAGACCGCTAGTGATCGAGTCTTGTCTGGCACTACTGGACGCCTTCCAATTCTTCTACAAACGCGTACCATCTGCGCTCGTCGATTGGACGATCGGCCAACAAGCTTTCAACGCTTGCATGATACTGTTGCTCGGCGGCATTGACTGCGAGTCTATTGAACACATTGGAAGAGTGGAAAAAGCATACACGATATTCGTGGAAATGGACAAAGCAGAAATGCATCAGCTTACCGGATTGGCCATGTCTCGGATCACAGACGGGCTCAAACTCCTGAGACAACAATCTGAGACACGCAAACGGTCCATGAACGAACATGCCATATCACCCATGAGTCTACCGCAAAGTCACGAGGGAGTCGCGGAGAATCCTTTCGACTTGAGTATGGGTCAACGGCTACGCAGCCGTGACTTCTTGCACGAGTCTGTCATGGGAGCGACCGGCATGTTCCTTCTTGAGGATCCTGGCCTCCAAACCAGTGCCGCTCGACGTCAAGACCCATCTTCTGCTGGTGGCCTACTTGCCCCTGAAGTTGCAGTTGTGCCTTCTTCAGAACCATCAAGCTTCAAAAGCAATTTGATATCTCACCCAACACTGCTGGACCCACGACGAGACTCTGCACATCCTATGGTGTACACTCCCGGCTATCATCTTTCCCCGATGCCAGTTGCACCTGCTCACTTTCAACAACTCGCCCCTCAACATCTAATAGAGATGCAACCCATGCCAGCCTGGGGCCATACCGAAGGTTGGCAAGCCAATGTTCAACAATATCACCAGCCCCACCATACACTCTATACGCAACACTTGGCGCGAGGAGGAGGAAACCATCAACCTCTGCAGCAGCAAGACCAACAGCGACAGTAAATCCTTTTGCCCTCTCTCTCAACAGACTTGGGAAATAGAACCAGTTCTAGCATGATTGAACTGGTGGCTATCTTTGTTCTATACCCTTGAAAGACTTAGCATATCTTATATACGAATAACACGATATCTACAACTACAACATATGATTCCATCTTTTGGATGTTTCAAGCAGCCCTGTATCTGCACAAAGAAAGTACGTCAAGGTTCAAGAACAGAGCAGGCACCCTGTCGCTCGCTTATACAGCTATTGAGACAAACGCATGATTAATGCCGACTAGAAAACGGCGTCATTTCCGGCCCGAGATTGTACACGGATGTGTCTCCAAAGTTGAGCTCGGCGTCTTTCGCAAGCGTCTTTGTTAGTTCCCAGTGCGGCTCTTTGCAAGCGTCTTTCTTGGTACCTAGGCGGCTCTTCCAGACGTTTGTGGCAGGCCAACGGGCGACCCGGATATGCTGTCCGTTGTACGAGGCTTTGAGGAAACTGTTGGAATTGACTGAAGTTCAACAACCTCGGTTAATTACCTTCGGTTAAAGCTTTACCCGGTGAGGGGTTATTGGTTATAAATAGCCTTGAGGGTGTGTGGATCTAGCTAGTCAGCTAATTTATTCAATGTAAGGTTTATAACTCTAACAGGTTATAAGCCCGGATTTTTTGCTTTATTTAACGCTTATACTATGTAACTTAGCTTTAACTATTAAACATGTCGTTGTTATTAAACGAATCTAGCTCTAGCGCCTTAAGTCCTATAGGTAAGGTAAAGAAATAGATAGAAGGTAACGCTACCGGTAAAAGAAAGCATACTTAAGGTCTCCTTAGTAAAGAAAAGGCTTATTATAAAAACATACCGTTAAGTAGTAGTAGTAGTAGTAGTAGTAGCTATATGTCTAACTCTAAAGACCTCTAAGTCCTTAGTAGTGCTAAGAATGGTCTAATAGCTATTAAAGACCTTAAAAGTAAAGCCGTAGCATACGCTAAACTACCTTTTAAACTACCTATTACCTATAAAGGTTACCCTAACTATAGTAAGTTTAACTATAAACGTATACTACTATTACTACCTAGCCGACTTACTAGAAACGACCCTAATTACCTTACTACCGCTTAGCGGTCCTTTACTAGATTAGATAATCTAGCTCTAAAGATTAATAAACTAGTCTTTAAATCTTTTAATAATAACATTTCCGTTAGACATCCTATTATATCTAACGGCCGTTACCTCCGCTTATAGGGGCCCCTATCCCCTCTATACTAGGGACTATTAATACCCTAAGACAAATAACCGTTAGGGTTATATTCTTTTAACTAGCCCTTTTAAGAAACGATAACTTAGGTACTAATTAGAACTAGAACTAACTTTACTAACGCCGGCATACTTTTAAGCAATAACTAGGGTAAATAGAAACGCAAAATAAAGAATGCGTTAATAAAAGAAAGGGTTTATAACCTAGTAATAGGTTAAGAACCTAAGGATAGACGTATAAACTAGGGACGGGTAAAGATATAACATGCCTTATTAGAAATTAGAGACTAGTTAAATAATAAGACTTAAATTAAAGTTAAAGACTTTAAGAGTCCTTTTACGCTATAGATCTATCTACGTAAGAAGTTAAAGCCTTATAGAAATAGTTAACTTTAGTTAATAGTTAAATAACTTAAGTTACTTTACCTTATAGACTATACCGATATTAAGAAATATAAGTAAGCCTTTACTATAATAGTCTCTAAGTTATAAAGAATAGATATATGCTTTTTACTTCTATCCTAGTACGTGTTGCTAAGCTTTCTCTTTAGACTTAGATCTAAGTATAATAAATTTGTCTTAAACCTTATAAGAAACGACTTAATTGCTAGTATAGATATATACCTTACGTTTAAGAATATTATACTAAAGATAAGAAAGAAGAAGCATAGAAAGGCGCTTCTATAATTAGAAGACCCTTTAGCTATTATAATAAGACTTAATGCTATAAGAAAGCATAAGTTTAACGGATAGTATAGCTACTATTAGAGAGCCGGATATAAGGTAGAAGAATGCTAGAATAAGAACCTAGATCTTATACTAGATTAGTTAAAAGATAAACGTAAGCGATAAAAGACTTAGGATAGAGAGGCTAGATATACTAACTATTATACTAATACCGCTTAACTAAGTTAACTACTAGCAATTTTAGAAGAACCTCTATCTTTTAGCTATACCTTCTTTTCTATTCTACTAGAAGAAGAACTAATCTTATAGGGCTTTAATCTTAATAATAAGCCTAAAATTTATATAATGACTATTACTAGATCCTAGTTAAAGTAACTTAACTAGGCTATCGACACTATAGCCTCCTACTACGTCGCTTATAAAGCGGAATGGTTTATTAAACTTAAGCCATTTTACACTCTACTTATAGTTAAAGTAGGAGGAGAGAATTATATAGCAACTACTATAGGAACTATTAAACTTTTTGTCTAGATACCTTAAGGAATTTAGCTTCTAATATTAACTAACGTCTTATTTATACCTACTATAAACACTAACCTCTTATTAGAACTATAAATAGACAATTAAGAAATCCGCTTTAGCACCTTGCTAGGTAGAAGGTATAAGTTTATAAGAGACTTACTAGAAGGTAAGACCCTTATTATAATAGGTAGATAAATTACCGGAGGATTAAGAAAATTAGACATCTCTTTAACTAAAGTAGTTAATATTTAGAAGAAACGTTTTAAGGCTAACGTACCTTAGGCCTTTATAACCTATAACATTAACCTAATAAAGGGCGTCTAGCGCTAGTATTAATAACTTAGTTATCTAGAATACAAAAACGTTAAGCGCGTAGCTTAAATTACTACCGGAATTAGTATCTTGAACGGATAAGAACGCTTTAACTACGCCGTATGTATTTAAAAAAAAATAAAGGCGACAAACTTATATAAGTAGGTAAGATAAAGTACTAAACAACTTAACATAGTCTTAGTAGATCTAAAAGGCCTAATCTCCCTACTAATAGTAATAGAAAACCGTTACTATATGTTTATTATTAACAACTTTACTAGAATAATTTAGATGTTTCCGTTAAAGTTAAGAAAATAGTTATACTATACCCTAATTAACTAGGAAAGATAGGCATATAATATAACCGGAAGGCGCCTTAAAACTCTATAAAGTAATAATAAGTTTATAATAAAGAAAGTACTATCCTAGTTAAACTTAATTAGAGCTTAATATAAACCTACTACTCTATATTGCGCAAATTAAAATGGAGTTATAGAGCAAGCAAACGGTTATCTCTAGAACCGCGTATAGTTAATCTACTTTAACGGAAATCTACACTACGGTCTATAGGTAGAAGTCCTTAGAACTATAGTCTACTTAAAAAACCGCTTACTATCGGTAGCGTTAAACTAAACGCCTTAGAAAACATAGATAGGGGTTAAACCTAACCTTAGCTATATTAAAAAAAATTAGCTATTAAGCATATAAGCTTATACTAAAGGCGCTTTATCCTAAGAAGTTAGATAAGCGTAGCTAGATTTGAGTACTACTTAGTTATAAGGGCAATAACATATATAGGCTATAGAACCCTTTTACTAGCTCCGTTAAACGCTATGTAGAGGCGGTATTTAATAAAAAGACAAAACTAATTCCTACTACTAACTAGAAGTTGCTAATAATCCTAGTTATAGCGGACGCTCCGCTAGCCGCTAAACTAGCACTACTACTATTAACCTTTAATAACCTTAGGACGTAGCCGATTTAATAAGTATTTAACTAAACGGTATATGCCTATATTATTAAATAGGCTAAAGGAAAGGGTAAGAATAAAACTTAATTACGGACTATTAAACAACACTTACTATTAGATTTAACCGTAGCTTAAAAGAAAGTATAACTAGAGAGCTATAAGGACCTAATTAAGAAAGACGACTCTAACACTAAAATAGACAAACTTAAGAAAAACTTTAACAAAATTACTATTATAGACCCCCTTAATTAACCTAATAAACCGCATATGTTCCATAAGGCTATAGACTTACTAGACTATTAATAATGGAACATAGCTATAAAGACTAAACTAGATTAGTTAAAGAAAAACGGAATATAGACTCTTATTAATAGAAGTATAGTTAAACACGACATTATTAGAGGTTACTAGGTATATAAACTAAAACGGGACTCCGACGGTAAGATTATATACTAGAAGGTAAGATAGATAGTTAAAGGATATGTTTAATAATACGGTATAAACTTTTATAAGACCTTTGCCTTTATTACTAAACCTATAACCTATAAGGCCCTATTTATAATAGCCGTAAACATAGACTAGAAGATTAAATAGATAGACGTTATAATAGCCTTTCTATATAGTAAAATTAATACTACTATATATGTTAAACAACTAACCGGTTATAAGAAATCTAGTAAAGTCTACCTACTTTATAAAGCATTATACGGCTTAAAGTAAGCCCTACGGATCTAGTACTAAACACTATTAATAGCACTTAAATAGTTTAGACTTATATAGTGTAACTTTAATAAAGCTATCTTTACCTAAAAGGACTTAATAGTAGTAGTTTATATTAATAACTTACTACTCTTTAGACTAAGTTTAACTACGATTAATAAATTAAAGACATAGCTATCTAATAAGTTTAAAATAACGGATCTTAGCCCTTATAAACACTTTCTTAGTTTAAGAATTATAAGAAATAGAAAAGAAAAGGTTCTATTTCTAACCTAGCTAAACTACTTAAAGGACCTTTTAACCATTACTAGAATAGAATTGTGCAACGCTATCTAGACTCTAATAGTAGTAGGAAAGGTTCTAACTAAAGCAACTAAAGGGTTTAACGCTAGCCCTAAGAAAGTAAAGTAGTATTAATAAGCTATTAGCAAACTTATGTTTATAATATAGTTAACTTAACTAGACATTGCGTTTACTATCTTATAAGTAAGCAAACATTTAGCTAATCTAATAAAGAAGCATAAAAAAGCGGTTAAATAAATTATCTATTATATTAAGAAAACGTTAAACACTAGAATTATATATAATAGTTTAGAAAAAGTTAGAGGTTATACTAATTCTAGCTTTACTAATAATATATAAATAAGCAAATTAATAGAAGAATATATATTTACCCTTAGTAAAGGTGCTATTAGCTAGTTAAGTAAGCTAAATCTAATTATCTATAGCTCCACTTATAAAGCAGAGTTTTAAGTAATATTCTTTGCCGTTAAAAAAGCTATCTAGTTACGGCAACTTATTAGGTTACTTAGATAAGTTAATAGTACTAGGTTAGAAAAACTACTTCTATTATAGGCCGATAATAAGGCATTATTAATTCTTAGTAAGGATCCTTAGTTTTACCCTTATTTAAAGCACATTTAACTTAAATACTACTTAATAAAATAAGTAGTTAAAAGAAGAAAGGTAAACATAAAACATATACTAGAAAGGGTAAACCTAGTAGACATCTTTACTAAACTACTTAGTTAGAAATAACTTAGAAAATTGTGTTTGTTAATTAGTTTAACTATAGTAGTTAAAGAAAGCGGTATAAAGTAGGGGTATTAGTAGAAACCTTAGGAATTAACTAAGGTTAAGAGGGAGTATTAGAATTGACTAAAGTTCAACAACCTCGGTCAATTACCTTCGGTTAAAGCTTTACCCGGTAAGGGGTTATTGGTTATAAATAGCCTCGAGGGTGTGTGGATCTAGCTAGTCAGCTAATTTATTCAATGTAAGGTTCATAACTCTGACAGAAACCTCAAGATGAAGGTCGCAGGGAGCAATGGCCTTGCTGAGAGTTAGTCTGACCAGCAGCGAGTCGCGTCCTTGGATCCAGGTTTTGCGCAAGCGAGGGAGCGCCGTTTTGACTGCTCGTGACTCACATGGCAAAAGCGCGGCTTCGCGAGTCAGGAAACAGACACAGCGATAGCGATAACCCAACGTGGGCAAATGACAATTGCATGCGGGTAACGGGAAAAGAAAGAAAAGAAGACTAGGAATGCTATCTGCGGATCCTGGCAACTGTACTGTTTACACTGGTTGTGCTTACGCTTCGCTCATCTTTCCTGCCAACAAACAAAAAGAAAAGAAACCCCGCGGAAAAAGAACAAAAAAACTGGTCGTGGATAACATACATGGAGCGAATTAAACCCCTAAACGCCCTTGTGCAAGAGAAACTCCCAAACGTCAAAAGACACCAAAAAAAAGGACAAGGGGTCAATCAGGGGAGGGCAACTGGTGGTCTCTAACCACTGCCATTTTCCCCACCAGTCTTGTGTCTGAACATCATGCGTCGCGTGCCACCCACTTTGCCCATGTCGGCCCAGGCGGCGCGGTCGGGCTCGCTTTTCTTCTTCTCAATGCTGCTGGCCTCTTTGGCTCGCGTCATCATCTCCTCTACCCAACGAGCCTTTTGCTCGTCAAGTTCGCGGTTGCCGCGCGAGTGTTTGGCTGCTGGGCCCGCGAGGCCGATTTCCTGGCCTGACCATGAGGATGGAGAGGCATTGAGGAAAGTATCTGCAGTCGACGGGCGTGAAGAACTCTTGAAACTTTTGACAGAGCCGGTAGGGGTGTGGTAGGCACCGTTGTTGCGCGCAGCGGTGGGCGTGAGATCGATGGGTTGGGTAGTGGCTGAAGGACTGCTGTGCAGCATGTCCATTGGCGTCGTAGCCCCTGCAGCACCAAACGAAGAGCGACTGCGGAAGCTCATGCTGCTGTCTGGACGATCGAGGACGCTGCCAGGTCTGCTGAGCGGTGTTCGGGTCTTTGTGCCCCCGCCAACACGCTTGCTGCCCACTTCCAGCTTACCGTCGCTAAAAGTACGATGGCCGTGGTGCTCTGCGTATTGGCGCAGGTATTCGCCTAGGTCCGCCCAACCACCGCCTACTCGTACCATACATCGCTCGCCCTCGCCGACAAGGCGGACGAATAGCTTGATGGGTTGTTCTCTCCCTTCTTGTGTCAGATAGTACATCTTGCCGTCCGCATCATTTGCGTTTGACCTTCTAGTTGTCAACTCAGACTGGGCGGCTGACAGCGTGAGTCCTGTACGAAGAGGTTTGCTTGACACAAGGGGACGTGGTCGAGCAGGACCAGCAACAGTACCTGGTGCAGGAGATGACTCGCGTGACGGAAGCGACAGGGAAGGTTTGAACGCGATACGGGATGGCAGAGTGTTCAGAACGCGGCTGACATGTCGATCAAGCTGCTCAGCATTGGACGCGTTACGCGTGTGCCCCTTTCTAGCCGTCTCGGGCTGAGAAATGCTGCGGTTGGTTTCTGAAGCTCTAGGCGTAGCTTCCGGTTCGACAACGTAACGACGCTTGTGGACCTCGAGATTCAGTGGGGGTGGTTTTGAAGCTCCAACACTTTTGGCGATATTACTTCTTTCTGTATCTGAACGTATTGTTGGGGGAGGCAGTCCAAAGGCAGGCGGTTCACCACCGAAATCCTCTTGATCGTCATGTAGATCATCTGTTGATGGTTCCTTGACTAACTTGGCCGTGGGTGGAGATGAGAGACTGGATCTTCTAGACACGACAGGTATTTCGATTGTGGTCAGCTCTGATCTCGAATGGGCTTCAATCGAAGTCACAGAAGCTCTCTTGATCATCGAAAGCCTCTTGCCAGAGCTGCTATGACCATCGCGCTCGTCAGACTCCTCGAGGACCTCATCGTGTCCAGCTCCTATCGAACTGAAATTGCTCCATGAAGTGTTGGTTCTAGGATTCGGCGACACCCTAGTTCCTGGTGATGTCTGTACCTGCTTCGCTCTGAAGTAGCCCGCGGATGAAGCGTCTTGCAGCTCAGGGGTCGCGTCGAACGACCCTGGTGTTGGCAGCTCTGTGATAGGTTCGAAAGGTAAGCTCGTAGTGCTCGGCCTAGACATGTGTCGCGGTCTCGAACCGACAGGCGATGATGGCCCGCTGCGAGGTCTATGCTCAGATATGTCACCAAGCATCGCATCGTCGAAAAGCGGTTCCTTGGATGGTGAACGTTTCCGTCTGAACATGTTCTCGAAAGGGTTGCTCTCTTGTGACGGTGGTCGAGACTTGCTTTGTGGTGTTCCGGGTAGACTGTCGACAAACATCCTTTCAAACACATCGGAACCCATTGGGTCTTTGGGGGTGTGAATCTCATCATCGTAGATTCTGACAGGCAAAGGCCAGTTTTCCGGAAATTCACTGTGCGCCGGTGAACTCCAGTCCGAGTCAAGTGTTGATTTGCTATTCTCGGTAGAGGGGAAGTAATCTTGTTCGATCTCGGGTGTGACAAATGCTTCCATTGGCCTTTCGAGGTCTTCTGGAAAGCTCATATGCGCAGGCTGAGAGACAGCACGGGTCGCGGTAGCTTGTGCCGAACCAATACTCGATCTCGCGGCTGGTGGCGACGAGGATTCCACAGGTACATGTGATTCTTTTGTTGTGTTGTTGTCAGACTGGACAGGCATTGTCAGAGATGAAGAGCGATGGAAGTGACGGAAACCCTCGTGGTTCTTGAGACCTAGGCCTAGACCTAGACCTTTGCGATTGCTCGCACGGCTGGAAGTAGAGCTGGTCCTGGAATGAGTAGGTGTGCCGTTGGAGGCGTTGTTAGTCTTGTTGAAGAGTTTTGTGAAGGCCATGGAGGCATGCTCAAAGGGTCGGACAGGACTATTGACAGACTTTTGCAGCGATTGAGTACGTTCGATGCCTCCATTCAGGAAAGCTGCTCGGGCACGGACGCTATTCACAGCCGGAGAAGCCTGCTCCAAGGCTGGCGCTGGGGACGTCGTAGGGGCCATCGTGGGGGATCCCATAACGGGGGTCGGTGCAATCGAGGACGAGGGACTTGGTGGTGCAGCTTCGTTGTAATTGACAACTATAGGCACATGGCGAGAGCGCATGACACTTGGCGACAACGACTTTAAGCTGCCAGCCCGGTGGAGAGAGTCAGTAGCAGACACAGCTGGCTGAGCAGTGTCAATTGGCGACACAGGTACCTTCTTCAGGTCTTGAGAGACGTTGTCGCTCTCGACATCAGAAGATTCGTCCAGATCTGGTAGGAATGTAGAGCCTGCCCCCAGGATAGGGCTCTCAACCAGTTGAACATGGGAATGCTCGTCATCGTGATCTGTAGAACCAGCGGAAACAGCTTCTGCAGGCAGAATATCTGGGGCAGCATGTACACCAGCGGGTTGTTCGTGATCAGAAGAATTGATAGAGAGTGGAGACACGTCACGAACGGCTACATCAGCGGGAGGCTGAATTTCGCTTGCAGGCACAAGAAGAGGCACGTTCTGACCTGCAATGTGGCGCTCGATCCGAGTACGCCAGTCACTGTAATTCGCCTCTAGCGATTCAAACGTGTCAATCCAGACATCCGGAAGTGTCTCATCGCGTCCTTCGAGGTCGTCTAACATGGAGTCGAGCCGTCCGCCGACCTTGCCCATACGTGACTCCAGTTGCTCTTGAGTCGAGTGGAAAGCATCGCGCATCGCAGATGTATCGTTCGTATCCCGAAGATGTTCGGCCATGGCAGACCAAGCATTATCCAAATCAGTCTTGGCTTGATCAAGGCCTCTTAGATAGCCAGGGACCTTGCGCAAGAGCGTAACGCGCATCGACCAAGTGTCTAGCAGACGACCCAAGCGTGAGAGATCGGGCAGGGCACGAAGGATGGTGGCAGTGATCAAGGCAGTGAAGTCGTCGAGACGTTCGTAGAGCTCGTAGTCGGACGTCTTTGGCTGGACGTGTTGGGAGAGGACGTAGTCTTTGAGCTCGTCGACGTCCAGGTCGAACAGAGCTTCGCGTATGTCCTGAATACGTTGCTCGTATGCTACTACTTGAGTTTCGCGAAGGCTGCCCCAGTAGGGACCCTCGACGGCGTGTGCGGCATGGGCAGGAGGCTCGAAGGAGCCACTCCAGGGCCATTGTTGCAGTTCAGCGTGCCATGCCTTGATGTCCTTGCACGTCTGGGCTATCCGGATGCCAAAGGCTCTTTCCGAAGTCGATGCCTTCTCAATCAAGCGCACGAGGGCGACCTGACTCTTGCTCTCTTCGCTTCCTGGCGTTGAAGTAAATGCTTTCAAGGTGCGAGTCGGAGAAAGATCGCGGCCCAGAGGGTCGTCGGATTGCGAGTGGTTGCGGCTGTGTCGCGACGGAGAAGGAGATCGGGACTGTGTGGGTGACGATGAAGTGGTCGAGTAGGCTTTCGCCGGCGGCGCGAGTCGCGGAGGGTCAATGGCCGGATTACGCGCCATGTTGGGTTGATCTGCCTCGGATGCGGTATAGATCAAGAAGGGCAGTCGTTCATGTCGAAAGCCTCATGGCCGTCGGACTTTTGTAGCAGTGGCTCTGCGCTTCCTGGCAGACGACGTGCTGGATCAGTATGAAACAGAGACAAACGCAGACATGAGACACGGATCGAGTGCCTCCTTACGCAGTCACGGCCGGGGCATTGAAGACGCCACAAAAGAGGAGAGAAGAACAGGTCAAGCACAGAATGTACAGGGACGCATCTCCGTACTCGACATGTGCTCCGCTCGGCATCTACTGATCGTCTTCGGAGAATGCACCTTCGAGACACAATGGCTTGGCTTGGCGCTTCTTTGCAATCTATTATCCACACTCTATCTACGATAGCAATCTGCACCCGTTCTGCTGGCACACGTTACAGTCCAACCTTCTGTGCAACGGCCTCCGCGCCAACACGCGTTTGTCGCGTTCTGATGTCGTGCAAGTCAAGAACTTCCTGCCCCCTCTCCGACTCGCTCGACGCCTCCGATTCCGCAATGGGGAAGTTGCATGGGTGATCGGCCTTTATTGTTTAGTGCTTCTGCTTGTCTTTTTCCGCCCTCTTCTCCTTGACCATCTTGTCGAACCTGTGTCACCTTGGTCAACTAATTTCAAGACCTGTCTTCTACGGGCGCAGCAAACTGACCTGTTGTATGCGCCGACGCCTTCGATAAACGTCGTGGCCATCCACGACCACCACACTCGGCTTCGGATGTTGACATTGTGCTTTCTCAATCGTCCACGTGCCATGTGCCACGTCTCCAAGCTGTGTATGCTGAGCATTCCGTACCAGATGAATGGCTGTATCGTCCAACAGAAACGAGCGAACGCGCCTGGCACGACAGCAGCAATGGCACTCCCAGCTTCGAAGTTACCTCTGCTCCTGAATGCCGCAAATGTCGCTGAAATGACAATGAAGGACACAAGATACACTCCAGTCGGGGCTAAGAACTCTTCGACTGTAATGTCGCTTCGGCCGAGCGCCTCAAGACACTCTTTGTCCATCTGCACAAGACGCTCTCGTGCTTCCCGAAAGGTGGTCATGGGAGGCTCTAGTGCCGTCCTATAATTTAGACCGGCACACTCGAAAGCAATGTACTCGAGCGATATATCGGAGATCTTGCCGTGATAAGCCTGATAGCCTGGAAGATGATGATAGTTCTCAAGATATCGTATGACCTTTGAACTCTTTGTCAATAAACAGACAGTTTCGTGATTACAGTTGTACTGACCGAATCATGATGGTCGGCATTCATGTGAGTGATGATACGAGCCTTTGCTGCTGCATCTTTAGATGCCTGATCACTCATGTTGTATTTGCAGTCGGGGATTATATGTGGAAACAAACGATGCTATCAACATACGATGGCTTGCCTTGAGAGATCCCGACGATTAGATATGTATGTACAACGAAGCCGGGGTCGGGCTGACGGGACTCCGGGTCTTTCCCGATGGTCAAAAGTCGTGACCCTCGGTCAATGGAGTCCCATTTACTGCTCATACTCTTTGAACCATTTCACGATCAGGAAGAAAAGATGGCAGATAGCAGCCTCTGCTTGTCCTCTGATATGTTCTGTTCAAATCCTTACCGTATTGATACGTGGAAGTACAGATGGAACCGGAGTGACACGCCCTCCGAACTGCCATATGGAGATCATGCGAGCGTCACGCGGATTCACGCCATAAACAGCGTGGTGAGCACGATAGGTACGTGGGAAAGGCAGTTGCGTAAGAAAACGGAGGTCGCATGGCACATATTCCTTCTTGTTCGAGGCGAGCCTTGTGCTTGCAGAAGAAGAAGTCACGACGCCAGATTGAGACAGCCTTCTCAACCATCTCCGTTCGATCTCGATGACCACGAAAAGCACATTCGATCATCGCTTCTGCCTTTACAACAACCTGAGGCGCCTTGCGCTCCAGCATCAGCCGGTCAGAGACAAAATCATCATCCATGTCAATCGGCGTCCACACTCCAAGCAAGCGAGCGCCCTGAGCGCCGGAAGGTTGAAGTGCCGTCAGCTAATGCACAGACGCAGTTCGATCGTGACGCCTCAACACCTGTGGCTGGTCTTGACATGGCCCGCAAATTGCAACTTCAAGCGAACTTGCTGCATTGGCTCACGCGCGATCAGCACGCCTGCATGCTGAGGTGCCCACTTCGGTCCTCGAGAAATGTGGCTGGTGAGCCAATGTTACGTCAAAGGACCGCCCTTTGACATTGATGCGGGTTTCGAAACCTGTTCGGATGCCCAAGGGTGCTCTGCCACTTTTCTAAGTATTAGCCGGGTCTTTTTCCAATTCTCTCGTCTTTCTTTCTCCTCGCAAGCAACCTCACTTCCCCACACTACATCTACTACATCCCTTATACTCACAAAAAATCCATACCATGTCGGACAAGCAAGCTTCTGCCGGAGCCGAGGGCGGTGCCAGTGCCCCCGAGAGAAAGAAGCCTCAGAAGCTGGGCCAGAAGAAGCCTCAACAGCAGCCCACACCCGACCAGTCGGAAGGAGACGGTGGTGCTGAGGCTGAGGCTGGAGGAAACGCAGAAGCCGATGCCAGCGCCAACGCCGACGGAGAAGAAGAAGCCGAGCCGGAACCTCAACAACAAAAGTCACGTCAAGCATCTCAATCCCGCCGACGCCAGAGCCGTGGTCGCGGCCGCCGCGGACAGGAAAGCGACACCGAATCGGTTGCCAGAAGTGATGCCTCTGCAAACGGTGGTCGCCGTCAACGCCAACGTCAGAAGAAGCAAGGAGGCGGCGGTGGTGGTGGTGGTCCCCTGGACGACATTACCGAGAACGTCCCTGGAGGTGACGCAGTCGGCGGAGCTGGCGAGATGGTTCAGAACACTGCCGGACAGGCCGTCAACCAAGTCGGAAACACAGCCGGTAACGCACTCGGCGGCCTGACTGGCGGCGGCAGCCAAAAGCAGGGTGGTGGTGAGGAAGAGGAGGATGGCGGCAAGGGCGAGCAGCTTCGTCTGAGACTGGAACTCAACCTGGATATCGAGATTCAGCTCAAGGCCAAGATTCACGGTGACTTGACTCTTGGACTGCTGTACGTATATCGAAGACTGTTTTTCTCATTTCACAAGACTAACGTATCACCAGGAACTAAAAAATATTGCTGCTACGCATACGCTTAGCTGCGTACGACCAATGTTGACGACAATTATAATGGGATATCATGGAGTTTTGGCCCTTGTTGGATTACCACATGTTCATTGTTCTTTCCTTTGCTACATCATGTAAAGTACGTTTAGATCGAAGACGACGAGACGACTTTTATCCAAGGCACTCCATGCGCGTGATGTTTCTGCTGAACAGTACGACTCACAACAGTCTTGGGCAATGTCTTGTACGCTTTTCGTTCTCACACATCCATCGTTGCAGCCCAATATCGTGCTCTAGTATGATCAATTCAATCTATGCACATACACAACTTGCTCAATGTCATCTCGTATCAATCAAAGCTCGGAAATACGACACACACAACTCCCTAGGATCTTTCTGACACCTGACGTCGACATGTCGGCCAAAAGAGGCGCAGCGCCTCGATCACGAATAGTGTTTGGGCGCACCTCGCAAAATTTCCTTGTAAATTGCCCTAGGAAGAAAGACGTGCGTGGCCGTGCCTTGATTTTTCTCCATACATTGCAGAGGAGCCACTTTTTTGACGTCGCTCTCAAGCCACAGATTCGGCAAGGATTGCGGTTTCCAGCAGCTCCACCCCCGCTGTTCAACCCTTGCTCGAGCCTCGAGGATCCGAATCGAGTCGCTTGCAACGCGTGGTCTGCAACAAGGACGCACGGCGGGCATTTGCTATGACGTGTGGCTGGTGTGCGGATCTCCTAGGAAATCAGGTTTGTGTGGCACATTTCATTCGATCATGGCGCAGGTGCAGGGCCACAACCTCGCTAGGCTGGTAGGCGGGGAGGTTTGATCACGTCCGAGATCGAAAGGTAAGGACCTGGGCAGAGTGTCTTCCCAGTCTTTGCAATTGGCATTTTCCCGCGGACGTCACTGGCTTTTCTCTCTTTGCTTGTGCTTGCCATCGTCTTGCTGCTCTGACCGCTAGCTCAACCCAACTGTGACTTCCCTACTCGAGTCGATACGACCACATTTTCCCCAACCCCTCCACCACCAATTCCCAAACGACCATCGCCAACATGTCAAAGCCGACCGACGAAGAGATTGAGCAGGCCCGCCAGGACTGGGAGCCCGAGTACCCCTCCGGAGACGAGAAGCGATTCCAAGGAAGCCAGGCCGAGCAAGCACAGAACCAAAGAACCGTAACGCAACAAAAGAAGCACAATGAATACTACAACCAGGAGAAGCGTCAAACCGGTAGGGGAATCAGCCAAAATCACTCCACCCAGACTCACTCAAACTAACCAACACAATTCCCAAGGCCTGCAAACCGAGCGTTCCAGATCCTCGTCCCGCCGCGCCCGAAGAAAGCGAGTAAAGAACGACCAACGCGACGGCAAATACATGCACACAAACTCCCTTGAAGCCCTCGAGGAAGCAGACGCCAACGGCGAACTCCACGAGATGCAACCCTTTGAGCGCATCGGGCCCGACTCAACCTCAATGGACGGACCCGTAACAAAGGCCCGCGCCGACAGAGGAGAAATCCCCATGCGAGGCAGCAACCCAAACCAACCCTACTACAAGAAACCGCCCCAGCAGGAGTCGTCTCTGCTCGACGAGACTGATGGATTGAAGCTCAAGTTGGATGCCAACCTCGATGTCGAGATTGAGCTCAAGGCTAGTATCCGTGGTGACTTGACGTTGTCGTTGTTGTAAGTACCACCTTTCCAGTGCCTTTTGAAAAACTGACTTCTACGCCTTTGCTGTCCCCCGCATCGGAATATGAGTCTAAGTATTGCTTCGCAGAGAATAACCGCGTACAGTGCATGATCGACGACCACCCCCTTCTCCACTGGCCAATTGTCACCACTACGCGTCTTTTTGGCATGATCATGTAATACCTTATGTACGAAACTGGACCATCATGATGGGAATCGGCGGCGTTTGTTTGTATCGGGAGCGCTCTTTTCTTCATATCTCGACACTCGTACTTTATGTTCATATTCTCTAGCTAGATGTATGCTGGCAATAAAATCTTTATTACATCCAGCGGTCTGGAGTGCCGGGCTTCGTGTGTATCGATGTACAGGTAAGAGCTATCTACAGCAATGGACTGTACCCAATACCAACAAGGTCTGCTCAATCTCATACCACCCCGTCTTTCTGCTTCTTTGCTCGCTTCTTGCTAGTATTCTTGTCTTTGGAACTTTCTGCCTTCCTCTTTCCGCTCCCACTCTTTCCTGTCGTTTCAGTGCGAGGCTTGGAGTTCTCACGTGCAGCCTTCTTCCAATCCGCCCAGCCTGGCCTTGCGAACAGTTGTTGGGGTTTCTGTATGAATGCGATCCGGTCCTCCTGCATGGATACTGGTATGGGCCGCGCGCTCTGGATGATCTCTCGAATCCCGCCATCGTCATCCAGCTCCTTTGCGTTCTTGTGTTCACTTCTGCTCATGGTCCTCGCTCGCTCAAAGATCTTTTCTTCAATTGTGCCTTGGAGAATCAATGTCTCTGCATGGACCTCTCGCGTTTGTCCGATACGGTGCGCTCGTTTCAGTGCTTGGGCCTCCACCTCAGGCCTGTTGCATGGGTTGATAAAGAAGACTCGAGAAGCTGAAGGGAAATTTAGCCCGAATGCAGCCTGACCAATGTCCATTAATAGTACACGGTGCTCTGGTTTCTGATTGAACCTGACGACATAGTCAGACTTGACCGCAGCCGGCAGTGACTTGGCATAAATAAGGTAGTCAACGTGAAGAACCTCCAAGGCTTGTGCTACATAATAGGCCGTATTGTCGTTGTCGTAGAAAACGAGTATCTTCTCGTCACGATAGAACTCCTCAATACGGGAGAGAAGATAACTCAATTTAGACGACGTGGTGCCGACAATTTTAGTTTCGAGAAGGGCTGATCCGGCCGGCAACTCCGCATCCTCAACAAGATCCGTGACAGAGCTCTTGCGCTTAGGTGACTCTGAGTTGGATTGTCTTGGAGTTGACGCTCTTGCGCCCGAGGAACGCCTAGTTCCTGCCTGATTGACTGCGAGTGACGACGAAGGTATGCCTGTCTTGACAAGCACAGGTGGTTTGTCGTCGGCCGGTTCTGAATGCAGAGAAGACAGTGTCCTTATACCAACTCCAGCAAGACCATCTGTTGGATCGGGTAATTTGGCCTGGCGATTTACGTGATCCTGAGCTTGTATCAACTGTGTTGCCCCACATAGCAAATGGGAAGCGGACGGATCTGGAATCAAAGCGTTAGTAGGTGGTCGTGCGTAGGAGTCTGATCAACGTCGGCAACTCACCTGCTCTGTCGAACGACCAGAACGCTAAGGATTCGGCTGGCCAGTTTTCCACGAACAGCCCGACCTCATGGCTTTGTGTCAACCGTTTCCACCCCTCAGAGCGGACCATGACTCTGGCTTGCTCAATACAACATGTAAGCAGACTCTCGTCTTCTGCTGAACACAGCTTGTTTTGCTTCTTGATGTAGCCTTCGCTTTGCTCTATGGCGGCCTCCATATCAGGAGCACTGAATCCAGTCCAGTAGAACGCACTTGCACGCAAGTTGCTCAACAGCTGGCTTCGTGCTTTGCCGCTGGCCTTGTGGAAGATGTAATCAATGTCCGTTCTCTCGCTTGTGACAGCATTGGCGGTTAGCACGAAAACAAAGGCGTTTACTGTGAGTTTGTCGTAAAACGACGGTTCTAATCGTACAATCTCGTGGGTGAGCGGCGGAAGCTCAATATCGCGCTCGACATCTGCTGGCTGTGTCCTGACAACGATCGATTCCAGTGTTCGGCGTAGGCATGTTGAGAAACTGGAGAAGGTACGAGTTCGTGGGCGGAGCATCTCGTGTCGGAAAAAGTAGTTCATCCAGTCGGATCCTCTTTCGTCTTTAGCAGAGTACCATGGCCTGATTTTGAGGAAATTGGACGCCAATGCGCCAATACTGCGAGCCGATCCTATTTTTTCGTCATTCAGGTTAAACGCTTTTCTCTGGTTGAGTAGAACATCGCGCCGAAGAGATTCTGCGGCATTGATGCCAGAGCCGGAACCATACTGGGAGTCTCCATCATCTGGAGTGGAGGGACTTGGGGTCCCGGTGTGCGACACAGGTCCGACCAGGTCCATCTCTACACCAATGAGATCCTTTGCTGGCGTGCCGCTGACGACCCATCGGTGAGAAGATATCACAAGTTTACTCGCTACAGTTGCAATTCTGGTGTTGGTGTTCTCATTGGCCATACCATGGCCTTCATCGATGATGACTCTCAGAAAGTGAAGAGCTTTAAGTGGTGACTCGTAGATATCCTGTTATTACGTTTGGTCAGCAGATTCACATGTGTCAGTAGACTTAAGGACTTACATCAGGGCGTATGCAGACACAGTCTCGCGTCCGGGTAGCTCCAATGTAAGGGCAGTTACAGGATACTGGATATCGTGACATGCGTCGACCGCTTGCATCTGAACCGTCTCGATCTTCGTACTCGAATCGATTTCGACTGAACAAGATGAGGTCAAAGGTCGCTAGTGTGTCAGGCGAGGAAAGAGGAGTCCGATTATCGTCCATGATCAGCGTCTTCAGAACGCCTGTCGTATGCTTCTCGAGCTCTGTCCTCCACTGCGACAACAAGTTTCTTGGCACTACGACCAAGGTCGTTGCGGCAAGTGTTACCTTCTTTGGCGCAGGGAGTGTGGTCTTGCGGTTCCAGCGAATTGGTTCGACTGGTATTTCATAAGAAGGCGGGTTTTGCCGCATCAAATCAATACAATTACCCATGCGTTCGCCGGTAGCGTCTTCGTGCTTCTCAAAGAAAGAAGACCACGGAGCAGAATTCTGATTGACGGCTGATATGGCCATTTCCAAAAGGCTAGCGACTTTTGGTCGAACAGTCGCCCGATCATACTGAGCAGGCGTACGAGGAAGGTGGCCACGAGTTGCGAGAATCAGCGTTATACAAATTAAAGTCTTGCCCAGTCCCATCGACTCAGACAGCAGACCTCCCTTGCAAGACTCGTAAAAGCGCGGGCTTCGAAAAAAAGAGACATCCCAGGGCTCGTAGTAATAGCTTGTACCATCAAGAGCGGTACGCTCCTCGAGTCGAGGATCGAGCTCAAGTCTTTCTTCGCACTCTCTTTGTAGCATCTGCGCCGCAGATCTGCGCTGGTACCGATAAAGGACCGTCTTGAGACCGGGTAGTTGATACTCAGAATCTAGAAGGTCCAGCATGCTCTCTCGATGGAAGTGGCTCGTGATTCGCTCCGGTGTTGGGTTTGGAGACGGGAGGTTGTTGAACAGGTAATACAACGACCCTTCCTCGCCAGTTGCGTACAGCTCGAAAGGCTTCTGGGTGTCTGGATGCCCATTCCATGCCTCGGGAGATACGTCAATGTTCTGAATTAGCGAGAACAGATGTGAGTCCATTGCCCGGTCCTGCTGCAGATATCGTTGGCCAACATCGCTGGGCAGGACGTAGAGTCTGAGTACGGCCTTTGATGGTACACTCACAAACAGACGAAGGCGCCGATGAGCCAGGAGTCTGTCGATGTCGAGCGCATGCCGCTCGGACAGAACCGATTCTGGTTGCAAAGTGTCGACGTGGGTGACTTCTTCCCATGATGATTCAGCATCACTCACTACCTTGAGAACAAGTGATCCGATGGGAATGTAGTTGCCCAAATCATGCAAGAATCGCGCACCTTCTGGCGAAGTGGATGCGGGAAGTCTCGAGGTGGCCTTTGGAGTGGTATGGAGTTCTGGGATGATATGATCGGGCTCATCACTCATCAGATCGATCACAACCGATCTGCGGTGAGTCGCCATCCCGTCAATACTGATTTGAGCCGCGTAAAATAAGCATTGGAAGATAGTCGTATATATGGAAGTGCAAGCGCATGTGAAATGACGAGGAAGGCAACCTAGAAAGGAACGGCGGCCCGAGCGTCGCTGGTATCCCGCTTTCTTGAGGAAAGAACCCTCGAGCCAACGAGTGAGCCACTCGAGTAGACATTTGATTCTTTTCGCTTCTTGAATCGCCTGGTGGAGATTGACACGCAGCAGGAACAACAGTGGTACTCATGTTCGTGCGAAACATGAATTGTAGTTTGACAGGATTATGCTATAAGCTATCTATTTCTCGTTGACCAAGTAGTTTGAACGCTTAAGCCTTCGAGCTACCCAAATTCAAGACAGATCTAGCAACACGGCTCCAACCAAGATGCCTTCAGGCCTCAGCAGAGGATTACTCCAGACTGGGTATAAGTAACGATAAGTAATGATATGTATCTGTTTCTTGGGACGCGGTATATGTAATGGATAAGTTTCGATGCCTTGTTATTGGGACAACCCGGACTCGGATAAAGCTCCGTCCAAAGTTTGTCACTCGCACATAGATAGCTAGCTATCGACAGTTGTCTTGAACTCCAAATGATGTCCACAGAGAGCTAGAAGATTTGTGGCTTCTGACGGACGCCATATGATTCCCAGATCATCTCGTACACTGCAATTTCAAAAGAGTGGAAGTCACAGACAGATTCGGAGAGGTCACAAATCCGAAGCCACAAACGTTCGCGCGAAACCAAGGCCACCAAGCTTTTGGTGACACGTCGGCCAAGGCCTGAAGGCATACGAGCAGGTAGAGGTTCGGTCGGCCACTCAGCAACTCTCACACGTTGATCCAACACAAAACATCCTCGTAGTCTTTGATCAGAAACAGCATGTCCAACATGTCGCCCAGCACGATAGAGAGGCTCCGAGAATTTTGCAATGCCGTTGGCGGCTAGAAATCTGGCAAGCACGGCTGTCACGGAGGACGCGTCAGTACATTCGCTTGTCCCGGTAGAAAACATCGGGCACTGGGCAGCCTGGCAGGTAAGCAGCTGATTTGGACTATGACTTACTCGCCATGGGTCGCTGTCTTGTTTTCACTTGTCTAGCGCTTCCTCTCATTGGTCTGTTTGTGAGGACATGGTAGTGCTGTTGCTGCTAAAACAGAATCGATTTGATTGCTCGTTGACACGAGACACAAGACCACGACCAACCACTCGCTCGTATAAACAGAGCCGACCCAGGCACCCATCTGAGCCACAGACGCAAACGACAGAATGAAGCTCTTCGCTCGTCTCAATGTGGTTGTGCTGCTCGCAATCTCGGCTCTGCTATTTGTGGCATGGAACTTGCGCTCATACCATCCGATCACGCGAGCAAAGAAGGTCTGGAGTCGCCAGACGACCGAACTTGTCGTGTTCGGAGACTCGTGGAGCACCAATCGCCTCGAACTGCCTACAGGACGAACACCGTCGCCAGCCAACAAGAAGCTGTGGGTGGATACCCTTTGCTCTGAGGTGCGTTGTGTTTGACGCGCTTGGTCTTGACCCATCCTGACCCAGACAGGTTGTTTGCGACCGCATCTACGACCTTGGCCAATCGTTACCCTCATCTCCGTCCCACCGCCGGGGCCCTCTCGTCGATAACGCAATCCACGCCAATCTCAGCGGGTCCATGAACCTCACTGCCGACTCTGAGAATATTGGAGATTTTGGGCATCAAGTCGATGAATATCTCGCTCAAGATGATGCTCGGTGGCAAGATGATGGAGAACAGAGGAGTCTAGAGAGAACCATAATCTTCACAGTCTTCTTCGGCATCTGGGAGTTGTGGGACTTTGTAGGCCTACCAGAAGAGGCCGTATTACCCGCTGTGGCAGATTGCATTGCTTCAATGTTTGCCCAGCTAGACCGCCTCGTTCAAGCCAAGTCAATGTCGTCGCATCGTCCAACCATCATCATACCCACGGTACCGGATCCCAGTTTCTTCCCTCGCTGGATCAACCAGCGTTCATCTGCAAACGGCACCGACAAATACGGCCAGCTCCAACGGCACGTCGTCATCCTGACCGATCTCTGGAACACCCTCCTGCAAAAAAAGGTCGCTGTGTGGGACAGAGCTCACGTTGTCATGCCCGACTTCTATGCGTGGATGCTCGAGCAAATGCGTGAACCCGAGATCGACGAGACTGGCCTGGTAGTAATGTCGAAGATCGGGGCAGCTGCCAAATTTACGGAAGTGACCCAGCCCTGTGTCAGTTACACCGCTGCATCCAGTGGAGATGGAATCGAAACCCGGCCATTTACGATATGCGATGATCCGTCGCACTTCTTGTTCTGGTATGTCCAAGCTTGAGCTGATTTCTTTGTTTGAATCCACAATTTGATGCGCTATTCAGGGATGATACGCGTTTGAGCGGCACCGCACATGAGCTACTCGGCAAACACGTCGCTGGGATGCTTCGTAACAGCACCGCCGTCAGTCAGGCCCCGCGAATCGAAGATTCATAGACGGAGTCATATCGACCATTGCCTTTGGGCGAAGCGAATATGTTGGCTTGAACAACGACAAGGCAGAAGACCAGAATCTTTGTAAAAACTGGGGTTGGTCGAAGGGCGGACGATTGCCTTCAAAATAATCGGTTTGTTCGCATTGTACATGTGGTGCGTTCCTAGGCGAATCTCCTTGCGTTTGGTCGGAATGTCTCACCTTGGTCCGGCTTTCCCGCATGCGGAAATCTGCCCACCACCAGAACAAAGAAGTGCCAGCTCGGGTTGTCTGTCGCAACCTCGCCATCAGGCCGGATCTGTCCAGGACAATCGGACATGAAGGGCGCTCGTTCGTCATGATACAAAGAAATGGCAGGACCAATCGCCGGCTCTAGCGACAAGAAAGACGAGGCGTGGGCGTTGTTGAATAATGGCCGCGAGCCCCCGTCTTTGGACCTTTGTCCGCGTATTGACATGAAGACGTCAAAGACGGCATTTTGACAACAAAAGAGTGCATTCCTGGCCATCCCCTTTCCAATGTCTGTCATACGAGTACCCCTATCGGAACCTAGGTTTTCGACATTGTCGCCGACCGCTACATCATCGACTGCTGAGCCATCCCATGCCCAACCCCAGATCGTCTTCACCAGGCAGTTGTGGGAGAGAACGATGCCATCTGCAGAACACGACGACTTGAGTACAAGTTCCCAAGGTATCACCAGCGACAATTTGCGCAGAGTGTCGACCAACATATCCATCGCTGCGCAGTTGCAGCACTCGCCCAAATCCCGGCTGTCGGACACGCCGCTGACGCCTGAAGAGTCACCGCCTTTTCGCGACCATCGGAAGAGGAGCGCCGACGCTCTTGACCAGGACGAGATCCAAGACGTGAGCCCTTCGCATACCAGAGACGGAAGCACAGAGTCATTGGTCAACTTTTGTCTATGCCAGCCCGAGCCAAAGGTGCCCAGACCCAGGAACGGTCAGTACACGAAATGTCTTGCTGCTATGTGTTTTGCGAATACTGACAGCTCACAGCGTTTATCCTCTACCGTCAAAACCGCCAGGCTGCTGTAGTTGCTCAGAACCCAGGTCTTGCCAATCCTGAGATCTCAAAGATCATTGGCGAGCAGTGGAGAAACGAGCCCGAAGGAGAGAAGAATCGGTGGAAGGCATACGCAGAGGTTAGACAGACTTGTATGCCAAGCTGAAAACCCAATACTGATGTGGTAACAGGAAGAGAAGTTACAGCACCAACAGAGATATCCCTCTTACAGATACCAGCCTAAGCGGTCAGGACGGCGAGGAAGTGTCTCGTCTGAATCAGGCTTCTCGCAATCAGACCACCGCAAGTGCCAGAAGTGCGGTGGCCGAACCATCATCCATCCCACACCAAGCACACCATCTTCCGCAAGAGAACGACTTGAGAACCCCCGCAGTCTGGAAACAAGTCCTTCATCGGCCTATCCTCAGCCTCCACGTTTGAACGCATTTCAACTTCCCCCTCCGACTCCATCGTCGACCACAACTCCTTCCACTCGTTATCTGCCTATGCTCAACAACCTTTCTCTGTCATCTCCACACCCTCGCAACATGAGCAACGGACGTCCCTCGCAGCCATTCATGGTCCAGCGAGGCGAAGAAGAGCATTCATCCATCCTATCACCCGACTCCAAGAGACGCAGATTCGAATCACCACAGGGAACGTATGTCATGTCGACGCGTACAATGGCTCCACGACAAAATGCAGGACCTGGCACGCCATTCCCATTCGGCCCGCAAGGACAGCCTCATGTTCAGCAAAACCAACAGATGGGCCCACCTCATCATTTCCAGCCTCCACCTGGTGCGCAGCATGTCCGTAGGGAGAGCCTCCCACGTCCAGCCGATCTTCTACGAGGACCAGTGCCACCAAACATGATGGGACCACCGCCTCGTCCCGGGCCAGGCTACTCGCAGCATCGAGCGAGTCAAGGTCAACGCACAGGTGGACCGGAGCTCAGTCTGACACTGCCCCCTCTACAAGCCGGTACCATGTCTGGCCCCCCGACATCGACCAGAGTAGGACCCGGACAGCCGTCGAGCGGCAGTAGAGGTAGCGAGCACAAGGAGCCCGACAGGCGCAGTGTGGGTGAGATCATCGTGTCAATGTCTTTCATGGCCAAGGTGCAGATTCTCGGTCGTGTTGCACCGGCTCTCTCTACGACCGACCACAACAAGTCGCGGGCTACTATAATCGCGATTGAGGGCGATGATGCAGAAGCGGCGCGCAACGTGACAGACTGGCTCGAAGAGTTCCTCGGCCGCGAAGGTGACATGGTGGTCAAGGTGGTCGACGGGCCCAAGCTACCGGAAGGCAAGGATGGACCTGAGGTCGAGATCCCAGAACTGCTGCGAACTGTGGCCGAGTGGCATGACAAGGGCAAGAAGATCGAACAAGTGGCTCGCGGAGACAAGGAGAGGAAGGATAGCGACAGCAGTTCACAGTCGAGTTCAGTGGCCGACAGCGAGGCCATGGAAGTCGACTCGTCTCACGGCAGCAGCAGCAGGGTGGTGATACTACTGCGCACGTACACGGTGACGGCGTCTAACGTCTTTGCATCGCGCGTGGCCATCAAGGACGCGTACAAGGCAGCAGACCATTGGCAGTGGACAGCGACGTTGTGGCGCGGAATAGTCGGGCCGGACATGACGGTTTACGTCAAGGATGCTGACAAGACAGAGGATGGAGGAAAAGGCGGAGTGGAGATCAAGGAGGAGAATCGGATCATGGCGGTGCGCCGTTTCAAGGGCAGTGAAGAGAACGGCGGAGTCGAGGGAATCGAAGCGGGTACATTGCGACGCCTCGGATTTGAGGTGGGCGAGTGGGTCAGAAGTGGAGGAGCAGCAAAGAAGGAGTAGAGAGAGGGTACGGTATGGATCAGTAAAGACTAGGTATTCTCTATACAAGACGATATGGCATTCTGGAAATGCTGTTTACTACCATGCGGCACTACTACTACTCTAGCATGTGATGCTTGGCAGACCAAACAAAGGACGGGCTCGGTGTGGGGAAGCGGGATTGTAGGGCTGTCTGTGTCAACAAACGAGCAATCAACACTCCATCGTCGTGCAGCAAGCAACAAAGTACAATCAGACAAAGCGCCATCAAAACCGACACAGCTCTCGTGTGACTGATAAGATCGGGTGAGGATGCATCGGCAACGTCTTCATTCCTCGTTAGCGGCTGACGGAATGAGCGTGGCAGACAGCAGCTGAACAAGGGATAAGACATATCGACACACACGCCTCAGCGCACACCATGGCGACCTTCATGCAGACAATGTTGGTTCAATCCTCCCCTCCCCGTCCGCTCTTTCCTGGCCACGCACGACCGCTGCCCGCGCTGCACTCGAACGTGCTGGCCGCCAGCGAGTCGTCGTCGCAACTGTCGCTGTGCTTTCCAGACAGCCCCGTCTCAGCATCCTCGTCGTCGTCACCCCTTCAGAATCGCTTCCGCAATGCTTTGAGCAGAGGAGTACTTTCAGATGCTAACGTGTTCTCGACGTGCAGCAACGCCAACCGTGGCACGCGGTCGTCCTTCAGACCCGCGCGCACCGCTAAGGGCACAAACAGTTGGCAGCTTAAGCAGTTCGCCGAGGCGACACTGGGAAGTGGCAGCTTGAGAAAGGTTGTCCGCCTGCCTGAGGGCGAGGACAAGGACGAATGGCTGGCTGTCAATGTCGTCGACTTTTACAACCAGATCAACCTGCTGTATGGCGCCATCACAGAGTTCTGCAGCCCTCACTCGTGTCCCGAGATGAAGGCCACCGACGAGTAAGACACACCGCTTGTATCTGTCTCTCTCTCTTGCCCAATTGCTGACCTCTCTCCCCTCAGATTCGAGTACCTCTGGCACCACCCTCCCGAGTTCCCTCGCCCCGTCCGTCTTCCCGCTCCTAGCTACATCTCCAACCTTCTCTCGTGGACCTCCAACCTGCTCTCAGACGCAAACGTCTTCCCCACCCACCCAGGAGTGCCTTTTCCTCCCACCTTCCAATCCACCATCAAGCAAATCTTCAAGCGCCTCTACCGCATCTACGCCCACATCTACTGCCATCATTACGGCGTCATCAGAGGTCTCGGCCTAGAGGCTCACCTCAACACTGGCTTCAAGCACTACGTCTTGTTTGTCGAAGAGTTTGGTCTTGCTGACGAGGGTGGCAGGAGGGACGCCAAGGCCGAGTGGTACGGCCCTCTGGGCGAGTTGGTCGAGAGCATGTTGCGCAGCGACTAGTCCCGCCCGCTACCTTCTTCGCTTCTCTTTCTTCGGCTTGGTCAGGGACAATCGGCGTCGTCTTTATGGGGTTGGGACACGGTCATGGGTCTACACGGTATGCGCTTTTTTTGTCATCCTCACTGCTGTTACACTGTTTTTTTGGCTTCTATATCACGACATGGACGAGGTTAAATGCGAGAACCAGATTCGAGCGCTCCTATTACAACTTTACATTCTTGTTTTGCCAATTTGTATCCCGACCATGTTCATCATAGTATTCGTCCTCCAACATGACAAAAAGTCATCCTCGCCCATATCATCATTCACTCATCACATCCATCTACTTGGCTGGCTCCTCGAAGGGAGTCTCGTAGGGTGCCTCGGCCTGTGGAGTAAGACGGGCAAGATGTCTACGTTGTCCGTCCTGCCAGTCGAGAATGGCGGCTGGAAAAAGGAAGCCAAGGTCAGCATATCTGTTGGTAAAAAAAGAAACAAGATCGAACGGAAACTTACTGTGCGCAGTGACACGATTGTCCCAAACAATAACGGTTCCAGGTGCCCATTTGACTCTGGCCTGAATATCCTGCGAATACGCAATGTGATCGTAGAGGAACTTGAGCAAGTAATCCGACTCTTCCTTCTTGAACCCTGCGATACGTCTCACGAACTGCTGGTTGACGAACAAAGCCTTTTCGCCAGTGGCAGGGTGCGTCCTGACCACGGGATGAGTGTTGGCAACAGGATCACGTCGCACAATACTGCCGCGAGCAAGAGCATTTTGTGCCTGTTCGTGAGCAGAGTGCACGGCTTTGAGGCCATGCAGACGCTTCTGGAACTCTGGAGACAGTCTGCGGTAGGCTTCTGCTTGGTTGACGAAACACGTGTCGCCGCCTGCAGAGGGCCCGTCCAGGATGTAGAGGAATGTGGTGCCTGGGGGCTGTTGTTCGTAGGTCACGTCGCTGTGCCAGGTTATGCTGTTGGTGCGCTCCTCGAAGTAGTCTTTGGCGGTTGTGTCGGCGGCTGATCTGTGGACTAGGTGGACCTTGGGGAAGCCCTTTGGAGCGCCAGAGGCAGGGTGGATGTGCGAGGGGCCGAAGTATTCGGCAAAGTCTTGGGCTTCTTGGATTGGTAGGTCTGCGAAGTCTTGATCACGGAAAGCTGATGTCGTTTATCAGAGATGTGTTGCTGACAGTTTGCGTTCAAAGGTACTTACCGACGACCTTCTTTCGAGCGACAAATAGGGCGAGCTCATCCTTGCCGGCCTTGTCGAGTTTACTCAATTGGATACCCTTGACTTCTGCTCCAATGTTCGCGGTGAGGTCCTCAACCGAGGTGGCTCCCTTGAACAAGTTTTTGAACGATAGGTCCGCATCTTTTCCGTGCTCGTAGGCCTCAAAAGGCTTGTTGGGTGGATACTTGCCCCCAATGTCCTTTTCGTTGTCCCACACTGGAAGGTAGTGTGGATACTTTGCTGGAGGATGCTTTCCAACGCCCTTCAGTTCATTATCATAGTTTGTTGTCTTGGGGCCTTGGGCAAAGGCCTCCTTGTATCCGTCCTGGACTTGGTCTTTGGCATAGATTCTCTCCGAGTCTTGCGGGGTTTCGATCAAAGCAGGAGCCATGGCTGTTTGTGGATGAAGCAAGTAGTGAGTTTGTCACGAGGTGGGAGCACCAGAGATAAATCGAAGACTAAATGGATGGAGCTATGCAGCTACTTTTGAATTCAAGATCGGATACCGGCAATTGACTCGAGAAATCGACTCGAATACAACCAAGAGGTACAATGACTCCGTTGATCAGATAATCGATCGGATAGCATTGCGTGCGATGGTCAAATATTGTCGCTGCCCACCAAAGCGAATCACGGCAGTTGGACGGTGTAGCATCTCACGGGCGAAATACAACCTCAGACAAAACATGGATCCTTGATATCAATCACAACATCGCAGACCTATAGCATGCCAGTGTTTAATCAGAAGAATATCAGGCTAATGCGTTGCTCAGCAAATGTCGCCATCCTTGCCAATGTACTCCGCAAAGCACGCCATACCACAATCACTTCCCGATTAGGCAATTCTGGACGTCTGACCCTCAACAACGTGGCCCCATCACATATCGATACAGTGTCAAGTATATGATTGAAGGATGCATTACGGCTGTTTCACTACCGGAGAGAATGGCGATGCCGCGGAATGCTACCCTTGTCATGTCTGCTTCGAGAGGGGCGGTATCCACTCACGATACACGATGGTTCTGCGTACGCGGTCCACTATCAGTACTCAACGATATTGGTTTATCCACTCATGCTGAAGAGTTTGCCATGATGACGGACGTGTGTACGTAGGACTAATGTTTGGCCTCGAAGTTTTGATATATCACAACTGGTGTGCCTACACCCGACAACCTTTTTGCCCATCGCACTCACCCATTCACTTACTCTGCTTCAAACATGGGCGAGATAGAGAAGTCGGAAAGCGACACGAGCTCCAATCACTCGAAGAATGTCTCGGACACCAAAGCTTTCCCTCTGGCTACCGTCGATGAGCCGGTAATTTTCGACACTGCAGGCAAGACTCGAGAGTCTGCATTCGATACCGACTCGCTCGGTAGCTATTACAAGCCTATTGAAAGCTATGAAGGATATCACAGATGGGATCCCGAGTTCCAATGGGAAGCCAAGGAGGAGAAGAAGCTTGTCAGAAAGGTCAACGATTTTTTGTTTTTTTTTATTTCTGCCAATTGGGCTCTCACTAACATGATAATAGATTGATCTGCGCATCTGCTCGTGGGTGTGCTTCATGTTCTTTGCACTGCAACTTGATAGAGGCAACATTTCACAAGCCCTCTCTGACAATATGCTCACCGATATTGGTATCTCTACCAACGACTACAACACTGGGCAAACAATCTTCTATCTTTGCTTTCTGTTTGCAGAACTACCCAGTCAGATGATAGGCAAGAAGATTGGTCCAGACAATTGGGTGCCCATCCAAATGGTGTTGTGGTCCTTGGTCGCCGCTTGCCAGGCTTTCATCCACAACAAATCCGGATTCTGGGCCTGCAGGGCATTGCTGGGTCTTATCGAGGGAGGCTTTGTGAGCATATTTCTACCACAAGAACCTTTTTACGCGTTCTGACTTTGCTAGATCCCTGACAATATCCTCTACTTGAGTTACTGGTACAAGACACGAGAGCTCCCTATCAGACTATGCTACTTCTGGTTCTCATACCAATTCACCAGCATCGTATCCGCATTCCTTGCATTTGGCTTCCTACACATGCGCGGCATCAACGGCATCGCCGGCTGGCGCTGGCTCTTCGCCCTCGAAGGCTGCCTCACCGGCCTCATCGGCATAATCTCCTGGTTCTACATCCCACCCTCGCCCACACAGACAGCTTCAAAGTTCCGCGGCAAGGACGGCTGGTTCAACGAACGAGAGGAAAAAATCATGGTCAATAGGGTTTTGCGCGACGACCCCAGCAAAGGAGACATGCACAACAGACAAGCCCTCTCTCTCGGCATGTTCTGGAAGTGTCTCAAAGACTACCATATGTGGCCTATCTACTTGCTCGGCTTGACTTGGATGACACCCGCCATCCCCATGACTTCGTATCTGACACTCAACCTCAAAAGTGCTGGGTTCTCGACTTTTCAGGTGAATCTGCTTTGTATACCTGCTTATTGCTTTTTCATCATCAATTTGCTGTGGTTGTCGTATCTGTCTGAAAAAGTCAATGATCGCTTTCTCATAGGCACGATTTCTCAGTTTTTTGTTTTGCCGTGTCTGGTTGCGCTTGAGCTTCTTCCAGAGACGAGAAGCCATTGGGCGACTTGGATTCTCAGCTGTTTGGTTTATGCGCAACCGTATATTCATCCGGTTATTGTGGCAGTGACGTCGAGGAATGGTGGTAGTGTGCGCACGAGAGCTGTGGCTACTGCGTTGTACAATATGTTTGTGCAGGCATCGAATATTTACGCGTCGAATATCTATCGCACAGAGGATAAGTAAGATATATCCCTTGAACCCTGGCTTTCGAAACTCGGTTACTGACACTCTTCCAGACCCTACTACTTTACCGGCAACAAGATTCTAATTGGTATGGTTTGCTGGAACATCTGTGCCTTCGTCGGATGCAAGGTGTTCTATGTTATGGTCAACAAGTGAGTCTTTGATCGTCAAGTTCGTGCTGTTGTATCGTTGTACTGACAAGAGGTTGCCAATAGACGTCGCGACGAAAAGTGGAATGTCATGACCAAGGAGCAAAAGGAACATTATCTTGCTACCACGACTGACGAAGGTAACAAGCGATTGGACTTTAGATTCGCACACTAGAGGAAGGGACGACCATTCCAGTTGAATAACAGATTAATGTAGGAGATAGAGTATAAACTTTCATTCAATTCGTGTGTTGACGTTACTTTAAGCATGTGCATATCTAAGAAGGAGCCTTGTACCCATCAACATCAGTGCTAGTACTCAACTTCTCAAACTTCTTGACATTCTCCCTGTACTGATCCAACTTCTCATTGATGCCCGCATACGCATCAGTACCAATAACACATCTCAACGGCGGATCCTTCATCACCGCCAACTCATACATGCACTTGGCACCCTTCTTCGGATCACCAGCCTGCGTGCCATTTCTCTTCTGCATGGCGCTCTTAGCATCCAAATGATCATAGTCTTCATTCTTGTTGGCGCCAAAGTCCATGCTTCGGCCTGCCCAGTCGGTGCGGAAACCACCGGGTTCGATGCAGGTGAGCGAGATGTTCCATTCGGGCTTTAGTTCTTTGGAGAGGGCTTCGGTGTAGCCTTCTACTGCCCATTTGGAGGCGCAGTAGATTGAGAAGAGAGGTACGCCGCGTTGACCTCCAATCGAGGTTACCTGTTGTATAAGTCCACCTTGCGGTTTCTGGGCGCGCATGCTTTCGAGGGCTTTGCGGGTTACATCCAAGAGACCGAAGAAGTTGACTTCCATCTGTGTAAAATTTGAGTTAGAGGGCTGTGATAAGGGCGAAGATGGCGAAAAGGCTGTGATATGGCGAAGATGGTGGAAAGGCTGTGATATGGCGAAGATGGTGAAGAGGCTGTTTTTACCTGCTTGCGGATCTGCTCTTCGCTCAAACTTTCAAACTCGCCGGCGAGACCGTATCCAGCGCTGTACTCAACGTCAGATATTCTATCCTATGGCAGTAGTATGTCGAGGCAGAAACTCACTTGTTGACAACGACATCCAGACGTCCAAACTTGTCAATCGCCTTTTTGAACGCAGCATCGATGGACTCCTTTTTCGTGACATCCAGATCTACAGCGAGGTAATTGTCATCCGTAGCTCCCTCGGGCTTCTCCAGCTTGGCCGAGTTGCGAGCAGTAGCAATGGCGTGGTCACCCTCAGAGATGATCTTCTTGACATACTCGGCGCCGAAGCCGGTGGATGTTCCTGTGACGAAAAAGACCTTTGGCGACATTTCTTTCTCTTTGCGGTTTGATTAAGAACTTGTTACTGGACAAGAGAGAGCAACTGCGTATGTCGTTGATATATGGGTTTATGTTTGGGTTTCATGGTTGATGTCACTGCTCGTCATTGGGGTCTCTAAAGCCGCTAACTCCGGGTGCACATTGATGGCCGGCTTCCTCGGAGTGTTCGTTGCTTCCTATCTCGAAATTACAAATTGTGTCAAAAGTCTATGTCACATTGGATGAAGTGGAGTGACGAAAGCAACAGCATGTCAATGTCGAGATTCCTAAGCCTGACCCATCCACTTGAACACTTCTTCACCCAACGACTCTTCCCGCTCAATCCCGGTGCCCAAAGCAAGAGTGGTGCTAAAGTGGTTGTGGCCCTCAAGTACCACCTCGCTCACGCTGTCTGGTCCAAATCTCTCTCTGTACTTGTTGACAAACTCTTGACTGGCTTCGAGAATTTCGTCTTCGGGATCCAAAGTGGCAGTCACGACCAACAACTTCGTGATAGGCGTTTCGGCTCTCGACACAAGCCCAAGAGCGCAGTCCTCTTCCATTCTGTCGTTGTAGTATGCGGTGAGCACGCCCATACGATCAGCGCCTGCTTTTCTGAAGTGTGCGGGTATAGAGACTAGTATGACTCCCTGGATCACTACTGAGCCTGTCTGGACGCTCTTTCTAGATACGGCGAGCGATGGTTCGAGGAGCCAGGTTGTGGAGTGCACCGCACCGGCAGAGTTGCCCATGATCCAGAGCTTGTGGTGCCCAGAATCGAAGCGCGTCTTTATCCATGCGAGGGCACCGGCTATGTCTTGACCTCCTGAGGGAAAGACACCGCCGTCGCCTGTGCGTCTGTAATCGGGAATCACTGTGACGAACCCTCTCGACTGTGTGCTGTCAGCTACTTGAGTCCTAGTTGGTCGATTGAACTTGTTCATACCGAGTAGTAATGTCCAATGTTTGCATACGCCAGGTCCTTAGCTGTTGGCGGACTGGGCAATCGCTTGTCGCCGCTTACAAGGCCACCTCCGTAGACAAAAACAATGATCGGCGTGTCGTCAGAGATTTGCTTTGGACTGTAAAGGTCGAGCTTTTGGCGTGCGTCTGGGCCATATGTAAACTCCTCTCGCGGTGTTGACTCGATGTTGCTTCTGTTGTTCTCATGAAGTTCGGCATATGCTTTCATCGTCGGCATCAAGCCTGGGAAGATGGAGCGACCGAACTGAGGTAGTTGATCCATGGTGTCGAATGGTTGTACTGCGTCTTGATTCAGAAGATGGTGAGTTGGAAACGAAAGAGACCTAGAAGAGGGGTGTCGGCCAGGCTTCAGATATCCCGTGGTTTGATGCCGCAGCTTCTGCAATGCGGCCGGAGCTCTACTTATCCAGGTGCCGTGAACAGCGACGAATGACAACAAGCCCTAACGGGATTCGGCTCGTCGAAATCAAAGAGCGAGGCAGTAATTATTTGAGCTGTGCAGGCGATGTGCGAGGTGAAGGTGGGGTGGTGGGGTTGGCCATGGCTTAGGGCTAAGTTAGGGCACGCCCAGGTTCCGGCCGAGCATGGCCGAGCCCTGGGATGATCGCTGTGCTTAAACATCTACAAACATTGGGGATATCACCAATTGTGCTTTGCAATGAACAGAGATGCTGACAGCAGTAGGAAATATGTTCTCATAGAGTAGGACAGTCGACGATGGCATTGGAAAGCGCTCGCATTCAACTCGAGCAAAAGCAGCGAGGGAACTCTGATCAACACCATCATGCATGGTCCTTCCCCACAATCCCCACACAGAATGATCGATCATGTTTACACCAAACTTTAAACACCTCTCTATGCCCTCGGCAGGGGCCCCGCAACGCGAAGGGTTCGAGAATCGAGCCTCGAGGAACGGTGTGAAATTAGGAATAGCCATGTGGCTTGTCCAATGGAGTCTGCAGCGGCTACGGATGAGAGTAGACCCGAAAGGTAAGCAAGTGTAGGGCAAGCTGCCATCTGATCCGGGTAGGTGTTTCGTCGAGGGTGTGAGACGTGCAAATCGTATAAAGTATGAAGCATGCCCTGAAGTGTGGTATCATCTTTCATTCACCTTGCTCCTTTCTAACTATCCCGTCGTTGTGCTATCTCATTGTTGCAGAATCATTCCAACCATCAACACATACAACCCACATACACTCCACCAGCCATGCCCGTCCCAATCCTCAGCGAGCCACCCGGCAAACCCGACTCCAGCTACGTGCTCCCCGTATTCAATGGCGAGCTCTGGACAATCCCCACCTCAAACTCGGTCATGCGCATGCTCGTCACCGAAAAAGAATCCAAAGGCGACTTTGCCGTCGTGACCACCGGCGGCCAACACGACAACCCAATCGGCTTCCACTACCACCGCGAAGCCCACGATGTATTCCTCTGCACAAAGGGAAGCATGAACGTTTGGGCCAACGATTCCGCCCGCACCTTATTGCCCGGCGACTTTGCCTCCGTGCCACCCAATGTGGTGCATCAATACCAGATCCTGGGCTCGCACACCGAGTTTGCAGGACTCATTGTGCCCGGCGGCTGGGAGGAGTTTTTCAGATTCATCGGCGAGCCGTTCGCTACCTCGCCCATGGGCCCTCTGTTCCCCACCCGCGACAACAGAAACCCCATGGAAGTGCTGGTGCCCAAACTCATCGCCGCGACCGAAAAGTTCGACATGGTGCCCAAGCGCGACCACAAAGGTGCCGAGCCCACCCTCTGCACGCAAGAAGACAACAAACTCAGCAACTCGGCAACAACGCCATACTTCCTCAAGGCAGACGCAGGACCCAGATATGCAAGCGGAGGCCTGCTCGTAAAACCCCTCTGCCAAAAAGCAGATTCGAACGGCAAGTTCAGCATTGCGAGACTCGAGGGTTCGGCGGCGATAAAGTCGCAGTACTTGGCTTACAACACTTTCACTTTTGCTACCTCGCACCACTGCTTCTTGGTCGATATGGGAAGCTTCCGGTTGACTGTTGCTGGTCAGGGCTCGGAGATTAGTGCTGGAGAGACCATTTTTGTTCCTGCTGGACAGGAGTTTACCCTCGAGGCTGCGAGCAGATATGCGGCATTGTATGTCTTTACCAATGGAGGAGGTCTAGTGGAGTTGTTGGTGGGTATGGGCAAGGAGTACCAGAGCCAGATCATCGCCGAAGACTTCCCTACCGATGCTGGTGAGGTTGGTGGACTTGCGGAGAAGGTTGGCGTCAAGATTGGAGAGACTCTTTGATCAGGAGAAATAGTCACCAAGCGATAATGAGACTTCATACCAAGAAAAACAAATCATGTCATGAAACGGTCATCGAATATGTGTTGCTATGAATTTTGTGAAAAGACGCTGAGAAACGACAAATATGATCGAGGCAGGCAACAACCATTAAATTTATCGGCCACCAACACGAATGACACCAGCAGCCATGAGCTTTTGAACCTTTGTGCGGACATCGGGGTTCTTCATGTGCTCCTGCAGGGCGGCTGGGTCGCCCTTGGCTTGTTGCAGGATAGACTGCATGATGGGGTCCTGCAGGATGGAGAGAATCTCGGGGTCACGCTGGATGCGTTCCATGGTCTCCTCCTCGGTCTCGCCCTCGCGAGCGCTGTACTGGGCCTGGATGGCCTTTTGCATCTGTTGCTCAATCTCACGGGCGTTCTTGCCATCCTTGTCGTGGGCCATGGCTTCGTTGCAGACGTCAATGACCTTGCTGTGTTCGCGCATGGCGAAGAGAGCCTGAGCCTTGCGGAGGTAGGCACGGATGAAGTTCTCGTCCTTTGTGATGGCGGTGTTGCAGTCGTCGACGGCGGCGGGGAAAGTGAGCAGCTTGATCAAACAAGCGGCACGGTTCGAGTAGCCGCGAGGGTCCTCGGGTGCGCGCTTGATCATCTCGCTGTAGGCCTCGACGGCAGCGGGCCAGTCGGCCTCCTTGAACTTTTGGTTTCCGAGCTCGCGGGCCTCCTCGGCCTTTTCGGGATCCAGGTAGGCGTCTCTCTCGGCCTTGATCTTGGCCTTCTCGGCGGCGCGCAGCTTGGTAAGGATGTCGGGGGTACGGTGTTCGGTGAGCGATCTCTGGTAGTTGTCGATGGCATTAGGGAGGTTGCCCATCTTCTCGTAAGAGGTACCAATGCGACCAAAGGCCTTTGCGATGAGCTTAAAGTCGGCAAAGACTTCACGGCCGTGCTCGACAGCCTTCTTGCAGGCCTCGATGGCACCTTCGTAGTCGCCCTTCTCGAACTTGGCAGCACCGAGGTTGGTGAGGTAGGTGATGTCCTTGTACAGATCCCAGGCCTTGGAGTAGTGCTCGATGGCGGCATCAAATTGTCTCTTCTTGTAGTTTTCGGTTCCGAGAGCCTTTTCCTTGTCTGCCTCTTCCTTTGCCTTCTTTTGTGCAGCTGCCTCCTCGTCTTCGGGCTCAGGTTCGGGTTCGGGAGCCTTTGCGGGTTCGGGCTGGCTGGGTCTGGCGTCGGGCATGGGGACATCCTCCTCGGCCTCTCCTCTCTGCTGACCGCCCTGCTGTTGTTGCGAAGGGTCGGCGAAAGACATGTCGATACCGAGCAAGACGCTCATGACCTGCAGGAAGCGGGGGTCCTGCATGGCCTCGCCCATCATATTGGGGTTGGACTTCATCTGATTCAGCTTCTGCATGAAGGCGGCGTCGCCCAGCAACGAGGCAGTCTTGGGGTTGTTGGCGAGCTTCTGGATCATCTGAGGGTCGTTGAACATGTTGCCGAGTCCACCGGTTGCGTCGGCGCCATCAGCATCTGCCTCGGCCTGGATGGCGCGTCTGACGGCTTCGAGGCCGGATTTTGCTTGGGCGTTGTTGGGGTCGAGCTCTACTGCCTTTTCAAAGGCATCCGTGGCGTCAACTGCGACATTGTCAGCTTGAAGCGCTCACGTGCGACGTCGAGAACAGGGCGGACTCACCCAGATTGCCCATGCCGTGCAGGGCAGCACCCTTTCTGCCCCAGCCTTTGGCCCAGTCGGGCTTGATCTCGGTTGTCTTTGTGGCATCGTCCAGAGCCTTCTCCCAGTCCTTCAATGATGCGTATGCGCCGGAACGGTTCGAGTACAGAACGTGGTTGCTGGGGTCGAGTTCGATGGCCTCGCCGAACTTTTGGCTGTGCGTCTGTCAGCGTGTGAGTATGTCATGTGCGGTTGGAAGCAACCTACGCAGCGCCGTGGAAGTCCTTTGCGGCAAACAGCTTGTTGCCTTCAGCCTTGAGTGCGTCGGCCATTATTATGAGGAAATTCGTAAAAGCAAAGGGGTATCAAAGAAACGGAACAGTCAATTGATTGCGCGGACGAGGAAAGTGATATGTAGCTAGCAGCTATGCACAGGCAAACGGGGCATGGCCTTGTATATTTCTCTCGAGCTCTGCCGAAACGTCTAGAAGACCACGCCAAGAGCCCCTCCGATCACCACTCGCCATAGCAAACCGGCAACTGCAAGCGAATCCGTCTTACTTCACCAGACGTCTCACCATCGCTCAACGTTTATCACACATAAACCATCAAAAAAATGTACGGTCAACCTTGGTGTCGTGACGGCATCAGAGTCGAGGATCTTGCTCTTCAATACGCCCCCAAAAGTGGTCTGGATGCCTGGGGCCGCCAGAAGCAACAACCAGTCCTCCTCTCCGTTTCTCTCTCATTTCGTCAAGGCTTTGACACTGCTGCAAGTCAGGATGCCCTCGACGATAGCACAATGCACTACGGCCTTCTTTCCAAAAATCTGCGCTCTCTAAAACCCGTCCAAGACTGGGAGACCCTGGACGACATGGCCCATCGTATACATCAGACCATCCTCGACACCCCGCCCGGTGCTGCTTTGATACAATCCTGTCAGATCGAGATCAAACTGCCCAAGGCGAGCTTGCTGGGTGATTATGTCAACTATGTGTACTTTGTCGAGGAGGAAGAACACACCGGCAGAGTGCTGCATTTGTCTCGCGTCTTTATTCCTACCTTGATTGGCGTCAACGACAATGAGAGACTCGCAAAGCAGAAACTCTACGTCAGCGCCTGGATAGACAGGATACAGGCAGATGACTCCGAGTCGTATACTGAGCTTGAGAGAATTCTTACTCAGGTAAGTGTCAACATCTTTACATCTTGCATTTGGATCCTCATGCTAACACGCTCAATAGGCAATCGAACCTACAGAATTCGAAACTCTAGAGTCACTGGCCATCTACGTGCTCAAAGTCTTGAAGATGAACTACACGCCTTTGCAATCACGAGAGACTAGTGTTCGTCTGAGACTGGAGAAGCCTCAAGCCGTCTCTCATGCCTCGGCTCCTGTCATCGAGATTGTGAGGACGTCTGACGAGCTAGCAGCCATGATTCAATAATTTTGGGGATGCTACCTCTCGAAAGCTCGTGAAGCACTAGAGACTCATTATGGTGTGGATATCACGAAGCTGTAATGCATGGATGCACGTATCGAAACAACCTTGGTCTCGGGACGAACAAATTATCAGGAAGAATGATGTGTTGACGACATGTTGCAAATCACGAAGCGCTAGAATATCATCATAAGCGAGAATTGGCATCCAGACCAGAATGTATGAGGGTTGCTCTCAACAAACGTTCCAATATTTCAAGAAAGCGTGGGTTGCAGTGATGACTATTCATCCCAAAAATCCAGCTCTTTGACCATCTGCTTTTGCTCATCATACAGACTACATATATATACAATTGTTTTTACACGACAGACCACGCTGGTCCATCAAAAAGAGGGGAATGTCTCCAGTCTACCTGAACGCCATGCCCATCGTCCGTCCAGCCCAAATAACAAAATTGCCAAACATGCTTGCTCTTTTACAAACCCAAAACATGATCGGAATTGCTTTTTGTCTTTCCCCCATATGCATTCAAATGACATTTGATTCTTCATCGTATCGTTTTTCATGAGTTTCTGACAACACCGACCTTGGCGGGCTAGAACGAAATAGTTAGCATTGTGAATTGTACTCTTGCTCTCACACCGCAGCACTCACTCTGATGACTCTGCCGTTGAGCTTGAAGCCCTTGGACTGGCAGAAGAAGACGGTGCCGTCCTGCTTGTCGGGCTGGGGTGTCTGGAAAGTGGCCTCGTGCATGTTGGGGTCGAATTTGTCGCTCTCGGCGCTGGGGTCAAATCTCTCGAGGCCGTGCTTCTTGAGTGTGTTCATGAGGATGGTCTCGGTCATCTTGAGACCAGAGTGGAGGTCCGAGAGGTCCTTGTTGCTGCCGTCAAGCTTCTCCTTGGGCACGACGGAGAGGGCGCGGTCGAGATTATCGATGCTGTCGAGCAGGTCTCTGGAGAAACTCTGGAGGGCAAAGTCCTTGGCTGCGCGAACCTCGCGCTTGGTCTGCTCTTGCAAGTTGCGGTATTCGGCGATCTGGCGCTTCCACTTGTCCTGCAATTCAATGTCTCAGCACTGCTGTTCTTTCTATCGTCTGTGTTTGCGTGCGCTCAACGAACCGTGACATCGGCGACCTCCTTCTTCTTGGCCTCGAGCTCCTTCAGGGTAGGGTCCTCCTTGGTAGCTTCGGCAGCCTTGTCTGCATTCTCAGCTGCGACATCGTTCTCCTTGGCGCCAGTCTCGGGGGTGGTCGAGTAGCTTCTCACGGCGGCGAGGGCACGTCCTTGCTGGACAGCTCTGAATGAGAATGGTACTCTGCTCTCGACGGCTTGCGAGAGAGGTCTGGCGGATCTGGCGAGGAATCTGAAGCTCATGTTGAGTGTGGTGTGGTGTGGCGACTTGAAGGTATAGTGTCAATGAATAAGGGATCAGGCGAATGGAGTGCACAAGACAGTCTTCTGATGATGATGGATGACTCTGGAGGTTTTTTGGTCGCCAAGAAAGTCGCCGTCGAGCTGCTGACGCCGATCGCGCCCGAGCGAACTCGCAGCCGCCTTCCGATCATCCTCGCCAACGACGATTTGTTTCTGTACACTTCGATTGTTTCTGCGCTGCATTTGAGAAGACCATCTTCGAGAGCCAGACACAAACCAACTGTTCAACTTCATCGCCTGTGGAAAGAGACGCAAATGCTGATCTCGATATCGTATGATCAGCTTGGACATACCATGACAAGCATCAGGTTTTCTGAAAACCGAATGAATGGCTGATTGTGATTTCCTCAATGGCCAAATTCACCTCTCATATACAACTGCTGGATCTCAGAGCGTTCAGCAAGAAGATTAGGAGTCAGCGCTTTGGTAGGGATACGGTCTCAGCCACTTCGCGTATTGACCGTATCGCGTATTCATCAGTCCAGGCTGCAGCTTTGTTGAAGCTTTCAACGTATGGTTTGACTTCTTGACCATCGATTTTGCAGGGTGACTTGTTGATTGGCCTTGCAGTACGCGCGCACTGGGCTTGGCTGCTCATTTTTCGATATGTAAATAGGTAGGGTGTTTCGCTCTTTCCTTCAGCTCCCTCCCATCAGCATAAACACCACAACATTGCTATAATGGTTCAATCATCGCCGCAACCTGGCGCCTTGCCCAGACAAGCATCTCTACCATTGCAGATGGAACGTATTCGCGCAGCTTCGGTCAGCACCACGAATAAAATTCTGAGCTATGATCCTCAGCCAGGCATGTGGGCAGCGACCGGAACAGCCATTGCACGCGCGCCAAACCTCACCGACTTGCGGAAGAATAACATCGACTTCGACGTGGACGGCCATCTTGCAACGAGGCTTGCAGCGTCCAACCCTGGCGACTACAAGCGAGCAGCGACATTACCAAACGTCTCACCCGTGCCGTCGGCCACCACACCAGGCAACGCCGACAACAAATCTTTAGATCCATTGATACAAAGCTTTAGCCATTCCACAACCGAGCCGGAGGCACCCAAAACATGGCAGCAAACCGTTGTCACTGGCCTCGTCGCCTTCTGGCGCTTCTTCAAAACCCCAACCGGATTCCTCATCACATTATACGGTCTCAATGTTGTGGCTTGGGGCGCCATGCTCTTCTTCTTGATCCTCAAAGCCGCACCTGCAATGAACCATCCTGACGGTGGTGATGCAGACTCTTCGCCTCGCAAAATCTGGATAGAAATCGATTCACAGATCTTGAACGCGCTCTTCTGTTTGACAGCTTGGGGACTTGCACCATGGAGATTCAGAGACCTTTGGTGGCTGTGTGTGTGGCGCTTTGGGGGCAAGGCGGAGAGAAGCTCAAGAGCAATCAGAAGATTGGCAGCAAGAAACGTAAGCTGGTTTCGCTTGCAAACTGGCGACCTGCTGGATTGTGAAGAAGATGGCGTGAGCCCAGTATTGGTCCGGCGCAAGACTTTTTCAGGAGAGCGAGCTCCTGCTACCGCATCTTGGAAAATGGACTTTGTGGTATGGATGATGGTGTTGAACTCACTCTTCCAAGTCGGAATGGCCTACATGATGTGGAGGTACAATCGAATCGATCGTCCAACCTGGGGAGCGGGTTTATTCATTGGTCTTGGATGTGCAGTCAGCATGTTCGGAGGCTTGATGTGCTGGTGGGAAGGAAGGAAAATAAAGAAGATTGAGGGACCGAAAGTCGTAGACCACAAGGAACGTGCGGAGGTTTGACGATATTGCTAGAGGTTCGCCTACCTGATTCGACACTATCATCCCATTGTTTATGCTCTCCGTGTGCTAAAGACCGTCACATGTACTATAGCTCGAAATGCTTCGGAAAGGAAGCGGCATGCAACAAGAGAACGCCATTTCACGGTGTCTCCATGCCCGTACTCATCACATACAAGTAACTATGCATTTCGACAGCTTCTCGTTTCACTATACCTTTTGTGGAAGATGATCAGTGTGATATTGTGACGCCCCTCTAGCACAAGAAGAGGATTCCATTGCCGAATGAGGTCCATCGTCCGGCTTGGCGGTCCGAAGAAACGAAGAGCTCATCTGAACATGTCCACGTGCGTGTGTAACATTCTCCTGCGTTAATACCTCGTCTTCGAGGCTGGTCGGACCTGCAGCGTGTCGAAGGATATTGGCCAGAGTAATGCCCGACGGGAACTGCATGGCGCAGCACCTTGTCAGCTGGCGTAGCACAAGTTTTGACCGAGGCATGTCCCACTTTCGTGAAGACTAGATCAGCTGTTGCATACAACTGCGAATCCAGTATACTGCAATTCGTGGGGAAAAGTGAGCGATGGAGTGATATAATCAATCTGATCCGTTCTGGACCGCCAGCCACAAGTCCCGAAGTTTCACCGTCGGTATACACTCCATCTTCATGCATCCTTGGACTTTACATCCTCAAACACACCCCGCAATCCCGTAATCTCTTGAATGCAGCCTTCTGCACGTTGTCGTCTAACTTATGAGCCTCATTTAAGTATAGCCTGAGTTCAAACAAAGTGCACAGATGCTTAACCGAGCACATTATGTCCTGCGCCGTTCCTGCTCTATTGGTTGTCGCCCTGTAGATCACGCATCGGAGTCCCCTAGCGCCATGCCTCGTAACGAGTCTGTATGAGCCTCCAGAATATGCAGAGAAGACGGAGCATCTCTGTCAAGGTCATGCGGGCATTCAGGACGCTTTTGCACATGCCTACCAGTGGCTAAATGCCTCAAGCTCTTGAGCATCAAGCCATAGCCTCGGATACCCTGCTTCTTTGTCTTCATGGAGTCGAATAGCTTGCATATCCTCATAAGCAAACTTTCAATATCCTGTCGGGCCAGTTCTAGACCACTTCGCTTGGATGTAGGCATTCGGACGTATCAGCGATCTCAAGGTCTTTTTATCCATTCATTGACGTGTTCAATGGGCGGTCGACATCACTATAAAGGTTCGCCAAAGCGCAGGTAAGTGAGTTGGAGAAACCACAGTCTTGTCTATACCTTGTAAAGATGATTCCTGCTCTTCTGCTTGCATTCGTTCCATCCGCACTTGGCATCTCCGTATGGGGACAGTGCGGAGGTCAAAACTGGTCTGGTACCGGCACTTGTGATTCAGGCTTGTCCTGCTCCAGTGTCAACCCTTGTAAGAGGCCGACGAACTTGAGTGTCATGATCAGATGTTGATTGTTCTCCAGACTACTACCAGTGTGTCTCTGGCACAGCTGCACCAACTACAACCTCAACGAAACCAGTCACGACCTCTGCCAGACCCACCACTACAACTTCTGGTGTAGGCACTACACTCACTACGTCTCGCACCGCCACTGGCACTTCACCCACAACCTCGGCCGCAGGCTCGACTGGTAGTGCCGGTAACATCTTTGCTGGTAGACAGGTCTATGCGAACCCCTACTATGCCTCTGAGATTGCCGCTGCTATTCCAGCTCTTCCAAGCAGTCTCAGAGCCAAAGCTAGTGCGGTTGCCAAGATTGGAACCTTTGTTTGGCTGTGAGTTCGCCATCAAAGTACGTGCTTGAATCATGCTGACAATACTAGTGACACCGCTGCCAAGGTTCCAACTATGGATACCTACCTGGCTGACATTGCAAAGCAGAATGCTGCTGGTGCCAGTCCCGAGATCATCGGTGCATTCGTAGTCTACGATCTGCCCAACCGTGATTGTGCCGCCTTGGCCTCCAACGGAGAACTGACTGTTGCAAACGACGGTCTTACCAAGTACAAGGCCTACGTTGACTCCATTGCTGCTATTGTCAAGAAGTACTCCTCGACCAAGATTGCTCTTGTCATTGAGCCTGACAGTCTCGGCAACCTGGTGACCAACTCGAACGTTGCCAAATGTCAGGAGGCTCACGATGCCTACATCAGTATGTCCGATTGAGAACAGGATGATGAAATGATGCTAACTCGAGCAGGCGGTGTCGAGTATGCAATCAAGACTTTGAACTTCCCCAACGTTGCAATGTACCTCGATGGAGGACACGGCGGATGGCTTGGATGGCCTGCCAATATTGGCCCAGCCGCCGACCTCTTCGCAAGCATCTATACAGCCGCTGGCAAGCCCGCAGCCCTCCGAGGAATTGCCACTGATGTTTCCAACTACAACGCCTATCAGCTTTCCACAGCTCCTTCCTACACACAGAGCAACCCTAGTATGTGACAACGCTTCTTACTCTTGACTGAAAGTATGCTAACCTTTTCCCTCTCAGACTTTGACGAACAGCGTTACGTCAATGCTCTTGCCCCTCTCTTGACTGCTCAAGGCTTCCCAGCACACTTCATCATTGACCAAGGCCGTTCAGGTGTTCAGCCCACCTCCCAATTGCAGCAAGGAGATTGGTGCAATGTCATCAACACTGGATTCGGTACTCGCCCGACCGCAAACACTGGTGACCCCCTGGTCGACGCTATCGTCTGGGTCAAGCCCGGCGGTGAATCTGACGGAACTTCCGACTCGACTTCTGCCAGATACGATGCCCACTGTGGCTATGCCGATGCTCTGAAGCCTGCCCCTGAGGCTGGCACTTGGTTCCAGGCATATTTCCAGCAATTGCTCGAGAACGCCAACCCCGTACTGTGAGGGTTGATACAGCAATATATCTGGATGAAGGTGGGGACGAGGCTTGATGGACTCGTGACGAATGAGAAGATGGACTTTTGAACACGTTCGCTGGCTATTACATCTCTGCTTGTCTGTCGTTTATGCGTTTACTTTCTAACATTCGTCCGCACTCTCAATCCTTGAGAGTCTAGTTTTGACCAGACCAATTGAATTGATTTTGATGTTTATCCGTGATCTCAATCTTGGTACATGCGTAAAGAATGTGAAACGACTTTTGCAATGTGATCACGTCCTCTCAAATAGCCTCATCAAGTGGAAACAAACCTTAACGCATTTCACACAGCTTTGCCGGAAAATCTCACAGCTATTGAAAGTGTTCAAAAAGTTCCAATGTATAGCTACGCTTTAGGACAATGATAATGCATGGTGACGGCCAACAAACACGCCTATAGCTCAAATCAGAGTATTCTTCCAGGCGAGAAGTCTTTTTTTTTTTTCCAATGCAGGGTCACGGCGTAGTCTGGAATGATCGACGAGTCTGTCAGGTACCCATCACGATACCCCGCCCTTGATAGATTAAACATGGTTGTTGTTATGCAATGCAGGACTTCGCATGACTTTGCGGGTACGGCCGCATGGACATAATGACAGACGAGATGCAGCCACGTTTCATCAATAGCTGAGCCCTGTAATCTGTAGGGTTTGTCTCCACCATGATGGAGAGAGGATGAAACATTGAAGATCTTGTTCAGTGCAGTAGATTATTGGCGGAGAATAAGGGAAGGGAAAAGACTGTCAAAGTAGGTGCATCCTTATGATCGGCCGGAAGAATCTTTGGGGGCATAGTTGGAGGCTAATGACATCGAAGAGCAGACCATGCTGGTGGCGAGCAGTAATGGACTGCAGGGCAATACTAACGGCGAGTCGGTCCGCTCATCCTCTCGGGATCGATTGCCTAGAACGTCTCAGCCATGGAGGATTCATGTTCCAAGCGAGCTTCTTCCTGGGTGTTAAGGACGTAAGAATCCCGTGTTTGATGGCTACTTGATCGTCCATAGCACCTGCCTTCCCTTATGCTCACCTTTCGGCCAGTCGGGCCGCCAATACGCTATATGTCAGCCTTCAATATCAAGAGGCCTTGTTGATATAGAATCAGAAAGAACAATATATATCCAAATAATTTCTCCATGTACTCGTGTTCGGAGCATACTTCCACTGCATCCCTAGATGATTGGGTCTGGGGTGCATGGGGTGTGCGGGGCGGGACGCAAACGAGGGGAAGCTTAAATATGCAAGGCCTTAATTTCACCACCTTCCCTGAACCTGTCGCAGCCGAAACGGATAAATCCTCGAATAGATTGATCTGATGCTTTACTAACCAGTAACCCTAGTCACCTGGCCTCTTCTTTCCTCCTCTGCCCTCGACTTTTGCAAGCGAGCACATATGTGGGCGGCAACATGCAGGTATGCAGGTATGCCAATGGGGAATCTTGGGCGACGACACGCTCATCTTTGCTTCGACTGGATGACTGCTAGCAGAGAGCTTGTAGAGGCATGGCAAAATGATCTCCTCGGGTAGACAGAAGGCGATACGATGGTCATCCAGCGGTCAAGTCAGCAACAACAGCAGGTTCGACTATAAATATGGCAAACCCACTGCCATGAGACATTCAGATCGAACAACTTCTCAGCTTTCTTCTTCTACCATCAAATTCTCTCCTTTCAATCACGATGATCTCTGCCTCCACTTTGGCAGCGCTTCTGGCTTTGGGCCATGGTGTTCTCGGGCAGCAGGCTGGCACCTCGACTGCTGAAAACCACCCTCCCATGAGCTATCAGAAATGTACCTCTGGAGGGCAATGCACTACTGTCAACACCAACATTGTGCTCGATGCCAACTGGCGCTGGTTGCACACCACCAGTGGATACACCAACTGCTACACCGGCAACAAGTTTGACGCCACTCTCTGTCCCAACAATGTGCAATGTGCCGCCAACTGCGCTCTTGATGGAGCAGGTCAGTGATGATCAGATTCTTCCCTTCAAACATACTCTGATCATACATGTGTGTTTAGACTACTCTGGCACTTACGGTATCCAAGCTAGCGGCAACTCTGTCAGCTTGAAGCTCAAGCAGGGTAACAACGTTGGATCTCGTGTCTACCTGATTAATGGCAAAAACTACGAGTTGTTCAAGCTGAAGAACCAGGAGTTTACGTTCGATGTCGATGTTTCGGGTCTTGGTGAGTGTACTCTGGAAGAGGTGCAACGAAATCGTGAGCTGATGGGTCTTCCAGGTTGCGGTATCAACGGTGCCTTGTACTTTGTCAAGATGGATGCCGACGGTGGTCTTGCCAAGTACCCTACCAACAAGGCTGGAGCTGCTTACGGCACCGGCTACTGTGATGCTCAATGCCCTAGAGATCTCAAGTTTATTGCCGGCAAGGTGAGATGATGTCGGACAGTCTTCTTACATCACCACACTAACGTAGCATGCAGGCAAATGTTGAAGGATGGACACCATCAAGCGGAGACCCCAACTCTGGAACCGGCAACACTGGCTCATGCTGTGCTGAGATGGATATCTGGGAGGCTGTAAGAAGAGCGTACATCCCTGATCAGACCTTTTACTAACCACCTCTGTTCAGAACTCAATCTCCACCGCACTTACTCCTCACCCTTGCTCCACTAACGGTCCTTGCACTGGCAACACTACTTGTGGTACTGGCGCGTCTCGCTACGATGGCTACTGCGACAAAGACGGCTGTGATCTCAACCCTTACAGATGGGGAGCCACGAACTTTTTCGGCCCTGGCAAGACTGTCGACACCAAGTCCAAGAGTAAGTAATAAGACCTGTCCACAAGAACATGCCGCTAACATTTCTGTCAATAGTGACGGTCGTCACCCAGGTAAGTTTCAAGACATTTCTGCACGGCCATATCGCTGACGGTTCGTGACCAGTTCATCACTGCGGACAACACTGCCACCGGTACTCTCAGCGCCATTCGCCGCCTCTATGTCCAGAACGGCAAAGTCATCCAGGAGGCCAATACCACCGTTGCTGGTATCACCCCAACCAACCAGATCACAGACAGCTTCTGCAAGCAGCAAAAGGCCGTTACAGGTGATACCGATTCATTCTCGCAGAAGGGCGGTCTTGCTGGCTTCGGCAAGGATCTCGATGCTGGAATGGCTCTTGTGTTTAGCGTTTGGGACGACTATGATGCCAACATGCTCTGGCTCGACTCCACCTACCCCGTTGGCTCCAACAAGGTCGGCGCTGCTCGCGGTACCTGCGCTACCACCTCTGGCAAGCCCAGCGATGTCGAGTCCCAACAGGCAAACGCTGCCGTCACCTTCAGCAACGTCAAGTTTGGCGCCATTGGCTCTACCTACAAGGCGCAGTAGAGGGCGGGACCTTTTACTGAAGACAAGCGAGTAAGACGGGCTCTCAACTCCCGACTGTGATGAGACGGTAACAACTCCCTTCATTCGTTTAGGACTGGTGTGTCTAGGATGATACGTACCTTTCATGTCACTCGTTTATATAGCCTTTTTGTGTGGATATACAGAAAACCAGAATCCCAGTGCTTCCAACCAGAATACAGAGCATTTCAAGTTATTGGTGATGTCAAACACGCGGCAGTAAGATGGTAATCCACGGCAAGGAGAGAATGACCATTTCTCGACTCGGCATTTACGCTGTGTTGACCGTCTCTGTGGCGCTCCTGAGAGATTAGAACTTCTGTGAAAACGCACAGTAAAATCTAGCACCAGATCGGCGTCCAGTGAGAGTAGGTTGCCGTGTTGCATTCGCCTGACAGCTTTTAGATAAACATTCGCCCAACAGCTTTAAGATAAACATTCGCGTGTTTTAATTTAGTTATGGACGTGCAAGTAGACGGTCATGATGGTGTCGGCGAAGAGACGGAGATGCAGCTTCGCGCGGCAACTTCCACTGGCAGGCCGCAATTCACCTCGGTCACATCTTTCAACTTTTGCCTAGTATCAAGACAAAATGGGCTGGTTTTGGGGAAACAACAGCAATAGCGAAAGCAAAGATGCGCTAAATAACCTGGACCCGTCGCTGCGAGAGTTCCTGGACAAGGAATCCAAGTCGCGCCAACAGCAACAGCAGCAGCAACCCACTCAATTACCACAAGACGCTCCTTCATACCGCTCACAAATCGGCATCGCTGAAGACCAGCCGTCACAACCCGCACAACCCACGACAAACGAGAATGCAGCACCGCCGCAATCGCTCTACCAAGATGGCAGATACGCTCACCTGTGGAAAAACTACCGCCCGCAAGAACAAATCGAGCAGGCCGGACGCAGCGAGAGCGAACAACTAGCCGACGTCATCGACACATACAACGACCGCAAAGCACGGGTCGCGCGAGCGGCACTTGAGAACTGCGCACTGGAGCAATGGGCCGAACACGAGTGTTTTGAGAGCGGCGGCATCAAGGCAAAACTCTACCTTTGCAAGGAGCCTACCCGCGCATTCAACCGCTGCTACACCATGCAAGCTCGCTTCCTGAAAGCATTGGGTTACATGAGCATGCAACGCACAGTTGACGAGGAAGAGCGCATTCAGATGCATGCGGACAAACTCTACCACGAGATGCTAGACCGTGAGAAGGCCATGAAAGAGGCCGAAGAGAACAAGCTGCCCACACCAGAGTTCAAGCCACTCATCACGAGCACATCGACGACGGAAGCCCTGGGTACCCAAAAACAAGCTGCGCAGTCAGTGACAAAAGAAGGCTTGGACATGTATACGGGAGAGAAACGTAAAGCCATCGAGCAGTCTTTGGCAGACAAGAAGGGTTTGGAGCGTGAGCTTGAGATTGAGCTCATGGCTGCCGAAGCAAGAGCCAATGCAGAATATGCTGCCGTTGTACACGAGCACTATGAAGCAGAGAAGAAGATTCGAGAAAGCAGGAGGGAACGTGGTAGAGAGACTGTCGGCGATACCATCAAGAGAGCTTGGGGCTGGGATTCAAAGTAGATGTAACAAGAATTGAGCATCTCGCCAACATGTTTGTGGTCTTCACTGTGAATAATTTGTACACTTTCTCTGCTGCATAAGCATGCATAATCACATGCTGAAAATCGAGCTTGCAAACTCCGCAAACGCCGGAGGAAAGTGCAAATGCGTCAAAGCTCTTGCTCAATTTGTACATGCGACAACAAGACCAAAAAAACACAACATCTTGTGCTCAACATGGTGCTATCCAGGAGCTTGCTGGAGCTGCTCTCGCGCCGGCCGACCTTGCCGATAGCTGCTTTCCACTGTCCTGGACGAGGTGTCAGAAGCATTGCGACCGCCAGATTGGCAAGCCTACCGCATACACCTCTGTTCGAAGCTATCAAATTACACGATCCAGAGAGTACAGCCGTGATACACTCTCTGTCAGGCCGTCAATTCAGCTATGGCTCGCTCCTAAAAGATGTCGCGGTTGCCAAACAACGACTTGCCGACGATGCCGGTAGGAATGCTGAAGCCCTACAAGGCGAGCGCATTGCTTTCTTGGTCGAGAATAGCTATGACTATGTAGGTGCGCATTGCTCTTGCCTCCTTTTGCTTCTCTGTTGTTTCTATTTGCTCTTCATTGCTGTTCGATGTGGGTGAAAATGCAAGTACTGAGGTATGTGGTCAACAGTGACGCTACTCGCTATTCTAGGTACCAATGCCATTGCCGTACCGCTTTCGCCTGCGTTTCCATCTGGGGAGTTGAGATATATTCTCGATCAGAGCGGTGCACTCATGCTGGCCACGTCTTCCAAGTTTGCGACCAAGGCCGATGATGTTCTGGATGGCGAGCTGGAGAAGAAGCCTATATTGTCACGCTGGGAGAATATTGTCCAAGGCAACAAAATCAATCATGAGGTGGCTCTCGAGGAGATGAAAGAAGACAAGGGTGGAGTCATGTTGTACACCAGCGGCACAACCAATAGACCTGTGAGTTTTGTCCGTTGCAATGAACAAAGCCAGAGTCCTGACATACAGCAGAAAGGAGTTCTCCTTCCCCAAACCACTCTCATGGCTCAAGCAAAGTCGCTCTCCCAAGCATGGCACTACTCGGCCAACGACCACTTCCTACACGTTCTGCCTCTCCACCACATACACGGCACAGTCAACGCTCTCCTGACACCACTGCTCGCCGGTAGTACCATTGAGTTCCTCTTTCCGTTTACCGTCGACTCGGTTTGGACACGACTGGCCGCTCCATTCCTCTCGACTTCAGCCAAGTCGAACAAAAAGCCCATCACTTTCTTCACCGTCGTACCTACAATCTACAACCGACTGCTACAGTCGCACAATACTCTCAGTCCGGAGATGCAGAAAGCAACAAAAGACGCGCTGGATCCGAAGAGCATGCGCTTGAATATTAGTGGCTCGGCAGCTTTGCCCACACCTACAAAACAGGCTTGGACAGAGTTGAGTAATGGAAATGTACTGCTTGAACGTTATGGCATGACAGAAGTCGGCATGGCGCTTTCTTGCGGCCTGGCGAACGAAGACCGAGTAGATGGAAGTGTTGGTTGGCCGCTTCCATCCGTCGAAGCCCGTCTGGTCGACCTCGACACCAAAACCATCATTCAGCCTGGCGAAGAGCTCGATGCAAACGGCAAAGAGCGTAGCGGTGAGATTCAGTTACGTGGACCCACTATCTTCAAAGAGTACTGGAACAATCCTCAAGCGACAGCAAAAGAGTTTACAGAAGACGGCTTCTTCAAGACTGGCGATGTAGCCGTGCGAAGAAATGTCTCTTCTGCTGGTAAGGGTGCGTCGGGAGAATGGGCACAGGGACCCATGTACTTCATCCTCGGTCGTCTGTCCGCCGACATTATCAAAGTTGGTGGCGAGAAGGTATCCGCACTGGAGGTAGAGAGGGAGATGTTGTCCCTACCCGCAATCTCAGAATGCGCCGTGGTGGGTCTACCATCCGAGACTTGGGGTCAAAAAGTCGCTGCAGTCGTGGTGTTGAGCGAAGAAGGCAAGACTGCTGGTAAAGGTGGAAAGCAATTCGCAGCCATGGATTTGAGAAGAGGGTTGAAGGATAAAATGGCTGCGTTCAAGATCCCGCAAGATCTAAAGGTGGTTGAGAGTATTCCTAGGAACGCTATGGGCAAGAGTAAGTTTTGGTCAGTCATCGACGGAAGGAACGTTCTTGCTAATTTGTGCTGTGCAGTCAACAAGAAACAGCTGGTCATTCAGGTATTTGGCGCTCAAAAGTAGGGAAGGCGCTCTGCAGTCCTGCGCATCGCGATTTTCCGTGCTCAAGCATAAAAGGCATAACTTTGAATGAGATTGGCAAGGGCATGAAATTCTTTCTTTGCATCTTTTCTCCTCGAATAAAATCAATCCCTTTGGATAGGTCTGCCCCGTCCATAACCTCCTTCTCTGTATTATACATTCTCCGCCATCGTCATCATTTCTTTATGTCCCTCATCGTCAATCGTCTTCTCGCGCTTCTTCTTGCAGCAGAAAGAAATCGCCATCAGCTCAAACCTCGACTCCCTCGCCAAAGACCTCGTTCTTGACCAACTGATACGCAGTCACGCCCTCATCCTCTCCAGAATCCACATTCATACCCAGAGCCTCCTCCTCGTCATCATCAACCTCCTTTTTGATCTCAGCAGCAAGCTTGTCGGCGGCATATCTGGCTCTGCCGGCGGCAATGGCCTTGGCATTGTGGATCTCTTCTTCGGTCTCTGGGGTGCTGATGGCGGGTTTCTTTGCTCTGGAGGCTCTGGGTTTCTTGGTCTTGGGGGCGGTGGTTTCGTCGTCGGAGTTTTGGGTTGGAGAGGAGCTGGCGAGGGTGGTGGAGGAAGAGTCGGAGGGGGAAGAGAGTTGCTTGCGCTTTCTGGGTTTGGCAGCGGTGGGTTTTTTGGTGGTTGTGACGGTGGCTGGAAAGATTAGAAATTTGAATATGGGGGTCAGGGGAATGAGGGAAAGAAGTTGGGGGTGTTATTGGGGAAAGTGTGATGGAGATATAGGACAAGACTTACCGTTCTCGTCATCAGCATTGTCATTCATGGCGCGCATTCTCTTCTTGGTCTCCTGGAAGCAGGCGCGAGCGGACTGAGCATTCTTGTAGCCGACCTTGACGGCGAGTTTGTCAAAGTCAATCTGTGTGAAGGATGTTGTGATCAGTCAATTCGTCTCAGAAACAAGATTTTGTGGTGAAAGTGAGGAGGTAGGAGTGGGTAGTAGAGATGTGTTGGAGATTAATTGCTTCATGGATCACAGTGAGTTCAGTGAGTACCGCACGCAGTGTCTTACCTCTGGAGGGCTCTTCTGGCACTGGAAGGCGGCTGCGAGAACCTCGACGTCGCGCTGGGTGAGGGTGGATTTAGGAGGCATGTTGTGGTTGGTTATGGATGTTTGGATGAAGATGCGAAAGCTGTAGTGGTTGGAAGAAAAAGAAGAAGAGTGGAGAGAAGAGATGTGTGGGAAGAAATAAGGATGGAAAAGGTGTTGGGAGGTGAGAGTGCAGAGGACGAGGAGTGAAGGTGAAGTGAATACTGCGAGAGAGGTGTTGAGAGTGAGGATGAGCGATAGAGAATATCCCAGTATATATTTCTACCATGATCGCTATGAGAACACACAGCGCTTTTTCGAACTATAGTGTGCGCGTGGAGATGTTCTTGTTCTGATAGTATCCAAGGTCATGTTCTCGCAACAAGAAGTCAAAGCCTCCCTTCCATTGCCGTCATCATCATCAACATGCCAGGTCACGATGAACAGAGCAAGATCGAGAAAGAGGAATTCATTAGCGGCCCAAATTTCTGGACCATGATTTTTTTTTGTAAAGCAACTGATGACCACTACTTACTTCTTACCTCAAGCTGCAAAGGCCCACGGGGAAGGAGATGATCGAAATATTTGCAGCAGACAAGGCACAACCAACTCCTCGGCGATTTGTACAAGATGACTATGATATCTGGCGTCACAAAGGCATTGTTAGAGAGCAAACTAGTGTCTCATTGAATTGTTAGAGATGTGATTTACTGGAAGCAATGTAACAGAGACAATATCATCCAGCTTGTAAACTCCCCAGCGCCGCGCTTAGCAAATAATTCATTAAAGCATGTCTCTTCCTTGTTTTTGGATATCATCGAATGAGTTGACATCTCACATCTTCACACGCAAGAGGTAACGCAGGCGGACTTGAGCAATATCGTAGCAGATGTACTCGTTGTACAAGAGATAGGCACCAGGGACGTTGGTGTTACCAGGGTCCTCGGTAGTGTCGGGCTATACGAAGTTAGTTCTGGAGAATCAAGTGATGAAGGAAGAAGACATACCATGGTTGCTCCAGCAAGAGAGGGATGAATACATCCGGCGTCTTTCCAAGCTTTGGGTGCGGTCTTACCTTGACCCCAAGTAGAGATGGCGCCCATCTTTTTGGCAGTCTCGGCTGCTTCATAGCTGGCATTGGTGAGAGTCTGCATCGGCTTGCCCAGTTCAGCCTCGCAAAGGAGAAGCAGCGCATGGCCGTCTGAATCGTAAGAGGAACAGTAGTTGGCACTTTTGCTGCTCATATCGGCCAGATAGATACCCTGTCGTGTTGGTCAGTAGATGCACTGAAATACAGAGGGACACAGCATACCTTGCCGAACATGTAACCGTTGACGGGCGCTTCGGGTGGAGCGATGCGAAGGCCCTGGCTGAGTATCCCACCATAGTTTGTCGTACGAGATCGTCAAAGAAGTCAGTTTGACATGAACGTGAAGTGAAACAAGATGGTACTTACCCATGCCACAAAAGACGACGGTCACTCTCAACAGTAGCATACTTGCTTTTGTCGAATCTCTCAAACTCTCCTCCACGTTGGATGCGAAAGATGTCCTGCACTTCGTACTTAACGGCGTGAGTCAAGCCACAGGTCTTGTGGAGGTACTGGTTGATTTCGGAGAATTCTGAGCTTGAAGGCTCGAGGACTTGCATCTCTTGCATACCGAGACCTTGGAAGCGCGAGTCAAGAGGGTGGATCTGGCTGGCTGTCTCCTTTGCCTTCTTCAGAATCTCATCAGCGTTCTTCAGATCGCTCAAGCTGTCCAGCAACTCTATCTCTGGTTTGAGCATATCGAGTGTGCGGATAATTGGTGGGCGGTTCCTTCCGAATGAGTGAGGGATGTAGCTGTAGTATTGATTGCTCAGCTCTTCGAAGCCATACAGGTTTGGGGCAAGCGATGTGTCGCTCATCAAGGCAGAAAGCTCCTTAAGAATCTCGAAACCCCTGATGATGGTGGCCTTGCTGAGCTTGCCCAAAGGGAGTTTGTTGACATCGTAGTTGAGAGACTGCATAGTGTTGGCAAAGTGCTTCTGGTTGAAGATGAGCTCCATGAGAGACTGGATTGGCGGCTCTAGGGTGCATTTTGGTGGCGTATATACGGCTTGGTCCTTGTCGTCGCCATCAGGAGAAGCACCGGACTGAGCGGGAGCTTCGTCGTCGTCATCGGCAAGGTAGCTGCGTTCGACGAAGACATACTTCTTAGGCTTGGGTTTCTCGCCTCTTTCGTTCCATCTGTGACCAGATTTGTCCTTGAACTTTTTGTCGAACTGGACAAAAGCATCTTGAAGAGAACCATCACCAAGCATGGCGGATTGTCCATGCTCGCCAACGCGGCCCCAGCGGGTCCATGTCTGATATCTCGTACCAGAACTACTCTGGAGGAGCTGAAAAGACATGTCAGCACTGTCAAAGCAGGAAGATGGAAGTGCATTCATACCTGAACACGGTAGAATTTGTTGTTGTTGTTGGAAGAATTGGTCTGGTTGAGCGAGGCATCGTAGATTATACCGGTGTCGGGGTCAACAAAGACATGCCAGGCAGAAGAGACACCCTCATCGATGGGGATGTCAAGGTTCGCTCCTGCCGGGGCAAACTGGGCTTCGGTGATCTTGGGAGTGGGCTTGACAGGGTCGGTAGGAGTATCGGCGGCGGCGGCAGCGGGCGGCTCTGGGTTTGCCTTTTTCGGCTGTTTGGCCCGAGTGGGGGCAGCTGGCACGGGCGAGGACGCCTTTCTCTTTGTCGATGAGCGCGTGCTGGTCTTCACTTCGACTTTGGCATCATCAGCATCTTCATCCTCTTCTTCAGCCGGTTGTCCTGATTCGGCATCGTCTTCCTCGAGGGCGTCGATGATCAGCTGTTTCTTGGATAGTCCTGTGGCCGACAGTCCGCGTTGCTTGAGGAGGTCTTTGAGCTCGGCGACTTTGAGCTTGCTGTAGTCCATGACGGTGGTTGTTGTGCAATTTGGAGCAGTGATGAGAGAATGAGCCTGCCAATTGCAATGCAGGCCCAAGGATTATTTGAACCAGTCGAGTGAGTTGCAGCGAGTCGGAATAGCAGGCAGAAGCAGCGGCCTTGGCGAAGAAGGTGCGACACTGCTGCCCACTGCTGCCTCAGGAACGCGCGCGCCATGCCATTTCCGCCTGCCGCCCTCGTCACCTGCTCTGGTGCATCCCTTGCCCTTCTATTGATATACAGTAATTCTACACACGACAACGCCAAATTCTCCATTGCCTTCTTCACTTCACTTTCTCACAACACCCTCACCATGGCTCTCGTCGACTTGCCACCCGAACTGCTATTGCGCGTAGCAACCTTCCTTACCACTAATGAAGTTGGCCATTTCAGACTCACCTCCAAATCCATTGAAGCCGTGATGTTTGACAGCTTCGCCCGCGAGTTCTTTACAAAAAAGCAATTTATGCTGGAACAGCCCAGTCTCCAAGCTTTGATCGATATCTCCAACCATCCAACTCTGGCCCCTCGCCTCTCTGAGGTCGTCATCAGCACCCATGTACTCCCTCCAGATCCAGAGATCGTCACTTCCACTGGCAAGGCAATGTATGAGGCTGGCTATGTCAGTCATGACGTCCTTATGGCTACCGGTCAAGCTCTTCACATGTTGTCAACCGCCTTCTCCAATCTGCCCAACCTGCGTACCGTAGGCTTACGAGATTACAACGGATTGGGTCGTTATCGTGACGGACAGTCAGCTACTTGGAAGAGCTGGGGCTGGTCATTTGGCTGGGACGGCCTACCTACCTACGATCCAGATGACAGAATTGGCCAGCGAGCACTCATGATCATGCCACCAGAGCCTATTCTGCCCCTCCTATTCTACGCTCTGGGACAGGCCAAAGTCTTGCCCGAAAGCGTCCACGTCTTTCTGCGCAAGCGCGCAAAACTTACTCAACAATCCTTCAACATCCTTGATGGTTACATGGGCCAGAGGATCCTACCTGTACTGGGCGACATCAAGGAGTTGATGTTGGCTATCGGAAGTGAGAGAACAGGCTATACTTCCCTCATAACCGCACTACCGACGAAACCTGGAGTTTCCACCAATGCTCCTCTTTCACGCTTGCTGCAATGCACGCCCAAGCTCGAGACTTTGCGTTTGAATTTCGAACAGGGCCAGCCGGCTTACTCTGGTTTCTTGAATTGGCTTGGGTCCCCAGTTTCTAATGCCCAAGCTCTCTCTTCAGGTCCAGTTGCCGGCCCTGTCTCATTGCCTCGATTGACTGCTCTCGAACTGGGCATGGTCACCGTTCCGAGTGCGGCTCTGTTAAACGTTCTCACCAAATTCAATCTGGAGTCTTTCAGCCTGTGGAAAGTCCAGCTTCACGCTTCCTCAGCTAGCGAGCCTGAAGATTGTTGGCAAGCACTACTGCAGGATCTTGCGGCTGCTCTACGTAACAAGACTTGTCTCAAATCTGTACTAATCGGGTACCCCGAGCAGCTGCATTGCGGCAGAAGTGATATCAGACAAGTCTGCTATTTCAAGCCCGCTGGAGCTGGCGAGGAGGATGCTTCTGCACTGATGTCAGAAGCAAAACATCACGCAGGACCAGGCACAAGCATGGCTGACTGGTTGGAAGAGTTGTCGAAGCGTACGTATGTCCCGCCTATAGACGACGACAACTCGGATTCCGATCTTTATGATGTTGATGGAGAAGTCGAAGAGAGCTACGACGATGACGCGGATGATGATGACAATGACGATGATGACAATGGAGATGATGAAGCAGACGAGTGAGATGAAGATGGCTAATTGGAGTCACCCCGAGTGTATTAGCTTCTAGTAGCTTGGCTTTTGCAGACAACGAAGGCCTTAAAGCGGAACTTATACAACAATGCAAGCTAGGTATCACGTTTAGCGATGATCTTTGTTTTGCAAGAACTTTGTTGACAGTCACTGTCAGGTTTAAGGTTTCGGCTAAAAGGAGTATGCTTAAGTCAGTCGCAGTTTGTTGTTGGTCACAGATTGCAAGACAAAGAAGCCAAGAACAACGACTTCTTCCAGGGACTATAATTGAAGTAGTGTTATAGCACATGGATCAATAAGCGATTGCGCATCAAACTCGGCTCTGGCTCTGGGCTTGATCTTCAAGACAGTGAGCGAGATGGAAGTATGTCGGTACGAGATGTCGCGATGTCACCTAGTCGCATGAGCTGTCTTGGCAGTGACATGCCGGAATCCGTGCCGCTTGCAGGCGGACTACATCTAATCATTGGGCCCATCTGTCATGAACGATTGCATTTCTAGAAGAGAAATGTTGCCTTGCCGACCACTGTTCCTACGAAATCTACCCATTCTGACACTTCGAGCTCTACCTCGGACACATTGGATAACACAGCGATATTTCCATCCAGCACTACGTCAATACTCCATCATGTCTGGCCCGCGTGTCCATGGCGACTTGAACAACACTGAAGTCATGCGAGAAACCAATTTCCTGGTCCCGGATCCTGCTTACGACGGAAAAACACTGGCTATCCCTGAACACGAGGACGATGCAGCGATCAGATCAAAATACAGACCATTCCTCACGAGCCCCGAAGTGGCAAGCAGCGACTGGATCTCTCAATCCGAACTCAGCACCGCACTAAAAATGTCCGAAGCAGACTTGGAGAAAACACAAGGCAACAGACTCAAAATCTTGGTGCTATATGGAAGTCTGCGGGAAAGGTTAGATTGCCGCAGATGTGTTCGAGGCTGAAGATTAGACCTTGCTGATAAGATATGTGTGTGTTTATCAGATCGTATTCGCGCTTGTTGGCTTTTGAGTGCTCGCGCATTCTTTGGCGTTTAGGTGCCGATGTTCGTGTTTTTGATCCCGCGGGGTTGCCGGTCAAGGATGATGTTCAACATCAACATCCAAAAGTGCAAGAGTTGCGTGAGCTGAGTAAATGGAGTGATGGTCATGTTTGGGTGTCTCCTGAACAACATGGCAATCTAGTATGTCCACATATTGCACGTGCAATCAATGGCCTGCTAATTCCCATCACAGACCGCAGTATTCAAGAACCAAATCGACTGGGTCCCATTGAGCACAGGCTCTGTCAGGCCAACCCAAGGACGCACCCTAGCAATCGCTCAAGTCTCTGGTGGCTCCCAATCCTTCAACACGGTCAATTCTCTCCGTATCCTCGGCCGCTGGATGCGCATGTTTGCAATCCCCAATCAGTCGTCAGTACCCATGGCATACACCCAATTCACCGATGCCCACGACGATCAAGACCACGACGCTTTCGTCAAGGCGGAAGGTGGAAGCAGACTCAAGCCTTCAGGAAACCGGGACAGAGTCGTCGATGTCATGGAGGAGCTGTTCAAGTACACCCTCGTCATGAGGGAACACTTTGATCTCTTTGGCGATCGACACAGCGAGCGGAAAGAAAAAGAGGCCAAGCGATTGAGAGAGGTCGAAGTCACCAAAAAGGAAGAAAAGGCAGGGCAAGAGGGTAATGCGACGAGTATGATTACTGCAAAGCTCGTCAACGGCATCGATGTCAACGGAATCTAGAAGATGCAAAACACAAGTCAATTTTTGAGCGCCTGCCATGAAGGGGTATCATAAAAAGTCCACCGAAAGATATTCCAACCCCAAAGCCGAAATAATTGTACAAGAATAGAAAGAAATGGACAATGCGAGTCATAAAACATGACTCGGGTTCAGAGACCCAGATTCACAATCCTGATGCCACGTTCTTTGGCAAAAGACACCCAATCCACCTCAGCAGCATTGCCGCCGAAATCGGCTCTGGCTCTCTGCTCTGCACACACCGCTTCGAGCAGCTCGCGCGACTTGGTGACGTTGCAGCTGATGCCGGTGCCTTCCATGGCGCGCATGATGCCAATGGCACGGTTCTTGTCGTGGTCGTTGGCGCTGTTTACACCGGCCAAAAAGACGGAGAAGATGATGTGGTGTTGTTCAGTTCCCTTTTCTGCTACCACTAGAGCTGCCATGGAGAGAATGTGACGGCAGTGGTTGGCGACTTCCTTGCGTTGGGTTGATGTCATGTAGATACGTTGGCCGCGGTACATGCTTGTGTGCAGATACACCATGCTTGTGGAATATTGGAAAGATGCCTAGAACTACTGTCAGCATCATATTTCGCAAATGCAATATTCTGCCCGGGCAGGTGAGAGAAAAAAAGAAAAGAAAATGAAAAAGAATAAAACTTACAAAGTCAAACACTGTCCGAGCCAGAGTTGGCAGTCTTGTCCCAGCTTCTGGCGAGTCTCGTGGCAAGAATGTCGGGTACTTGGAGTTCCAAGACGAGTACAGCTCATTTCGGAATGCCGCCACGGCGTTTTGGTGCTCAGCGATACCGCCACGCCCGGCTTCAACATCTTCCCGCATACGCAACGCCAACTGACTCAGCTCGGCGAACCTCGTGCACATGAATTTACCGAGATCGGACACTGCAGATAGACCTGCTATCTCAAGATTGGGCTGGTGTGTTGAGTTTTCCGGTTTACGCCAGGTCGGCAGACTTGCGCCGTGCATCAGATATGTTCGGACGAAAGACCCCGACTCCGAGTTTCCAGTCAAGCAAGATTGTGCATCCAAGAAGAGCGTATACCAAAGGACATATGCTTGCAATTCTGTGACTTCGGAGTTGTCGCGAGAGTATGCCAGGCGAGCGAGTTGCTGGAAATGCTGTGACCACATGACTCCATCGGGTGAGCAGTTTTGGGTAGCGCAACAAATGTCGTAAAGAAGGAGGATGAAGTGAAGATATATAAAGGAGCCTTGTGACATGTCTGTGCTGGACATGCATGCCGAGATGGCTTGTTGGTAATGTTGAAAGGCTCCTGCTAGGAGGTGCCGTTGCCCTTTGAGCGCCAGGCTCAGTAATGTAATGGCGCAGATTGCGTGATATAACTAGTTGCTCGTCAGCACGAATCACTTGCTCGAATGTGAACAGGACTCACAGGTGGGAAAGATCGTGACTCTAGAACAATAACGTCTTCTGGACCGAGTTCGCTCAGTCTGAACCTCGATCCGAGAGGCATCATTCTCTTGGATATGAATTCCTTGTAATGTGCCATGACTTCATCAACATCTGCCGTTCCATTATTCGTAAGATCCCGTTGGATTGATGGGGTATAGGAAGCTTGAGTCGTGTAGCTTGTAAACGAAGCCTTGCGTTCGGGAAGGGCCATGAAATAGGGCGTGTCCTCAAATTCGGAAAGAACAATCAGGTTGGGGTCTTCGGAAAGGCCATACTTCGATGACCCGCTTCCGCTTCGATATCGTCTGATCAGTCCACCATATTCTGGTAGCCGACCAAAGCTCTCTGGTGTGAGGATGACGTTGAAGGTCCCGGGAGGTTGTGTCAAGGCTTTTCTTTCTCTTTCGTCTTCATTGCTGAGTTCGGTGAACGGCGGTAATGTGGGCTGATGCCTGGTATATAGTTGACGGGCCATCAGTCGTGCTTGGTTCTTCTCATCCCATGATGGGCTTCCGGCAACCGACACGTGCTTATGCCTTCGTCGTGTGCGTATGCTCAAGTCGTCGAATTTCCATCTCTGGCCCCATTCACAGTCTTTTCCTAACCGGCTGCATGACGCACATACGGGTCGAACCTCGTCACATTTGACCTTTCTCTGGCGACATGTCCAGCATCCATTCCTTGACCGTGGTTTCGATTGTCGTGTGCCCGGTCGACGTGGTTCGCCGATTGCCGAGTCGACGTCCGAAGTCGACCCTGATGATTGTGATTTCGAAGGACTGGAACCGAGTACCGGGCCTGCGATCACTCCGTGCCCTGATCGCTTCGGAGGACTTGTGAATACAGATTGGCGACTCATGACCTGAAAGTCCCGGAGAGCATGGGGCAGCGAGCCCTTGTGAGGATGTCGTTTGACAGCGGCGGTGTTGCGGGCGTTTGAAGCCGAGCGGTAGCAATGGTGAGACTGTCGGGGGTCGTAAGATAGAAACATTAGATTCGGAAAGAAATGTCGACAAATATGAAGCTACAAGCACAGCCTTAAAGATTGAATGAGCTAAGTGTGTAGTGTTCGAAGGATTTCAATTTGCTCCTTGAAACAGGGCACATATGGATCGATAGGCCCTGGGATCAACTGTTTAAGTTAACTTAAGTTGCACCCTGATGCTTCCCTTGCAAGTTGCTCGGACAAGAAACTCGTAGCCTTTAGGGAACCGCAGAAGCTTAAACAGCGTTGCGCGCTAACGCATCTCACCATGCGGCATGCAGCGTACCTGTACATGCCGTTACCAATCTGATCTCCTCAAACCTTGGTTCCATTTGCGTACTGTGCCCTTGACGTCAGTCCCGGCTGCCGCGCCAAATGCTTTGTATGCTGCGTGCTTGTGCTTGAGCTGTTTGCAAGGAGATGCTCCAGGAATGGTGGTGGCGCTGCTGGTACATCGGATGACCGGTAGCTTTGAGGGGCCAAACCTTTGGCCTAGACATCAACTGCGTCGAGCTTTTCCTACAGCGAAAAAACACAGCCACCGTTGACATCTGTCGTTTGTCGGCACGGCTCAAAGCAGATAAGCCGTTGCCAGAAAAGGTCAAAGCGCCAATATATGATCCCTACAACCATCATCTCAGAAACCAGATGAAGCAGGATGTAGGAGTACTCGAGTAGCTACGAGTCTGTGACTTTCCGAGCTTAGATCTGATTCGAGACTGGTAGGGCTGAAATGTATGTGATCTGCTAGTCCAATTCCTGGAGCTTCAGGTCAAACAGACACCGCCGGAGAGCATTGTACAATCATGAACGCGTAAGCAATGAGGACATGCAAGTCGAGATGGATGCAACCATGGAGACGTGTAGCATCTTCTTCAGAAAATGGTGCTGCTCATGGCTGCAGGTTTGAAGAGTTCGAGACCTGTGATTACATACAAAGGACGTTTCCGGTATGCAGCGTGCAGGCGTTTCACTGATGTCCCGGCGGAGTACATTTACACTTTTGGCTTTGAGCCGGGCGTCCGCGACGGGGCAGCCACGTGTGATTACGCATCACGCATCGGTACTTCGGCAATCGACGGCATCTGTAGTTCAGGACTCATCTCCGAAGCCAAATATACGTACTCATCCCTGACGTTTCTGCAGAACGCATCTGTTTCTGCTTGCCTCTGATTGACAGCAGCAATACAAAGGAGTCGCACAGCCGTGAAAAAAGCCCCTCAGCGAAGCGCAAGACTCGAAAGGGGATTTGCAGAGATCGCCTGCAGCACGGGGAAGGCGACGATCCCGAGTCAGCCCGATCTATGTCAGCTCGGAAGTCGCCTGTTCCTCGGCCCGGGTCATGGGATGTACTTCAAGTACCGAACTAGTGAACCGCTCGATTTTAGTAGGACATATCTCCCTTCAAAACCCGAGCGGTCGCATCTGTTTTCATTCAGTCAGCCAGGGCTGCGCAATTCAATGTTGCCGCCGGACGCTGCGGTCCTCTTAAGATGCGTTCGATCAGTGACTTCATCGGACCGACAATGCAAGGACGCTTTGTAAATGTAACAGAGGTCCTCGGAGACAATTGTTCTAAGAAGATGCCAGCGAAGGTGTCGAGAAGAAGCTACGACCCCTGACACTCATGCCATGTGGGAATGAGGCTTGACGATGCTGAAACAGGCGCTTCCACCGGTAGAGCGGAAAGCATACCAAAGAAAGAGTCCTCAATAAAGCCCTCATTGCCATGTGTTTTGAGAAAAAATTATAGGCTGAACCTTGATGCCTCGACCTCATCATGCATACAAGTAGCAATACCGGTAACAATAGATCCGCGGACACGCACCCATGCTCGAGCTGCCGGGTGCAATAAGCTTTTCCCAGAAGCGGTATGGAAGCAAGGGGCTTCGTCGTCGAACCATGCATTCGCCCCGTCAGAACCCATCTCTACACAAGCCTCATTCTATTTAACGATCGCATCGGAGTTCATCGGTGCAACGAGGACCCGCCGCATCCCCAGTTGTTCGCTTACAACGGAACAAGCTCAAGAAGCTGTTAAAGCCTTGCAAGCCAGGACAGTTGAGAATATGCAGGGAGCCGAGACCACGCTGCTGTCGCTGTCATTTGTCAAACTATGATTTCGCCTCGCGTATTTCCCAGCATGTCAGTGGTCTCGATTTCGCACAACAACCTTTTCTACAAGCGAATATCATCAAACATCCATCTCAATGTAGCCTTGCGACACCGCCTGCTTGAGATGAGAAACGACATAGATTGTCCCCTCTCGCAAGGTTCAACAGTTTGCGCAAGGTCCACGCTCTGAACATCGCCTGGTCTGACTCAATCGAAAGAAGATTGGATCAACATCTCAGGTGTACGTAATTCATACGTCTTGGCAAGATCGCATGCTAGCCTCTCTTGATGCCCCAGTCGTCAACCTTCTTGACATTCGTCGTCTCCGCACAACATCACCGCTTGCCCTGGCTGGGGAACAACACCAATCTCTTCGACTCCACAAGACCAACGGGTCAGTGCTTGCCCTCGATGCCCTAAGAGCTCCGCCCCGGAGGTGACTGCAAGCTTGGCTCCTTGAACTCTCTCTGATGAGCGTTCACGTTCTATTGTTTGATCGAAACGCATATATGTTGCTTGCTTCGGTGTAACCTTGTACCTCGCTTCTTTCCCGTTCGAGTGCCATGATAGTGGCGGTCTATTGCTGCTGTGCTGACGGCCAGGCCTCCGCGGCAGATCATGGTGTTACAAACAGTCATGTTGGGCTGTTGATGGTTGAGGACTTCAGATATAATCTCATAATACAATTGCGTATTCGCTTGTATGTACCGATGCCTGTATGTGCTGATACGACGCGTACAATCCTTGCGTGTTCTACTGGAAAAGTTCGATGGCATCCAGAATCTGTGCATGTTAATAGTGTCTTCAAGATATTGGTTTTCAACTTGACTTACAACGTTTGGAGCCAAATACATGGCGCCACTTGAACCTGATGCGACAGTAATGGTAATAGTGTTTGCTCCTGTCACCAGAGTGCCAGCGGGAATCTTGACATCGTAAACCTCACCATAACCACGATATGCCCCTCTAGTAACTCCGCGGGAGTCGATCTTTGTAGGGGCAGCAGGAGCAGCGGCACTGTAGCTGTTGATTTTGGCCTGAGGTCTGGCACCTGCAAAGCTTAATGTGGTTCCAATGCGCAGGGTTGCAGCACCAGCCTGAGCTGCCGACAGCGTGAACTTGATTGTTAGTGGATCGTTGACACCTTTCCACAGCGCCATGGGTACATCGGTAAGTTGGCTGTTTCCGACTGTGTAAGTGAGTGGACCCCAGCTGGACATTCTCTTGTCCGATGGATGCATGCGGAGTTGCTTGTCAGCATTGCGGAAACCCGTAGGTTGACCATCCCAGTCCCCGATTGCCCAGATAGTGTTCCGCGCAGCGACTCCAGATGCAATGTTCTTGCTTGCTGTGGAACCGGCCGTCACAGTCACGCTGGTCTCCGCCACCTTAAGCTCGGTCTGATACAAGATCATAGTATATGTCCCGGGTCGCATGGCGGGAGATGTGAACTTGCCAGAGGAATCGGCATATGCCCAGTACTGGTTGTTCGTGTTGTACCAGTGAATGACTTTTTGAAAGGAGGCGCCAACACCGGAAGCCGTACCTGAGACACGACCACGACCAGTGTCAGCCACGTAGCCTGTGACGCCCAAGCTCGAGAAGAAGGAAGTGTCAGCCTGGCTAGCAGCTGGAATACCAGAGCGACTAAACGCAATTGTGTAAGGACCATGTAGACCTTGGCGGAAAGGCTCGGTTTGCACATGACCAGAGTTCATGTAGAAGTAAAGGCCTGTGTAGTCACCAACATTGTTGGAGTTGATGTCCCTGTGGAAAGGCCCGCCGCTTGAGGCCTCATATGCAGGATCTTGCAGAACCATACAAGCGTGGATAGGATCAGAACCATCGCGGTAGACACAATGTACCTTGTCATCAATGAAGCGCTGACTAGAGAAGAACTTGCTTCGCGTCTCTCCATTGACAAGATAAACGTCAGAGCCCTCGACAGCGGAGGTACTACCGGCGATTGTTGAGGCCGTCCCGAATGGATACTCTAGAGGCAGTGCTTTGGAGTTGAGACGAGAAATGAACCGAAGCTCGCCAATGGTGGGCTCTGCAGTGGTGTGAGTTGCCATATGAATTGAGCTGTCACCACTCCTGATGACTATGTAGTGAGTCAAAGTGGAGGTCTTGCAAGTAATCTTTGCATATTGGCTGGCGACAAGCTCTCCAGAGACGGTTGCGGATCCAAGGCCTGAGCTGATGTGGGAGCCTGTGCTTTTGTACTGCAGCTCTTCGCCGCGATAGAGGATGGAGGTGATGTCACAACTCTTCCTGTCGACGGTGACGACGAGCGAATTGGACGAACCAGCATCAACGACAAAGCTGTTGCCATTGCTGGTAAGACCGAATGCGGCAGAAGCTAGAGGCGAAAAGAACGCCACGGCGAATGCGAAAAGACTAGATGGCAACATGGCGGATGTGCCTGAGAAATGTGCTATATGCAAGAACGGTGAACATGTCGGGCAGGCTCTTTTATAGCTGATGACTTCGTAGGAGCAAGAGAGTTGTACCGAGGATGCAACATGGTGTTAGTTGGACGGAGGGAATACATGCGGATAGGCAGTTTCAAAGAAATGCTGGCCAAGTCTCGCTTGAATGCAAAGACGATCAATATGAAGCATATAGCCGTGGCTGTGGAAGCAGGCGAGACAGGTTCGAGTAATTGATAGTCACCAATAAGGGAGTTGATGGTAGTGGTAAAATCGTCCGGGCATGATGATGAATATTATAGGTGGAAGTTCACGACAGTAGAGTCGAAGTCGAGAAAGGATTGTCGGTCATGAATACGGATACACCGAATGAGACGACACGTCTAGTGTACAGAGTAGCTTATTGGTGGACATGCGCAGTCGTATGCGATGTAGGAGAGACAGATGGTTACATGGACTATCGTTAGAGGTTGATTGCGGGTTCTTGGCGAGAGGAGGAGCAAGGTGGCTCGGTGCATAAATTAATGACGGGTCTGCACAAGAGTGGATACCCCGCAGTTCATGTACAAGGTCGCAGCTGCCAAAAAGGACCTAAATTTCTACATCAACACCAGAAAATGCAGCGAATCACTGGCCAATCATTCGCCCGTCATGTCTCTCTTCGGAGGAGGAGATGAGAGCGGACCGCCGTCGCCTAGTCAGGCAAGCGACTTTTCCATCAGCACTATCGGCGACGACCAGCGGCTCGCGGCGCATTCGGAAGCCTCTCCAGACACAGCGGCTGGTCACGACAACTACGAAGACGATGCCGGGGACCAGGCGGAGCAGGTGGTAGAAGAGCAAGAGTCGCAGGACCAAGCAAACAGGACGAGTCCATCAGCAGTATCGGATGCCAGCGACGTCGAGGTGCGGCCCAATCGCTTCCGAGGATCAGACCGCGCCTGGCTACACCACACACACGACGACCGCTCTCTTGCCCAATCGCTCGACCAGCTCAACGCACACGATCTGAGTCTGCACCTGTACAGCGCCCATCACCTCAAAGCTCGCCTTCGTCCGCCCCCTCAACAAGCTCCCTCGTCGTACAAGCCTTGGAGCAGAAAAAGTCGTTGGATTCCTACCGATCAAGACATCCAGAAGCCGTGGTATCCCGAATCCGACTGGACTGCCTGGCCTCTTGCTCCTGATCTTGCTCCTACTGGTCTTGAAACCTTTGGTCGGCCCAACGATGGCCTCGAGGCCTACACCCTGCGCAGTGCCAGCCAGCCCACTCCGGCCGACAATCTGCGAGAACACTTGCATGCTGTCATGCTGAAGCAAGCTCACGACGACTGGAAGTCCCACAACCAAAAAGTCTCCGAACAGCTCCCTATCACGACCACACCTGCTGCTGCCCCTGTCAGAAACTCCCCACCGAGACGAGGACGAACTCGCTCTCTATCTGCCGGTCCAAGTTCGGTTCCTTCTTCGCCTTCTGTAGGAGACGACTTGGCTCCTCTTTCGTCATTGGACCAATCCGTCGTAGAGCATGGAGAACAGAGCCATGCCGAGTCGCATCCGGAGCATGATATCAAAGACGAGGGTGACGATATCAAAGACAAACACCTCGCACGTCCAGTCTTTTCTGCTGACGACGACCGTTCCTATGCTCTTCTCCATCCTACTGTCAATCATGTCATGTCCAAGCTCGACAGCCTTCTCCTTGCTTTGCACCAGAGCAGACAGACACATGTACATCGTGCAAGAGATGGCGACACCTCAGACTCTTCGGCAAGATCGAACTCTCGATCGCGTTCCACCTCCAACAAACCGTCCACCAAGGCTTCGAACAAACGGTCCAAGAAGCCATCACAACCTCAGACTGTCACCCGAACCAGACACAGCCGCCGCCTGGGTTCTGCTTCTCGCCCATCTAGTCCATCGGATCTTGTAGTTTTCGACGATTCGGGAGAAGATGAGACATATGAGCCAGAGTCTCCCAAACGACGCTCTCGCTCACCCAGTAACAGAGCATCATCAGCAGAACTCGATATTCAGACTACTTCTCCAAGTGGCAAGAGACGTCGTAATCCTCCCAAGCCAGGCCTCAGAGATTGGAGTGAAGTTTTGGCTATGGCAGGTCTGACTGGCTGGGACCCGGCTGTCATTGAAAGAACCCGCCATCGATGCCGCGATCTTTTCGGAGAGGACATGCACCTCTTCACCATGCCCGAACATGATGATTCCTCTGCCGATGAAGCCGAGCCTGTCAACCACGTCCCGGACTCTCGCTCGGCCCAGTCAGCAAGCTGGCGTTGCCCCTTTGTCAACTGCTTTCGTAACATGCAACCTCTTGAACAAGGTTTCCGCTGGCGTGAACACATGCGCAAGGCACACAGATACGACAATGATCAAATCGCAAAACTGGAAGAACAATTGGTTCAGTCTGGAGACATTGCCTCTGTCTTGAAACGTCACCGCGTGTTGGCCCACAATCCTCGAGGCTGGCAACCTCCAAATCCGCTAAAGTGCCCGCACTGTCCTGCCTCAGAGCACGTCTTTCCCAAGGTCAACCGTTTGATAGATCACATAAGAAGGGGCCACAAGTACGATCCGCGTATTCAGGACCCGCCTGAACGTCTGCTGGACAAGGTTGCTGGTCAAAACGAAGAGGGTTCTTCTAATAGCTCAAGTAGTTCTGACGACGATAGCGATGGCTACATGGTGGGTGGCGTACATACTGACGGGTTTCTTCAGCCCGTCCTCCGGCATGCTGGATCAAGAGGAAAAGATCTTGAACAGAGGGCAAAGAGAGCCAACGCTCGCCGCTCGAAAGCTGAGCTGGCCAAATCCAAAAAGAACGAAAAGAAGCGGCAACACACGAACGACGCCGACTTGTCCAAATAGGGGATGTTCAGTACAACTTTTACATTTTGGCCAAGACGATTGAGTCCGAAACTGGACTCGAGATCAGGGACTGGCTGCTGCTGCGGCGCCCTTTTCTCCACATCTGCACATACGGATGCATCGCCGTGAGAAAGCTGACCAGCATTGCACCTGCCAATAATGAAAATAGTGTTTTACATCTCTTCACTCCGCGTGTGACTCGGGTACTGTCCTGTTCTCGATCTGATCTTGCTCCAGTTTCCCTCAATGTGGCCTATATCCCGAATCGTGCCTGTTATTGACAAGCTCCTGTACAACTCCTGATGATATGTCAAAAAGTGGCCAGCAACAGTATGATGGGATACAGTGCTGTTTTCCTGGCTCAACTTCGAAATATTGTGCATGCAAGTGAACGATCGGACGACAACCACGATCGACGGCCCAGTAAACCCCTCGTCGCCCTCGACAGCGAAGCCGCGCGATCGCAGTCGATGCTACGACGTTATCTCTCACTCTGAACCGTGTTTTCGACAACAAAAGGAGATTTCACATTCACTGTGCAGCTTTCGCTTCTTCACCCAACACAAATCTTGTTCATTCTGCTTTCTCTCCTACTACCACATCCACACATCCGCATTCGCATTTGCACTCTTCCACAAAAAAAAACAGTGCACATCACCCACCTTTAACAAAAGATCTTGACCATCGTCAAAGGTAGCATAAATCTTTTACGGCCGCCACACTTCAAATCACTAATACTTTATCAGAAGATGTCCACCTTTACCGAACGCGAGCAGAAGCTCATGGCCGCCGCTTGCCAGTCCTTCGAAGGCGAGCCCAAGGTGAGTCATCCCTTCTCATTTTGATACAACTCAGTACTAACATGATCATCACAGCTGGACATGGAAAAGGTAGATTTCTCTCTGACACTCCTCTTATGATTCACCATTGACAAGCCCTCTTGCAGTTTGCCCAGCGCTCTGGCCTTGCTGTCGGCTCCGCTCGCAACGCCTGGGCCGCTCTCAAGAAGAAGCTCTACAACCACGACTCCACCGCTGTCAAGGCTACTCCCACCAGAACCCCTGCCACCAAGTCTGGCAAGAAGCGCCCTCCTCCTGTCCTTCTAGCCTCTGGCGACAATGGCTCGGACGACGAGGAGGTCTTCACCCCTTCTAAGAAGCCTAAGACCCCTAAGCCCAAGGCCAAGGGCAAGGGCAAGAAGACTGCCGACTCCGACGACGAGGACAAGCAGAAGAAGGAAGAGGAGGAAGACGATGGCTATGTCAAGGTCAAGAACGAGGCTGTCGATGAGGACTTCGAGGAGGTCTAGGCATTTGCTATATTGCTTTGAGCTTGCTTTGCCTTTCAAGCTGTGTACAAACAAGAGGCGTGATGATGGCAGTATGGCCGTGGCAACCACCGCATCGCAATTCATCAGACACTAGCTGAATTGCGGATTGCAAGAACATGATGGAGCGAAATATCAAAATTCAAATTGATAATCCAGCAGTCAATAAAGTGTGGTATAGTGCAGTGCGCTCTATAGTGATGTGATTCGTTTGTTCCAACCGTCATATGATCTAAACACTTATAATCTTTGATATGTCGAATGAGTCCATGGTGCTGTTTCAAGAAGACTCTGGATAGAAAGTTTGTTTCCTTTCTCTCGCTGAGTACCTTGCAATGCTTCTTTGTTCCGTTTGCAACTCCACAAACCAATCTTCTCAGTATTTCTACGCGTTGCCCCTGTCCAAATCTCTGACCGCCGCTTCTCTATTTGTGTCCTTACATATATAATCTTCCCTTCACTTCACTAGCCATCAGAGGTATCACCCAAGGCTTTCGCAATCTCGGCGCCAACCAGGGCATAACAACCAATCTCAACCATCAGACTCCGCGTCGAAACCGAGCAGCGCGACGGACACTCAGCTACATTCAGAGCACCGCGCAAAGCAATAAATCGAAGATGGAAGAAGACAAGAGCCATCAAGAATTCCTCAGGGAAGAGCTTCGCGACGAGCAGGAACGCCACGAAAACGAAATCGCCGAACAGAAACAAGAGGCCGTCCAAGAGGAGCAAAGACGAATTGATCTGGAAACAAAGCTACAACAAGCTCTCGAACGCTTGGAGACTGCCGAGCAGAAGTCTGAGCAATATCGAGCGGAAGCCGAATCCATCGCAAAAGAGAAGGATGCTCTTGTGGCCGAATTGAAAACCTACAGAGACTCATTCGGCAAGTTTACCGAGTATCTCCAACTGCTCCTATTCGACGAACAAGTTGGGCCTTCGGAGGTTGTCAAGGTCATGCCCATGCTGGACAAAATCGCCCTAGCGCCCACTAATTTTATATATGACTTCCCGGTGACGCTGACGCGGGAACTAACAGCTCGCGAATCGACTCAATGGGTTTTGTCTGCCAGGGACTTCAGAGACACTGCCAAATATATGGATCTCAGTGTCAATCTACTCTCGATCCTCTTCACGTCACGAGTTTTGGTTCAACTGGAACATCCCTCGGTCTTCAGCATGCTGGAAGCTCTGTCACTCAAGGCCAAAAGCTCAGAGATCAAGATCGATGATGCAGCTAAACTCAGCCGGTTCCTCGACCAGTATCTCTTCAGTATGCCAGAATCAGAGTCTCTTTCCTTCATCGAGGCAAGGCTGGTGGAAATCATCGTCACATGCGCCACAAGAGTCAATCGCAAATGGAGACCAACTCAATCTGTCTGCGACAAGTGGGAGCAACGAGTCAACAAGCTATCTGGACCACGCGCTCATCTCTTCGTGGCATACTCTGCATGGTTCAAAAGCGTGATCCAGGAGCAAGTCGCTACACTGCCCGACTTGATCTGCAGCCTGGCACCCGACGAACGAAAGGCTACTGAAGTGGCAACTGGCAGGGTCATATTAGGCAGTGCCATCGCTGGACGCCACGTCGTGGTGGATCTGAAGGAGCAACAGATTGCAATGTTCACTGCTAAGGATCACGGTGTGGCCTACTCACTGCGCACGCGTCTGGTGGATCTGCCGGAGCGCCGCATGTGTAACGGCGACTTCATTGTCCCTGACCCCTTCTTCATGCCTAGCCTGGACTGTCATTTGCTTCATTACGCCACGGATATCTTCTTTCTGGCTTCTGAAGACTACTGAGTCGGAGCAGAGTGGTGACTCGGGGTACGTTCCGAGAATTTGAAGTACAACGAGGTTTTATCATGGATGAGGGCCGCAGAGATACCAGAGCCGTGTACTATAACAGGGGGTCAACAGGGACGTGCTATCAATGGAGGATAAGAGGGAGGACGGAGATGAAGCTGACGGACGGGTCTTTCTTCAAGCTTGAACACATCTGACATCCCAAGAAACATCCATCATGCCCGACTTTTTTTTGTTATATGTGACTGTTCCTCGCTTACTTGACATTTCTGGTGATGCTTGACCGAGCGCGAACCTCTCCCTGCTCATTTCTGGTATGTTCTACGGCATATTCTCGGTATCGATGTTGACCTAGAAAGAGTATTGATTATCTCAGAAGGGTTTCTCAAACGCCATGGTACACGCGTGAACTCAAGGCATGATACTTGTGCGTATTCAGCGAACTGTATGACTGGATTATCGTAGAATTATAGCAGTTAAGATAATGTAAGTAGAGAGGGAGAAGGAAAGCCGGTAATATCAGTTTCTTCAAGATCAGAGCCCAGAATTATGCATCCGCCCTCCGTCACTTGGCTCGTTCCATTTCGACTCCTTTTTTTGTTGTTTGCTCCGTTTGCGTTTTGCTTTCACCTTCACTCAACCGTAAAATTGGTGCGCTCCTCCAACTTCCTCCCACATCACTTCCTCCCGCATCACTTCCTCGGCGAAGGAGAGTCAGATGGACTCGCAGGCATCCGAACACAACAACCTACGCAGCCGTTTCGATCAAATGGAAAACGACCGAAACGAACTCATTCAGGCCCGTCAGCGTCTTCAAGAACTCCAAGATGAGCTTAACAACCTACGCAGCCGTGCCGATCAGATGACACAGGATCAAGATGAACTTAACAACTTGAGGTCCACACAGCAAAGCTCTTTCAAGCGAGCCCATGACTTTGCCGACAAGGAAAATGACTACAAACGCTTGAAGACCATGGAGAACCAGTTGGACTCGCGAGCATCTGAATACGACCACCTACGCAGCCGTTCCGATCAAGTGGAAAACGATCGAAACGAACTCATTCAGGCCCGTCAGCGTCTTCAACAACTCCAAGCGACGGTCGCACCTCTTGTCCTGGCTCGCATTCACACGAGTCTGTACACACGCATCCTGAACGACCCCTTGAACCGGTCCGCCCAAGCCACTGCTCTCACGGCCGCAGAAGCTGGTGCACAGGCATATATCGATGCCATCGCTGGAAACCAGTCCGATACCGACGCCCAAGCTGCGGCTGATCATGCTGCTGATGAAGCCGCTAGGGAGAGACGCCAGATGGCTGAAGAAGCTGGCAACACTGCATACAGTGACGCCAAGTCCAGAGGCCGTTCTTCGCCGGTGGCTCGGATCGGATCTCAGACTGCCTCTTTCGGCGTCCTCTCTGGTCATGACCCGGATGCTGCCCGGTACGCAGCTCGCTGTACTGTTGACCAAGCTCGTACCCCTGAGACCCAAAGCAACGATCCTGACCTTGAGGGAGCTGGCGCAGAGCAGACTCCCGCAGACCCTGCCAGCACAGTGACTGAAGCACAACTCCGCGTCATTTTCGGAGACATCGACGGCGTCACGGTAAACAGAACTCCAATGTTCGTGGCCGAGGTGTTTCCCGCCAGCATCCTCAAAGTCGGCGATGGCACTCCAGCACATGCTTCCTATCCCAACCTCCCCGCTCAGCTCACCCGAGCCGTGATCGATCGTCTTGCGCAAGACTTGCGTAGTGTCTTCTGTCAACTTTCTCAAAACGGATGGGCGCAGCACTTTGGCACTTCTGTGACAAAGATGCACTGCATGTACATGAAGTGCAAGAAGAGGACTGCAGACGCAAACGCCAACCAAAACCTCGCCTGCAGCTTCTGCGTCGACTCTAATCGCATTTGCATTCGCAGAACTGTGGATGACTTGATTTTCATCGCCCCGCTGGCCCCAGCCGTCCGTCCACCGAATGCGCTGCCTGCTAACCTGGACTACTGGATCCAGCGTCCTAATGACCCACTGAAGGATTTTGGAAGCATCCCATGAACTGAACCGAATCATCAAGGAACAAGAGAAAGGACCAAGAGCAAAGGAGGGGTTGTTGAAGGCACTCGGAGGACAACGAAAAGGACAAAGCAGTGTGAGATGGCTCGAGGGCAAGGTATCATTGCAAGGTGAATCATCGGCAGAGGTTTTGTTTTGCATACACGCTCACTATAATTATTGCTTCCCAAACATTCTCTCTCACTTTTTCGTGATATTCCCTCCCACTCATTCTCTCTCTCGTAACAAAGGGTTGACCGGAAGGGCCAGGACAGCAGCAATAATCCCATGTCCAGAAATGTTCTTCATTCTTTGCAGATAAAATGATGGCAGAGATTGTGCAGACAACAGGAAGATCCGAGGACTAGCTTTCAGCTTCTGCAAAGACGCTCAGAGTCGCCAGAGTCCCTGAAAAGAAAGCCAGTCGTGATCGATCTGACCGATGGTTAAATGATGTTATGGATCATAATAGTCGGCCTACGAAATGCTGCGATATTTCCACCTTTCTTATCAAATTACTTTGGAATAAGCTAGATGAACAATCAAGTTTGATCTCGTATTGATCCATTAATTTCATGACAACATGCCGTATCCTTTCTCGCCGAGACCCTTTGTAGTCTATGCAGAGCCGTGCTGCAGGATGTAGCCACCGTCGACCGCAATCGCTTGTCCATTTAGGTACTGGTTGGTTGCCACAAAGAGCATAGCATTGCCTAAGGAAGTATAGTTAGCATTGTCAAATCGAAGTTGGATGGTAAGAACACCACAGATGCAGGCAAAGCGCCAGCATTCTTTCTGGTGTTCCTCGGCTCAACTTACCCATATCACGATCATTACCGGGGCGTTGAGCAAACACCTTGCCCTCAAAGTCCTCCTTGGGAAGCTCTGACTTCTGGTTCTCACCGCTCTCACCTTGGGTCATCTCCGAAGGGAAGACACCAGGAGCGATGGAGTTGACTCTGACCTTGAGGCCATTGTTGCCGATCTCGAAGCCAAGCATCTTGGTAAGGTGGATGACAGCAGCTTTTGAGGCGTTGTATGCGAAGTGGTGCTGTGCGGTCTTTACGATTCCAGAAATTGAGCATACCTGACGAGTAGGAACGTTAGCATAAAGTGTTGGCAACGTCATACAAGCAATTGTCAACGTGATATGAGGTGTTGTCAACATAACGCTCTGGTTGGACACTCTATGAGATGTCCCCGCAGAGAGTACTCATCTGGAAAACATCCCCAGATGGCTATTCGGACAGAACGGGACAGAGCGCCAGCGCTAGTGATGGTATGTGTGCTTTGGTTTGAAACTTACATTGATTACGCAACCAGAGTAACCGTGCTGGTGTTCAGTAGACTTTTGAAGCAGAGGGAGGAAGCCCATGGTCATGAAGAAGCACTGAGGAACGTTGGTCTTGTAAGTATCGGTCCAGTCTTCGATGTTTGAGTCGGGGTTATCGAAAAGATTGGCCTTCATCTCCTCGGCCGTCTTGGCCTCGGTCTGCATGGTGTTGGAGGAAACACCAGCGCTGGCATGCATATTAGTAAGGAAGATCTCGCGCGTGGCGTGGCTTAACTTACTTGTTCACAAGGATACAGACGCATTTCTCCTTTGATTCGATTTCCTTGACCATGGCCGCGATGGAGTCCTTCTTGGAGATATCACCTTGGAGTGGGATGATTTGTCCGGGAATGTCCTTGCCGTAGATCTCGGCGACCTTGTCGAGCTTCTCCTTTGTGCGGCCAATGATGTAGACCTTGGCTCCGTTTACAGCAAACGCCTGGGTAGCCATGAGACCGATACCTGAGCCACCGCCTGAACGTCTCATGTCAGAAGATGGACATCTCGTAGAGGATATACAATGATTTTAGACTGACCGGATACGACGACGACCTTGTCCTTGACATTGAAGAGCTCAGAGAGCTTGAAAGCATCGTTGTTGTTGGGAGAAGACATGTTGGATGTGCTTGCAAAATTACGCTGGGTGATAGGTGTATAGATAGCTCGAGGTTGTATGTGTCGAGAAAGTGTCTGAAGACGGGAAGTAGCCATCAGTGTTCGGGGAGCTGCCCTACTTGTACCTGAAGGAAGAGCTCTGCATGCCAATCTGTGGAGTGTCGTCATGATAAATGAGATTGATCCCAAGAGAAAGCAGAATGCGTAGGCTAAAAATTGATGTAACAGAAACCTTCTGCTTTGCTGCGATTCCCCGCTCAATGAGCAGCTATTAAATGTGCTAGATGCTCAACATGAAAGTGTTGTCGTCAGAAGTGCCCGCATTTTGGATGGAGACCATCAATGTCATCAGGTAGGCGTCATCGAGCACTCCCTCGGGATACATATGTCGATTCCCCAGGCCATCACGGTGCATGTACATCTAGTCTTCGACTTACTTAAAGATTATGATCAAGACAAAGCCGTGTCAAAATAACCTGAAGCAACTGATTCTCTGGGAAGTTCTTGGCCAATTGCAAATGGGACAACGTGAAGATCGCGTTGGAGCTTGGGCCTCTACGTGTTCTTGCCGGCATGAGCTCCGACGAACCTGCATGCCTGCCTTCGAGAGCATCGATCCTGTCAGTCGTTCTTGCCGCAAAACACGATCTGCGACAGAGAACCAGAAACTGTTGTTGTAGACAGAAATCAAAGCTCATTGTCCTGGTTCATAGTTCTTGTCAAGCCGACAAAAAGTGAAGCTGCTACGCTGGGTCGAACAACGGACCTTAGGATGACTGCAGAGACTGCAATCCCACGCTCTACCACTGAGCTACAGCAGCTAGTCACGTGATGAGACAGAGTCTTATTGCTTGGTCATAACGTGAAGCATTGAACGGATGGTGGTTCGAGACGGCGACAGCCGGATAGCGGAGAGGGGACGTGCACACGTGCGAGACGTCGGTCGGGCAGTTCGAGCGAAGTCGATATCGAAGTCGAAGCTGAAGCTGCTTTTGCAACCAACTCGCTCGCCCTCCCTCTTTTTCCTTCTGTCCAGCGGTCATAATGCTTCGCACTCCGTTGATTCGGAGTCGGGCTCGCCTGTGCGCCCCGCGCGCCTCGCCTGTCGTCTCGCCATTGCTGCTCAACCGCTCCGTGCGTCCTGCCTGACGTCCATCAAACCGTCCAATCGACTGTCGCGTGCTGACAATCGCATCTAGAGAGCCTTTGCCGACATCCGTAGACCCGACCAGACTGTCCTCCCTGGTACACACAGCGAGAATGCCGCCAGCGATGTGCCTGAGCCGCCCAAGCTCGGCGCCGAAACTCCCGCTTCGCCAATCGAGGGCGCTCCCATTGGCATTCCTAGAGCCCCTCCTACTCCCGAGGCCGTCGGTGCCACTCCTCCCCCTCCTCCTCCTGCCTCTACAACTGGTCCCAAGGTCGTAGCCGGCCCCGCACCCAAGCCCAGACGCCGTGGTCGTTTCCGACGCTTCCTGACCACCCTCTTCCTCCTGTCTTCTCTTGGTTTCGCTGGCGGTGTCTACTACTCGCTCATCTCGGACAACTTCCACGACTTCTTCACCGAGTACGTACCCTTCGGCGAGGACGCCGTTGCATACTTTGAGGAGCGCGAGTTCCGCAAGCGATTCCCTAGCCGCAAGCTCGAAGACCGCCATTACCCCCAGGTCCGCGGCGAGAACAAGGTCCAGATCGGAAAGAACAGCGGCTTGACAGCACAAGTCAACGATGTCAGCTCTGACACCGAGCGCCGCCATGTCAGCGCTCGCGAGCCCTCGCGCCCTCTCCAGCAGCCCCAGGAGGCCACCCCTGCTGAGCGCACCGCTGCCGTTGAGACAGCAGCCCACAAAGACGGTAAGCCTCGCCTCGACATGGAGTCAAAGTCGCACCATCTTTTGCCCAAGGACGATGTCAAATCTGAACGCAATTCGCAAACAACAGCCTCCAAGCCTTCGACCCCTGCCCCTCAGGTTGCCCAGGCACCTACCACCGCCGCTGCCCCTCTCGACCTGATGAGCATGCCCAACGCCGCCGAGCCCGTTGTCCAGGATGTCGTCAAAATGCTCAACAACATCATCACCGTCATCAACGCCGACCCCTCTGCCGACAAGTACACATCAACCATGGCTGCCGCTAAGAGCCAAGTCGAGAAGATTGTCTCGGACATTTCCACCCTCAAGGCCCAGGCCGAGAAGCAAACCGCCGATGAGATTTCCAACGCCCACACTCTGTTCGACACTGCTGCCAAGGAGCTCGTCAGCCGCCTCCAGTCGGAGATGCAAGATCAGGAGGCCAAGTGGCGCGAGGAATACGAGAGCGAGCGCGAGAAGTTGTCGCAATCATACCAGACCAAGCTCTCGACCGAGCTCGATGTGGTGCGCAAGGTTTCCGAGCAGCGCGCCCATAACGCCTTGGTCGAGCAAGAGATTGAGCTGCAGCGCCGCTTCGCAAAGAGCGTGCGTGACCGTGTTGAGGAGGAGCGTAACGGCCGTCTGGCCCGTCTTGACGAGCTGTCCAGCTCCGTCGCCGAGCTCGAGAAGCTCACCGGAGAGTGGAACAAGGTTGTTGACAGCAACTTGGCCACCCAGCACTTGCACGTCGCTCTCGAGTCCGTCCGCCACGCCATCGCCAAGCACGACCACCCTACTCCTTTCATCAACGAGCTCGCCGCTCTCAAGGAGATCAGCAACAACAACGAGCTCGTCTCCGCTGCCGTTGCCAGCATTCCCCCTACCGCATACCAGCGCGGTGTCCCCAGCTCTGCTCACCTGATTGACCGTTTCCGCCGTGTCGCTTCCGAGGTTCGCAAGGCTGCTCTTCTACCCGAAGATGCTGGTATTGCTTCCCACGCCGCTTCCGCCGTCCTTTCTCGTTTCATGTTCAACAAGCAAGGTGCCGGTATGCCCGAGGGTGATGATGTTGAGGCTGTCTTGAGCCGCACCCAAGTCTTCCTTGAGGAGGGCGACATTGATGGTGCTGCCAGAGAGATGAACTCGCTTGGAGGTTGGGCTGGTGTCCTGAGCAAGGACTGGGTCGCTGAGTGCAGAAGAGTGTTGGAGACTAAGCAGGCTGTCGACGTGAGTTCTATCAACTCGGAACCTTCTCTCTTGCTGTATACTGACATGACTTCTAGGTTATCGCTACCGAAGCCAGACTCCAGAGCCTTCTCGTCGACTAGATTATCACAAAAGCTTCTTGGTGAATTTGTACATTTCTCTAGACTAGTTTCCTTTTTCCCGCCGAACCAAAGCTGTACGATATCCAACATCATTTTTCCTATGATCGTCTTGTCGTGCATGGATTGTGATGCATAATGTCTGTTGTGGTGGTGAGACGTGAGATGAGGTTGGAAACGGGTCCGCTCGAAACTTTGACCGTAGCGTGAGCCCAGCGCGGCTCTTCGCGGGTGTGCATCGTCATAATAGTGAGCGGTTTTGGAAAAACATCCATCTTCAAGAGTGATTTTGATCAGTCTTGCCTCGTTTGTCATATGTACTATTGTCTAGAGGAAAGTGTCTACCTTGTGACATCGAATTAAGCAGGCGCGATCATATCGGAGAAAGCAAAGTCGCAGCAAAAGCTTTGAAGAGGTCGATGCAACTTCAGCCACCCATCAACATGTCGGACGCACTTTCCGTCAAGAGCTCAAGCAAGAGCGTTCGAAGCCTCAAGGACAGGATCCGCTCTACTTTTGGTAGAAAATCAGTCGACGACACGAATGCTCCGCGAAGGAAAAGCAGCACTGGCGAAAGTATACCTCCAGGGCGCAAAAGCTCACAGGGAGCTTCCATCGATTCTGATCAGGCTGCTGCGTTCAAAACGCAAGCAGAGCGCATTCGAGAGGCGCGAGAGAATGGACCCAAAATCGACAAACAGACTGGAGAGCTTCTTGATGGAACTACCATGTTGCACAGTCTCGCGCACGACTCTTTTGACACCGTTACCGAAGTATTGAACAAGTACGAATTGGATCCGAATCGTCCGCCTGGCGAAGCTCAGGTTGCTTGCTTGTCTCCTCAATTATGGAGTCGAATTACGGAGCATATCGGCTTGGTTGATCGCGCCTGTCTTGCTCTTGCGTCAAAGACTTTGCTGGATCGTGTGGGGTTTTCTTGTCTGGCAACCATCAACCATCCCGACAATACAGAGTACAGACTTGCATTCTTACACAGGCTGGAGGACAAGTTACCGAATCATTTGTTCTGCTTCGTCTGCAACAAATACCATCTACGAACGATGAAAGGCGAGGAGAAACTTAAGCCTGCCAGTGTACTCAACCCTCTTTTCAACTGCCCAAATGCTACCAACAACCTCATGCCTCAGCCAAGACTCCGCATCACCACAGGCCGAACACTTCCCTTCAACTTTGTCCAGCTTGCTCTTAAAGGCAAGAAATACGGTCTAGACTACGGCATCGACGCAACAACCATGGCACGTCTATGGAGAGAACAATACGAACCCAGATGGATTCACAGCACTCGCTACTTTGTCTTCAAAGGTCATCTCCTGATGCGTGTTCAGAGTACATGCTTTACAAAGGCAGGCCTGACTCCAGCTGGCGAGCGCATGCTTCTCTATAGTCGTGAAGACTACCTGCCTTACTTTTCCGCCTGCGCGCATTGGAGAGATGGTCTGTTGATGAACATCTGCAAGTGTGCGTTGAGCCATCTGCCAGTGCCGCCGGAAAAGTCGTTGCATGAGGGGCTGGCAAAGGTTGCTGGGAGACGGCCATCGCAAGGGGCAATCATTATATTGTGCTCAAATTGTCGTCCTATGCGTCGTTGCCCATCATGTCCGACAGAGTATCTGGTGGAAGTCAAGCTGGCTGAAGATCGATCGGAAAAGGACCCGACGAAGCTGTTCAAACATGCCATTGTGGTGACGCGATGGAGTGATCTTGGAGATGGATCCTCACCCGAGACTCCTGAGTGGGCGGCCGTCACTGGTGCAAAAGACGACTATGACTCTTTGTCTTCAATCGGTACACGAGCTATCTCGGGTACCTTTGAAAGTCAGTCAGCAGATACTGGTCCTGGGCAGAGGATCTTGAACCTCAATCCCAAAGACGAACACAAAGGAGAGGAGGGCCACGACTGGTACTAGGTGCACTTGTATTGAACTTTACGCAGAGTGGTGGAGACATGAAGAGACACTTCGCGCTCGTTCGCAACAGTAACGTTCGCTGTGCCCAAAGCTGCTGTCGCTATATCCGTCGCTTCTAGTGGTCGTAGTGATGCGAATAGGAAAGCAGGGGGCGTTCTGCAGAACATCCTAAGAACACGGTTTAATAATGGACGATCTACGGTGGCTGGTACGCAAATCACACGCTGACGCATCAGATGTAATAATTCTCCAATTGATGACACCTTCCTAGTTAGGTAGTGCTTGAATCCATCTCTCGGCTAATCCAAGATGCACATTCACAATCTAGAGCCTTCTCGATCCACCATTTCATCAAGCCTTGATCTTACCTTCTCAAACCGTCCCTCCTGATTCGCTTTCGGACTTCTTGTTGCTCGCGTTTCGACGCAACGTCGTCACGTACTCGCAGTCCATGCATTTGCCTGTTTCGACGTGTGGAGCGCCACTTTCTGTCTGGCTCTCCATCTCCTTGTCGTCGGCTTCCCAGCCCTTACAACGCATGATCGTACGCTGGGCCTCTGTGCACTCGATAGGGTGTCTGCTGTAATGTTTGTAGTCTATGTAGTAGACGTTTTGGTCGGAGGTTGAGGGTTAGTGTTGAACAGATCAGGTGGAATCTTCTTCGATTTGTGGCTTGTTGGTGATAGATATTCTTATTGCTGTGTCTAAAGATGATCTGTATATGTCTTTTCACTTCTTCGATCGACTGTGGAGGATGTTTCTTGCTGTAGAGTCTTCATATTGCTTGCACTGGGGCTTACCAACTGGTATGCGTTCGCTTGTCGCACGAGTCACACACGAGGAAGCCGCGATTATTGGCTGACACATCTCATTCGATCGATACACGCTCTGGCAGGCTCTCCTGTCGAACATTACAAGACAGTGCTTGTGGCCTAATATCACAATCATAGCGTCCTGGCTTTCCAAGGACATTCAACCTGACTCCCCTGACCCATACGCCAACATGCAAACATCTCTCCACAAACATAGCCCTCAAAAGATCATCCCACATCCACAAAGCACAGATTCAAACTCCGTTCGGGGCAGCTCGGTCCTCCGAACCGTTCCCAAGCCCTCCCCTTCCCAAGCCCTCCCCTTCCCGTATCCGACTCAGCCTCTACCCCTACCCTCTCTCAGCCTCCCGACAAGCTGGACACAGCTTCGTCACTGCAGGCTCGTACAACCCACCACTGCTGGTCCTGATCTGCTGCTCGCGGTCAGGATCTCTCCAGCCCTCGCATTTCCACTGCAGACGTCTTGACATGTCCCATGGGATGCGTTTCTTGCCGTGATGCTGACACAGGACATAGTATCGCCAGTACCATCGACACATGACTCGTCGAGGAGGCTCGGGTGTCCGGGACTTGTTTGTGCAAAGAGTCGTTGGATCTGATTCGGCAGTTGAGGGAGATCGGTGGGGCTTCGAATAGATGGTTTTTGGGATTTGTAATGTTGCTGGGCTTGCTGCTGCTGCTGCTGCTGCTGCTGAGAGGGATTTTGTGGCCTTTTCGTTTTTTGCATCTTTTGGTTTTTGTGGTCATGTAGCAACTTGTAGAGGGTTGGTATGTGTTGTGCTTGCTTGTCATTCTTGTGTTAAACGCCTCTTGAATCCTGAGAGAGTTTGCTGCTGACTGTCGAACAAGGCTTGCTATATCAAAGCTTTGCTATAGGTACTGAATCATGTGTTGTGCGGCGTGGACCTGCCTGTTTTTGTCGCAGATTCGTTGGTCCGAGTGGCTAGTCACTGTGTGAACGAGGGTAGGGCTGGATAAGAGCACGCACACACTTTGCTTGAAACTCATTGTAATGCATGGAATTGAATGTTGAAATACAAGCAGCAGAGTGATGCTTCCGGCTGCGTTGGTCATGAAAACCATGCTTTTAGTCTAATCCTTGGGAGTCTTTGTACAGTCATGAATAAAAACAGATCGTTGAGTAGTCGTTGGAAAGCCCGGCCCGACACCTTTAGGCCCACTTGCCGAGAAGAGCCATCAAACCGGCACCCAGGCACATAAACAAGAATGCGGTCAAGACGGTCTTGATGCTGGCTTTCTGCATGTATGTCGAAAACATGAACTCGTGTGCCATGAGCTCAACCAAACCGGTGTAAATCAGGATACCTGCACTGATGCTGTCAAAGACACCGTTGGCGATCAAAGTCGTCTGGCTGCCAGGAGCAAAGGATTGACGAACACCAAGACCGATGGCAATGGCGATAGGAGTGCTGATAGCATAGGCAGCACCGAGAAGATAAGGAGACCAACGCTTTGATTGAGGCCAAGGGATAGCAGCGAGACGAGTACCCAGACCAAGGCCTTCAAATGATTGATGAAAGACAAGGACGACATAGAGGGTGGGGAACTCAGGACCAGAGACTGCCAAAGTCAGACCGATGAAAACGGAGTGAAAGATGACACCGAATTCTAGAATGAAGAGGGCTGTCATCTGGGCGGCATAAGATTCGGAGACAATACCGGCCGCTTGCTTTTGCGCCTCGGTCCAACCGGCAGAAATCTCATTGTCAACGTGAGAGCGAGCATGGCCAAGGTGGTCATCACCACGGGCGTGAGGGGTGGTGGGGCAGTGAGCAGTACTAGTACTGACACGTCCGGGGTGCATCTCATAGACAGGGTCGGTTTCATCGTGAATGTCGGGCTTCTTGCCATCAGTGAAGGGCTCGGGCTTGATACCCAAGTCGTCTTGGGGCTCCAGGTCTTCATGCTCGTGACTATGTCCGAATTTGGCATAACGCATGGTCATGAGCTCGACGAAGAACAGCACAAAGATGGTCATCAAGACAATGCCCTCGACCCAATCGTACTCGGTGATGGGACCAGTCAAGCACTCATTGGTCAAGGCATCATTGGCAGGTGCGAGTAACTTATTCCGTCAGTATTCAGGTCGCATCATGGCACGGATAGATCAAAGACTCACATGGATAAAGGCAGTAGCTATGATGACACCTGAGCCAAAGTACTTGGCGATGAAAAAGGCCCAATCGGGAACGCCGACACCTCTGTGCCTAGCAGCGAAGACGGGGAACCAGGTTGCTGATTATCAATATCAGTATAACATGCGTCGATTGTTTATCCTTCACACACGAACCAATTAGTGAACAAACACCGATGACGAAGATGGCCGAAATGCGGACGCCCATGCGACCATCGTAGTCGTTCTCTGGTGTGCAGGTAGACATGGTGGCTCTGGTGAATTGGCGAAAAAGCGTTGAGGCCCGCTATCTTTGTATCGCTCTGCACTAGTGAGCTACAATTCTGCGCAAGAGAGGCAGATTGTTGTCGCTGCAAGATGGCAAGCTAAAGATGATGAGCAGTGGGATAGGAGGCGACAGGGAGAGGTATTTGAGCGTTACATAGGGACGAGGGAGCGAGGGACGAAGCTGTCCGCGGCCTGAGGTGGGAAAACACCTTGATGGGCACATATGTAACGAGTTTTTACTGATCTGCCCTAATGAACTTTAGCCGGCAATCGTCATAAATCTCAGCGCGCTGATTGGCTGCGCGAAGCGGCTCGCGTGCGATAAGCACTCGACTGTGGCATGCCACGTTCGCTAGAACAATCTACAGACCGCCCGAAGCACGTCTCTCTGACTCGACCGGCCCTATTTTTCCAAGCATTTCTTCCAGTATGCGCTTTGAGCGTATGATGACATCCTGTTTGTCTTCGTGAAAACACCTTGATATCCCCAACATACTCCACTTTGGTTTAATGAATATATGGGAAGAATCCTTCGTGTGTGTGATTACGAGCTGTTGCAAATATGAGGGCCGAGACACTGAAGTTTGTCTTCGTGTCCGAAAACTCAATCCTCTCCGGTGCCGGGTGCTGACACGTCAAAAGAGGTTAACCAGTCAAATCAGTTGGTGATGCTCGGCGAACATGCGCCTTGGAGTGCTTGATCCCTGCAAAGGCGTTACAAAGATTCAATCCACAAGAATTGCGGAGGATCACCAAGGGTTCAAAAGCCGGTACTCGAGAACGTTCGTTGAGAGCACATGGGTTTTACATCAAGGTGGTAAAGTTCGAACTTCCAACTCACTGGTCCATCAAACCTTGGTACTTTGAGCTCTGTGCAATCCTTCAGAATCCAGATGATGATTCAGCATTGGTCATTGGGCATCACGTTACAGCACTTCTTGTAAAAACAATTCCCTAACCCTTCCATCCAAGAACACACAAGCTAGGGAAGAGCGGTCATGTCAAGACAAACTCAAGCTTTTGGCTGCATGGATTATGTCTAACTTAATGCTTTCCGCCAACATAGGTACTGACCAACGGTCGTAAGACCGTGGTAGCATCTTGTTGGGATTCCCAAATCCACCACTGTCAATAGGGTGATACAAAACAGTGCTGGCACGACTTGAACAGTATCGAGAGGTATTCGGCGGCGTTCGGCATAATTCCAAGGTATGATTCCATTGAAAAGCGGTCAATTTGATTCGGTCCGGAAATCATCGCGATGTCTTGTCGAGATGTTCAGCTGAGAGACGGCAATCACTGAAGGCGTAACAAGGCATGCTAAAACTGCGTGTATACAGTGCATCAAGATCTAGCCGACTAAGCTTCGAAGTGGTTATGTCGGGTCACTATGCCTGCTTGACAGCATCAGGCAGTCTCCACTTAGTATCCAACAAGCCCGCTGGCGAGCGCAGTCCCGGCCCAAGTGTACTCGAGGTACTCGAGGACTTGCAAAAGCTCGCCGGTCTTCGAGATGGCCTCATTCTGTGAACGTGTCAGCGCTTGCTTTGAGCAAATATAACCAGAGAATGTAGCTTACGTAGCCGTCAACGAAAGGAACCTTGGCCTTGGCCTTCCAGAAGTTGGACACGTGGGCGCGCACAAACAGCGTCAACACCAGTGCAGCAGGTGAGATACCGAATCTCACAAACGAAGGCAGAGAGTTAGGGGCCAGCGACAATGTAGTAGCTGCGATCAGCGAGGCCAAGATCTGAGGGAGACAATTAGTATATCGACGTGTGCGAAAGCGATGTATCACAGATCAGGAGGCAACTAACACAAATGGCGCCACTGCTTTGCGTGGTTCTTGTCTTGTGAAGCTGATGCTCTGCCTCGGTCGAGTACTTCGCTGCCTTCTTGCTCGTCTCTTCGTATTGCTGGAGGTTGCGAATGGCGATGTAGGACACGTATGCGCCATATGCGCATAGCGCGACCTGGCCGGTATGGAGAAGCTGTGTGAAGAACATTGCAATTTGGTCTTTGTATCCTGTCAATTCCAGAACAAGACGCTTGTCAAAAGTATCGTGAGTGTCGGTCAATGGTCGAGGAGATGTGACAATCAAGTTGCGTGAGGTGGGTTGAGTGTGATGTCATCACGTCAGGGTCGCACATCTGCCTTTGATTTATCCCGACCACTTCCATTCCTGTCCGCTCTCCTTGAGGCCACACTCTCAAAACAGGCGAACTCCAATAACGCGTACCAAGTTATTTTGTGTAGCTCATGAGTTTATCATTGTATCTGACTATTCATTACAAGACTGCAAGTGTATATCCAAGAGTCTACTATATCAATCAACGAGAGCTCAGGCCTGTCAAGGACGGGTGCATAACATTAGATCCCAGCAAGCTCGTAAAAGTCGCGGATTCCTTGTCTGAACCCTTGCTCAAACTCCCACAAAAGTTTGCCTGCCTGCCCACTTTCGACTATTCTCTTCTTGGTCCAGACGTCCAGCATACCGATCTTGTCACCTCCAGTACCAGGAAGACGACCGTTGGCTCTTGCGCCGAAGAAAGTCACTGCATCGTTAAAGCCGAGCTTCCAGCCACTCTCAAAACGCCAGTGCTCATATTCGCCAGGGTGGTTGGAATCCCAGTAGTTGCAATGACTGCCAAAAGTCTGTCCAAACTTCGCATCCGCTTGAGACTGTGCATGTCCAATACGAGACTGAACGTCGTCATTGGAAAGGGCGAGGTTGTTGGGAGCTGTGATGGCACCATTGTTGGTTTGCTGTTTGAAACCCCACTCTCCGCCATCCATCCAGTCCTAATACACGGTTAGTTTTGATCTCTGCGGGAGGAGAAGGGAACGAACCATGCGATATGTCCAGAAGAAACTACCACCTGTCTTTTGTTGATATCTTTGCGACTGTGCTTGCCCAAACTCCCGTACCAGGTTCTCCTTCTCGTGAGCACCGGCCTTGGACCAAGAATCTTCAGTCAAAACACAGCTGTACTCGCCGATGACGACCTGCGCGGCACCATTATCCACGACGTTGCCTTCATGGCCATCTAGCTCGCCGAGCTTTGATCTGGCTTCGTTTGTGATCTCACCGGGATGCTTCTTCTTGTCGTCATCCGAGAACGCCCAGTAAAGATGAGTGTCGATGACGATTGGATTAGCTCGACCGGCATGAAGACTGTTCTTGCCATTGACATAGCCAACTGCAGGACCTAAGTTCCATGCGTCCGAAATATAGAGAGGAATCGTGTTGTCAATGCCACCGATCTGAGCAATGACCGAGTCGTACCAGGCATACATGCCGGGAGCATCCCACTCGGCCTCGTTGATCAACTGCAGGCCGACGACACCGTCCATCGATCTAGCTTCATGAGCGATAAACAGTAGGCAACGTGTAGCGAGGTCGAGGTTCTTCTTCGACTTCCACAACTCGGCTTTGCCGCTGTTGGTTCCTGAATGATCACCTCCGTTTGCGCCACCAGGCAACGCGTGCAGGTCAAGAAGAGTGCCAATACCTCTGGCAGTCAGACGGCTGACAAGGCGTTTCACAGCTGACCATGCATTCTCATACACTGCAGACGAAGACTCGAATGGCGTGTTTGCGCAATAAGCAGGGCCGAGTGTAAAGTATCCAATGGGCAGACGAACAGACGTACCTGTCGAATTAGCGCGTGGATATAGACACTCCTATGAATAACATACAATGAGCCTGACTAGCAAGCCAATCTAGGTCGGAGTCACTGATATAGGTTTCCCAATGGTTTTCAAACTTCTGCTTGGCTGCATCGAGACCCATCGCCTTGATGTTACCAGTCACAGCAGCAAGCTCGGCTGAGTCGGCATTGTCTTGGTACATGCTGGGAGTGAGCCATTTCTCAAGCACAAAGATGGACCCAAAGTTGGTGCCATGTTGATAACGATAGCGGAAAACATCCAAAGGTGAAGGCTCCTGGATGCTGGCCGGCTGGTCGGTCATGGGCATCTGGGACTGTTGCTGTTGCTGTGAAGGATACGAGGGTCGATCATCGCCAAAGGCCGACTTCATTTCGGTCTTGAATTTCTTTAAGAGTCCCATGATTTGTAGAGGCAATGTTTCAACTTCAGCTTTTGTTGTTCGGAAAAGGTTGGGGTATGGAGAAAAACGTAGGGAAGGGTCGTAGAGATAGCTAGGTAAACAACCAGGATGTCCACGGGGTCCGAAGCGCTTTGTCGAGTGTGGAGCTCCACCTTCTTTTCGGAGAAGCATGCACAACGTAACAACGAACAGGGAATGAAGTGGCCCTTGTCTTGGAAGTTGATTAGGCACGGTCAGACCAGAACGGCATGACGTACGCGTACATGTCTTGGCTGTCCTATACCAACGTCCGATTGCACATGATTGTGGTCAAGCGTTTGGCAGGTGCGCGTGTTCTCATGTTCATTTACTGTAGGCTTGAATCTCACGTCCCTGTCCTTGCACTCCGTACTATATTTCAAGCTTTCATATGAGTCCCTCCGGCATGCAAACTTCCTTCTTATGCACAATCTCTGATAAGTCGTGATACTTTCCGTCCCTGTCATCAAATCATGATCCCAAAACGCCACGCTATGTAGAAATCCACATCTAGTTGTCCCTAAAGGCATTGTCTCGTGCAAATGCCGAGAATGAAAGTCGTCCATTTGTAGTCGTGTCTGACTCATTGATTGCCGCCGGTGCCATCTTCTCGTCGATGCTACGGGCAGGCAAAAATTCATTGGTTGGCGGAGATTGAGGCCGGCTGCTGGGTGCACTTGAGCTGTTCCTCCCCAGATTCAGGTTGCTCAGTCCAGCAGTCAGACGTGCGGCGCCATTGGAGAAAGCACTTGCGGTCTGGCCCGTGATACTACTACCGTTCGCTGCGGACCCTGTAGAGATCTCCGAGTTCTCTATACCTGTCACAATGGGATCTCTCGGTTCTTTCGGCAGACTGGCAGTGGGTGCGTAGGCAGTCCCGTTCATCTCAACGTCTGTACGGCCAAATAATTCGTGCCACCATTTGACTTGGGTGGTGTCAGGAAGAATGATGCGCTCCTTTCCAGAGGTGTTGTCGTCAATAGTAGGATCGTACTTTTCGTTGATAAACATGTCTCGACGAGAGAGGAAGTAGTCCCACACACTTCTTGTCCTCTCGTAAGCCTTTTCTTCAACTCTATCCCGCTCGCTATCCCAGAGGAAAGTGCCATATTGGCATGAGTACAGCTGGTAGAACAAACGGCGCAGGAAGCGTTCGTTGAACTCAAATCTGGTAGGATATTGTCGGAGCATCTGATAGGTTGCATCCAAGAATTGATGGAAGATGGGACTTGTCTCTTTGACGTTGGTGGTGGCGTGTTTGGCAGCTTTTGATGTCGGGGCCGGAGCCGGTGAACCATCACCAGCATCGTTCACATCAAATGACTCCCTACTGTCATTCTTCTTGGTGAAGAAACCTCTAGCAGTCGAGAATGCATTGCCAAAGGCGTTGCCGTTGCCGGTGTTCGCAGTGGAATTGTCAGCCTTGCGATTACCTCCGACACGCTCATTCTCAATCTCGAACCACTTTTCACTGCTCAAGAAGCCTGAGCGGTGACGGAACATGTGTCCGAAAGATACCCAGTCTTTCTCCACCAAGACGATGAAGCCTTCGAGAGTGCGGTAATACGGATCCAAGCAAAGCTGGCTCAAAGCGCTGATCTGACTGGTGCGGTCCCAGCCGTCCGAGCAGTGAATGAGGACGTGGGAATGATTAATGCCAACCTGCCGGGCTACCAGACTGGAGCCGCGCAAGACCAAGGAGATGTAATCGAGCCACTTGCTCTTGGCGAGGAGATCTTCGTTTGGGCCAAATTCGGTGTAGTCGGTGTGGGCGAAGGCCTCGAATACTTTATTGAGAGAATCCCTCATGACATGGATGTTGGCGATACCAAGATACTCTTTTGTCGCGTCCTTATAAAACTCCATGTTTTCTGAGCCCATTCCGGTAGCCTGGTTGGCAACAGCATTGACCTGCGGGCGGGCATCAACAATAAAGTTTCTCTGCTGAGCTCCGTATATCTTGTCGGTGGGCTGGTTGGCAACGCTGTCTGCACTGGCTCGATGTTTGACCCGTGGAAGATCTGAGCTTTCCTGCATGTCTGGATCAAACTGCTGACCGTCGTCGTCAAGAATTGGCATGCCAGCGCCAGCCATGGGTCTCGAAGTGGAAAAGATTGCAGCGACCAGTCGTTCATCCTGAGGGTTTCTCTCTTTCTGGAAAATGCCACACTTGGGTTGTGAGCTTCGTGTGATGGAGCAATTGTTGATAGGATGCAAGTAGGTAAGAGCAGGGATGCGGTAGCGTGAACGATATTCCCTTCCATGTTTGAGGACGTTGTCGGACACTGAAGACGGGACAACCAAGAGCGAGGGATACGTGGGCGAGTACTGTACAGGATTAGTAGATGAATAACCAGAGTAAAAAGTGTTGGCCGTGTACTTCGTAGTCGCGGTTGATGTCAGTCAAGCGCCAGCCTCGGTCGGCACCCTTGGGAGAGATGCCCATGCGTTTGAACTCCTTACGAGCATCGTAGATTTGCCAACCATTGATGTTCTTCTCGATTGGAGGAGGGTCGTAGGTGAAAGCGTACAGCTTGCTGAAAGAGCCGAGGCCACAGGTCAAGGCCTTGATGCTGTCGTAGACGCTGCGGGCCTGGGTCTCTTGGGAGAAATGGAAAGCGACAAAGGTAAAGTCTCTGCAGCGTAGGCGGATGGCATGATCTTGTCGAAGAATGGCTGGCATGGGTCTATAGACACAGGACGCAATCATGGGGTATGTGATCCACATTTCTTTGACGCGGCCTTGGGGTTTGGCCGGGGCTTGGGAGTTGGCCGACACATCTGGACGATGCTCGAAGATCAGATGGTGGGTGGAGATATGAAGAGTGCCCGTGACCTGGACATTCTTTTTGTGAAGCGTCACATTCTCGACCTGTTGGTTGAGTCGTCAGTCCAGGGCTTGTCGTGGGGGGAAAGACGTGTGCGCCGGCGGGTTGTGTATTGTAGGGACGCACCTTTGAAATCTTGATCTTTTCCATGGCACGCTAGAGAATGTCAGCATCCGGCGAAAGTGCGCGCGGAGCTTGGTGTTGGGGTTTGTGTGTGTCTAAATGTTTGCGGCTGTCGCTGCCCCTCAGTCCAGCAGCAGCAGCAGCAGAGACTCGACCCTCGGGCGCGCGTCATGCCGTCGGTCTCGGCCGCCGACTTGCCGTGCGCGAGACAACCTAAGATGCAGCGGGTCACGTGTGATTAGATCAGATCGGGCTTCACTGACGGACTTTAGCGCGGTGCCAAGCCCGGCGAGCGCACTTCGATTTCGCGCCTGGCATCTGGCTCTGTGCGGACGACCTTGACGACTTTAACGACAACTCGCCCAGCGACCAGACACCCTCTCCCTTTTCGATCAATTAACACAGATCGCAAACATGGCCGCCGTTCAGCAAGCAGGTGCTATGTGAGTATTGCCCGCCGTCCGAGAAATGCGCCCGCGACCACTTGCTAATTGCCCTCTGCAGCTCCAAGAGAAGAAAGTTCGTCGCCGGTATGCCTCCCCTCTACTAGATTCGCTATTTTCGCATTTTCCACTCTCTCGCCGACTCTACAACTCGCATTCGATCGCTCTCTTGTCGCATTCATTTCTGCCTCTAGAACACGCACACAGACACGCACACGTACACATGTTTGGACAATCACTAAAACACACGCGCAGACGGTGTCTTCTACGCCGAGCTCAACGAGTTCTTCCAACGCGAGCTTGCTGAGGAGGGTTACTCCGGTGTCGAGGTCCGCGTCACCCCTACCGTTACCGACATCATCATCCGCGCCACCCACACCCAGGATGTCCTCGGCGAGCAGGGCCGCCGCATCCGCGAGCTCACCTCGCTGATCCAGAAGCGCTTCAAGTTCCCCGAGAACTCCGTCTCGCTTTACGCCGCCAAGGTCCAGAACCGTGGTCTCTCCGCTGTCGCCCAGTGCGAGTCCCTCAGATACAAGCTCCTCAACGGTCTCGCCGTCCGCAGAGCATGCTACGGTGTCCTCCGTTTCATCATGGAGTCTGGTGCCAAGGGTTGCGAGGTTGTCGTTTCCGGCAAGCTGCGCGCCGCCCGTGCCAAGTCCATGAAGTTCACTGTATGTCCTTCTGTGTCAATAGCGCGACCTACCTCCATACTAACATTTCTTAGGACGGTTTCATGATCCACTCCGGTCAGCCCGCCAAGGACTTCATCGACTCTGCCACTCGCCACGTCCTCCTCCGCCAGGGTGTTCTTGGTATCAAGGTCAAGATCATGCGCGGTGCCGACCCCGAGGGCAAGGCTGGTCCCCAGAAGGCTCTCCCCGACTCGGTTACCATCATCGAGCCCAAGGAGGAGCAGAGCGTCGTCCAGCCCATGTCCCAGGACTACGGTGCCAAGGCCGCCGCTGCCCAGCAGGCCGCCGAGGCCCAGCGCGCTGCTGAGCAGGGTGAGCAGCAGGGCGAGCAGCCCGCTGCCGAGCAGCAGCAGGAGCAGCAATAAATGCGCGGTGATGCATGATTGGAGCAAATGATAGCCACGGTCAGGGTGTTTTTCAATGCACTTGTTATGGCGGCACGTACAGGAGTCGGCGCTATCGCCAGGGAGTCAAAAGCTCGTCGTCCAAAAAACAAATTTCTTCCAACTTCATCAAGCGTTTCATGAAGTGTTTCCAAAATTCTTTCCTGCCCATTGTTTTGTGAATTGTGATTGTGGTGCTACGTAGGTCTGCATCGGGGAGCACGACTAGCTCAACGGCGTTCCTATTAGATGAAAGGGGTGGCTTGCCTATCTCTCGAGGATCAGAACATGGTTCAATTCGCATGCTCACCCCAGTTCGAGTCGGAGTCGGCCATGAATTGTGCGGAGAATGAATATGCAGTCGCCTCACGTGGTACTGGACCAGATAGCAGTACAGATCAGAGACAGGGAACGATTGCGGAGAAGAGTGCTCGTGATTGACGTGACAGGATGAGGCAGTGAGCTGAATGGGTCGTTTGTTCCGCATTGCATGCTCGTGCGAAGATCGTTGCTCAATGTCGTAGGTTCAGAGTGGGGATTGTGGAGGCCCGGGGGAATGACAGACGAAGCCATTTACGCCAAAGCATCATCGGACGTGGCTATTTTTCCTGATCTCTCAGGGTTATATTCCTTCCTTGGCCTCTTGGTTTTGTATTCTATACTGCACATAGCTGTCCACCTTCATATCGCATTGTTTGAAAGTGACGACGGAGTGTGTTTCTGCATCAATTGAGCTGTATAAAGCGGTGTTTTGTTTGAGCGTTGCTGTCTTGCTACCACCTCCCAACTCCCAACAAATCCTCACCTCCCCATTCAATCTCGACGTTACTTTGATACTTACAGACCAACGCTCCGCCGTCTGTCAAGATGGCCACTAGTAAAGAAGATGTTTACTGCACGGTTAGTCCCACGATCTTACGATCTCTCGTTTCCGGAACACGCTGACCATTTCTGTCTTGTAGTTGGTAACGAGCGACTCGTATGTTGCCGGTATGTTCTGATAATTGCGAAGCCTCGTATGCGCAACGATCTAACCAAGAACAGGAGCCGCCGTGCTGGCGCATTCCCTAAGAGACAACGGCACCAAGAAGAAGCTGGCCGTACTTATTACTGCAGACTCCCTACGATCTGCTACTATTACCGAACTAAAGGTACGGCGCAACAAAGCCAGCTCAAAGTCTCGAGACTAACCCTGCGTAGTCCTTGTATGACTATGTTGTCCCCGTGGAACGCATTACTTCACCCAACCTTGCCAACCTCTACCTGATGGGTCGTGGCGACTTGCGCGATGCCTTCACCAAGATCAACCTCTGGCGCCAGACTCAATTCCGCAAGATCGTCTACCTTGACGCAGATACTGTTGCCCTCCGCGCTCCTGACGAGCTCTTTGACCTCGAGGCATCTTTTGCTGGTGCGCCTGATGTCGGCTGGCCCGATGCCTTCAACACTGGAGTCATGGTCATCTCGCCGCATATGGGAGAGTACTGGGCGTTGAAGACACTGGCTGCTACGGGCGACAGTTTCGATGGAGCTGACCAAGGTCTCCTGAACCAGTACTTTGAACACAAGAGCTGGCACCGCCTGAGCTTCGTCTACAACTGCACTCCAAGTGCAAACTACCAATACGAGCCTGCCTATCGCTACCACAAGTCAAGAATTGCCATCGTCCATTTTATTGGAAAGAACAAGCCATGGACTACCGCCAGGTCGCAAGGCGCGACTCCTGGAGCATATAACGAACTTCTCTTCCGATGGTGGGCAGTCTATGACAGGCACTTCAAGGAACCGGTGAGATGCGCTGTTCGAGGAATTGAAACAGCTCGTGGCTAATACACAGCAGGCTGCCGAGTATACATCCGGTCGCTACTCACCCGCATCCCCTCCCATCGCGCAGCCGGAAGCACCTATCCTTACTACCGAAGCCGATTTCGCCGAGGAGAGAGAGCTGGGCGAAGAGTTGGCACAAGGTCGTGTTGAGCCCACCCCTACAGTAGAACAAAGAAGGTTCTCAGCACCGCAGGCAGAATGGGATGCGACTCGGTAAGTGAGAGCTACGGGTTCATGCATGACGACCTTCTGACTTCAGCCAGCATGGAGCCACCCTCGGGATCGAAACCTGAGGCTGCCAATTTCCCTACTACCACTTATGACTTTAACCAAGACAAGGACTTCTTCCGCCCACCTAAGACTTACCCTGAACCTCCAAAGGACATGTGGTATGAAGTTCCCAAGACAAAGCCCGATCCACCCACTGCAAAGCCCAAACCAGTTTTCCCCTGGGAAGAGAGACAGACCTCTGCCCCTACCAGAAGATTTATCGAAGATCTCGACTCTCCTGATTCGGCTCCCCAACCTGGAGTAACCATTCCCTCTGCCGATTTTACTGCCAGTGCCAACAGTCCCGCCACCCCGGTTATCAAGGTCACAACTGATGACCCCTGGCAAAACTTTTCTCAAAGCAGTAGAAATGCTTGGGATGACGTTGCAGGCATCGACACTTATATCCGTCATCTCAACGAGTCTCAAGCAAAAGGTCGCAAGAGCTCAGTCCATGCAAAATCTCCTGCGACAAACACAGCATTCGAGCGCAGAGAGAGCTTGATACTTACCGATTTTCCCTCCGAGGTAGACCGTCCTAGCCTTCCAGTCACCCCAGCACCCATTCGCAGGTCAAACTTTTGGGGTAGCGAACGCAATAATAATGGACAGCTTCCGTACGCAGAGGGCGTTCCTGAGCAGGCAGACTGGGTGCGCACTCCTCCTTCCATGCCTTTTTGGTTCTTGACCCATACTGACTCCATTCGTAGAACCCTGAGGAGAAACTTGAAGAGCTAAGACGTGGCTCTATCAACACACCCCTTGATTTGAAGATGCCCGAGAAGAAACTGCCCAGCCGCGCAATGCCATCGACCGCACCGGCTTTCTATAATAAAGAGACGGCGCCTTCCACTTCTCAAGGCAATGCTTCATCTTCGACCTCGGGTGCAACTGCCACTCCTCAATTCAATGCCCCTGGCTTTTCTAGCTCCGGCTCGGAGCCCAGAGCAGAGGAAGTCCTCAGTCCTACAGAACATGGTTCGCGTCAGTTCTAGTCGCGCCGTACGCGAATCGAACATCGGAGAAGGAACAGAAGCGTTTGAAAGATGGTTCTCGTGCCTATTGCTAGTATTGGGCTGTAGGCCTTTGTCGATGGCCGCATTGCAGTTTTTTGAGCATAAAAAGCGTAGCGAGGCATTGGAATATGGGTTAGCAGCAGATCGATAGCATCGATTGTATATTAGAGAATTGATTCATGCCTATTTTGCACTCTTGTCTACTTAGCAGAGGTTTTTCAAGATCTCGTCATGTCCTTCCTTTGGTGTGTGCTGTGATAATAGTCGACATAAATTAACATCCACGGTCGTCTTCAGGAATACGAGTCTGATGCAGCAGAGACTCAGTATTGATTTCCGTATATGCTAGGATCTTTCCCAGAAATGTAACAACCACTGTGAACCAGAAATCAAGAGGTATGGAGATATTGTACCGAGAGAGATGTTCTGTGATCAGAGACAGGGTCATGCCCTCAAAAACCATCAATTCTCAATACGTCATGGCACTTGTCATGCTCTTCGATCTGTCTGATAACGATCATTGTTTCTCTATCTACCATTCTACCTGCAATCAATGATTGCATGACTCTTGCGCTCTGGCAGGATATACTGTTCACTGTAGACCGCACTACATCCAGCCGATACATCTTGACTCCACTTCATCACCCACGCGACCTGCCTCTCATATCACGACTCTGAGTCCCATCACACCTAAACATCTACACAATCAAAGACACCCAAGATGCCTGCATTTGGCCGTGGCGGAGCGGGAAACATCGAAGCGCTCAACGCGACAAAGACAACCAACGCGACCAACGAAAAGATATCCGCAGACCTCGAGCGCAATCAGCAAGACGCTGAAGAATACGCTGGCACCGCACACCCGGCCCTCCACAACCAGGAATACGCGCACACGGGAAGAGGCGGTGCAGGAAACTACTACTCTCCTCGCGAGCTCAAGGCGACGGGCAAGTTTGAAGGCGCAGACACAAGTCACGTTCTAGGTGATGGAACGCCTGCTCCCAAGACGGATGTGAACCAGGACAAGGAGGCAACGGGGGTTCGCCATGGCAGGGGAGGAATGGGCAATTTCTTTGGCGGAGACGAGGACATGGCGAACAAGTCGAGGAAGAAGCAGGAGGAGGAGGCGCGAAAGCAGGATGAGCTGAAGCAGCAGATTGAGAAGGTGATTGATGATGTGCTGTCTCGTCCTGAGAAGGCACGTCTGCCTGGTGGTGAGCCTTTCTAGGTTGTCGTTGTTGTCATTGTCTTCTCTGGGTTTCCAGAGGGTATGGTTCAAAGTCCTTCTCTTTCTTGTATCTGTCCAGCCAACATCTTCTTGCCTTGGATGTGTTCAAGCATCGGAACGATGCATGGCCAGACGACTTCTCCGCTAGCCCGTATCTTCGTCATCCGCAAAGGCTGCTGTACGCCTCGGATCCGGCATCTTCGTGTGCCGGAGCAGTGTATGTACCACTCTTCTATTCTACTGCGATCTGTCCTCTTCCACAGAGCTATACGTATGCAGCTTGCTACCGGATGTGGACCCGTGTGTTTACTCTGATGTAATTGCACTGGGCTGACCTTGTTTCCACGGGCGACACAGCCCCTCTGAGGGGGATTCGCAACTAGATCGTCGCGAAGCTTTTCCAGGACAGCCTCCCCTGCAGCACAAAGTAGGGGTATAGCTTCATCCGCAAAAGCCATCTCAATACGTGTCCTTCATCGGCCCAGAACTCTGCTTGCCTTCACAAAACACAGTTACGAGAGTGTCGTATCTATTTTCCGTATTTTGCCGTGTGGCTCATTCACCGTCTCTCTCACATGTCAAATCGAGCTTTCTCAGAAGCACCAAGATCGCGATCACATCTGGCATCGAACAGGAGAGAAAGCAAAGGGCACGGCGATGATGTCGGTGGCTAGCAGCTACCGCAAACGGCAAAGATGTTCAGGGCAGCTATCAAGCTTCCCCCGCTTCCCGCAAGTCTGGACTCTGGCTTCACCCTGCTTCTTGAGCCCCGCTGTTGCGACTCTTTGCAAGTCGAAAGGTGGAAAGTAAACAGAAAATTGCACTGCAACTATTCCATGAAGACTGACAAATAACTACAGTCTATGAAGCCGTACAGACTGAGCGTCTCAAGTTGTCCAGGACAATGGCAATTTCCCATTGTGTCGCTGCCGTTTGCAAGCTCACGAAATGACGTAGCCAGATGAGGGGTGCGTGACCAAATCGGCGGAGGGACTTTTGTTTCGCAAGCAAGAATTGGCGGGGCCGTCCATCCATTCCAGAGTCTGGATTGGCTGCTTGGGTTGCTATAGCGTCAGACCATGGCTCGATGTCGTTAGCAAGGGGAAACGTTTTGATGTCAGTTGGCGAGTGAATGAGGCTGGTAGTGGGTACACATTCGATCATTGGAATGCCCAAGACGAACCACACAAGTATAAGAAGACCTTTGTTTCCTTCTCTCCTCCTTCTCTCATCATCACAAACAAACCAATCTTCCACTTTTTACCAAACCCAACCAACCAACCACACTTCCATCAAAATGTCTGCCCCTAACGTCGACAAGCCTAACGAGGGTATCGTTGGCCAGATCTCCAACTCCATCGCCAACGCCGCCAACTACGTCTCCGAGACCATCCAGGGCAACTCCGCCGAGGCTTCCAAGGAGGCCAACAAGCAGCAGGCCAAGGGCAACACCGCCGACGACTCCATCTCCGGCCGTGTCTCTGGTGCCCTGGGCGCTGCTTCCGACAAGGTCGACCAGCACTCCCACGAGGCCCAGGCCAAGGCCAACAAGGAGGCCATCTAAGCTTGTCGCTTTTGGCTCCTTTCCTCTCCCCAACACCAAACTCTTTCACCACCGCCATTCATCATCACCTCGATGTCGGGAAAGGCATAATACCCTCCAGGGTTTCTTCTTGATAGACCAAAGCAACTCGTGTTTTGCTTGAGGCCTCAGGGTGTCGCTTTGGAAGCCTTTCTCCTGGCTTGAGTTTTATGTTTGGAGAATCATATGATCAATGGATCACGAATGTTATGAGAAATTTTGTATCAGGGAATCATCACCAGGAATGATGATGAGGTGTCACAGATAGGGACTGCGATGGAAATTTGTAGTCTCAGCTTTTGAATGCCAATGCCCCTTTGATCACAACTAGCTTGCACCTTTCTTACCTTGCATTGTGAATGTTCGGTGAGCCTGAAATATGTTTGATAATATTGTCTTCGAGACTTGAAGATAACTTGGGAAGTGAATGTCCACCTCACGGCAGCTATTCAGCTTCGGCGCCCATCCTGTCCCATGTGCCCCTCAGTCTCGTGGCTACAAAAATTACACGATAATTTTGATCAATGGCACAATGTCTGTGAGGCGACATTCGCTCGAAGGCAAAGACTCTCCACTCAAATCTGGACGTCCGAGTGTAAGTCTCGTCCATGCTTTTTGTGTCAATAGTGGCAGACGTTGCTCAAGACAGCCAAAGCAAGTGGGCGTGACTGAGCTTATGGAGAGGGAGGAGTTTATGGTCCATCGAGATCGAAGGTCCTATTAAGAACAAAATGCAAAGAGCAAAGATGTGGATACAGAAAGACAACTCGAAAGATGTCAAACCAAGAGCGACACCCCTAGATTGTAGTGGATACAATGATCGTCCCTTCTATCTCATCTTGCCTTTCTTGCAGTGGAAAGAATTGAGTGCATAGAACGGTACCGAGATGATCAGAACGAGATACATGTAGAGTAAGAAAGGAAGACTGCAGACGAGGAAGGGAACGCAAATGTCATTTTAGCATGAAGCAAGATACAAAACTGCTTGTGTAGTCATACATCCTTGCTGTCTCATACATTCCTCCAAGAGGATGTTCTCCACTCAGGATCAGTCGTTCCAGAACTCACCTGATACCGTTATGAGAACTCGACGACCTCCAACACAGGCGATACTGAAGCTGAAGATGCCTTCAAGACTTGGCGTATACCGACTGCCATACGAAATGTTAGCCAAGTCAAGTCTTGGCCCACAGCTTGTTCGCACCTCGCTTCAGACGCTGGCCAAAACCTCAACAGGACTGCTTTGTCAACTGCGCAGCAACATGTTTGGCCAACATTCATATCAAGTTCTTGACATGACTGTGTCTTGTGTCATGTTGCACTGAGATAAGACACATAAACAGGTGAGTATAAGCGTCATTTCCCGCTCGAGGTCTGAAATGTAAGAACTGACATATCAGCTAGATGCGATGATACGGCCAAGTCATGTAAACGATGAGACGCGTACCACCGGATGGTAAGCCATGCCAGGGGCGTCAGACACCCCTCATCACTGCACAGCCTTGATACCGGTCTTGGCTGCCTCCTCTCTCGAGAAATCCGTGGCATACGATTCCGCTCTTGGAATTTCCAAGATCCAAGAGAAGCGGGTGACAAGCCAAGGCTGGGAAGAACAATATCGCCTCCTTTCCAATTATTGCCGCTGGGGTCGAGAAATGAGGAACATGCGAAGCCTGCGCCCGAATCGATCTCCATGGACACCGTGTCCTGGCCACCCATCCATCATCAGTACGCGTCTGTGATACAGCTGACTTCGTGGCGATGGGGATTCAACACTGAAAATCGGACTGCAAGTCACTCGCCAAATGTGCCTGAAATTGGCCAGTCTCAGAATCAAGACAGGCCAATGAATCACGACAGAATTGCACTGCCCCTTGGCTTACTTGGCACGCGAAAGCCCGGTTCTCCGGCCCCGCTCAGTGAGCCATCGCAGGGCAGTATGTGAGTCGCGATACTGCATGGACCCAGGGAAATCGACCGATCTTTTTGGTAAGGACTACACATCCGATACTCGAGATTTGTTGTTCGACTCCAGCTCTTTCTCGGCGGAACAAAGGTCTTGTATCGGATGTTCATGTGTCAGACAGCGATGCTGTGGTGGGCGTCGTTACCAGCTACGCATTAGCGCCCAGAACGAAGGAAGGATCGGCTCTTGGCGGCAACGCCCCGCGTGCCGATTTTCTTCGTACTCCGTGATATCTCGGCGAACCTTCCAAGAGGTCCGCTCCTGCCTTAAGTGCTCGCTCTTTCCTCCTCCTTGGCCTTTTTGTTCCTCTGGTTTACACGTCTTCTGACTCGACATTTCGCCATACGTTTTACCAGTTGGCCCTTCTCACTACTTGACGTGTAATTCCAGATTCACATATCTACCCAGACTTTTCATCTGTGCTACATCGCGCATCCCGACGCGTCGTTCATCAGCGTCGCTCCCTCTTGGCGACACCATCACTCGGACTATCTTGGCGCAATAGATAACTTCAGCATGACTGACGTACAAAATGTCGGAGGGGCACCTCAGGCAAACCACCCCGACCCAGCTGCTGCCGCCGCAGCCGCCGCCGCTGCTCAACAACTCCAACAGTCATCGCCCGATCAGCAGCACCAGCAGTTGCAAAGCCTCCAGCACCAGCCTCTCCAGCAACAGACGCTGGCACAGCAGTCTCTCCAGCAGTCTCCCACCATCCAACATGCTCTCCAGTCGCCCATGCAACAGCATGCATCGCCTCAACCCGTCCAGCACTCCATCGGCACCCCTTCCCTTGGCCAAAGCACCACCGTCGACTCACTCACTTGCCAGTGGCTGAACTGTGGTGAACGCCATCAGTCGGCCGAAGCTCTCTACGTAAGTCACCTCGCATTACACAAGTATATGCATGTTCTAACGTCTGCGCAGGAACACGTATGTGAGCGTCACGTCGGTCGCAAGAGCACAAACAACCTCAACTTGACTTGCCACTGGGGCTCTTGCCGCGTCACAACCGTCAAGCGCGATCACATCACATCACACATCCGTGTCCATGTCCCCCTCAAGCCTCACAAGTGCGACTTCTGTGGCAAGGCCTTCAAGAGACCTCAGGATCTCAAGAAGCACGTCAAGACTCACGCCGATGACTCGGTCCTCCTTCGTTCTCCCGACCCGAACATGGGTCAGAACAGACCTCCTGGCAATAACTACCAGCAAGGCCAGCCCGGTAAGCTCTCCGAAGCTTGCCCATCAGAGCCTATACTGACATTGATTGCAGCGTCCAACGGCTACTACGGCCATGATTTGGGATCCACCAATGGGTACCCTCACCCTAGCCATGGCTTGAACAGCAACAACTTCTTCCAGCAGCCTCAGCAGCAGCCCCAGTATGCTGGCTACGGTCAGGTCAACTACCCTGCTAGCAACAGCCTTGCCGACATCCAGAGCATGGACACCCGTAGACGTGCCATTGAGGCTTTGAACGACTTCCTCGGCGATATCAAGCGCCGCGCTATTGACCCTGGCAACTACTACGACGTTGGCCAGCGTCTCCAGTCGGCCAACCTGCCACTCCCTATCAGCACCGGCTACGGCTACTCGACTGGCAACAACTATGCCAGCAACAATAACTCGTCATACAACGCAGCCAGCTCGTTGCTTGACAGCTTCAACAACTCGGGCAACTTGGGCATGTCTGCCAACGGTGGCGGTAGCATGTCACAGGGTCCTCTTACCCAATCATACTCGCTGCCTCTGCCCTCCAACGCCCGCACCAAGCAAGACCTGGTTGAGATTGACAAGTTCCTCGAGCAGCTCCAAGCCACCGTCTACGAGAGCAGCAACAGTGCCGCCGCCGCTGGTGTTCAGCAGCCTGGATCTCATGCTCAGTACACCAACTACTCCGGCTTCGGCAGCCAGTACCGCAACAGTGATAGTCCTCCCAGCATGCAGCACTCTGGCTCCGTCTCTACCCCCGGAATCGGTTCGCTCTCCAACATGCCTTCTAGCAGCGCTATGGACACTCCTGCCCTCACTCCTGCTTCCGTGTCGTCGTACACCTCGGCGGGCCAGTCTCCCATGTCGACTCATTCTCGCTCTAGCATGAGCAGTGCTCACGGCAGTTCCATGTACCCCAGCCTCCCATCCGTCACAGCCATCTCTGACATGGGTGCTGGTTACCCTGCAACCACTTCCGCTCCTGCATCCGGTCTTGCATCCGGCTTTGAGGGCTTCGAGGGTCGCCGCTACAGTGGTGGTCGTCTCCAACGCGAAGCTCCTGCTCCTCGCTCTCACGATATGGACTCTGAAGCCATGGATACCGAGTCCGAGGGTGCCAAGACTCCCCGCGCAAGCACCAAGCAGCCCGAAGATTCATCTTCTCTTGATCCCGCTCTCCGTGCTGCCTCTCAAACACCAACTGCTGTCCAAAGCCCTAGCACTGGTGGAGGCAGTGATACCGATGAGAAGCAGGCCACTTGGGTCGAGAACGTCAGAGTCATCGAGGCTCTTCGCAGATGGGTCAGTGAGAGAATTAACAACCAAGAATTCGAATCTGAGGCCGAGTACCCTGAACCTCAACACCACGTCGATCATGAAATGCACATGGATCACCACCAGCCTACAGATGAGAAGACTCTCGAGCCCCACTACGAGCAGGTTCACCACCAGGATCATCATGAGCAGCAGCTCGAACAGCAGCTCGCACAGCATGACCAACAAGCCGCACCCGAGGCTGAGGCTGATGTTGCCTATCCTGTTCTGAAGGTTGAAGAGTAAGGAGATTCGTCTTTTGCTCCCCAGCGGCGTGTACGGTTATGTTACTTTCTCATATGGCGATTCACGAGTAAACGGAATGGACCAGGTTGATGGCGTTAGACTCGTTCGCTCTGCTTACAGACGAGCTTGAAGTGGGCGTTGATGGTGGGATTGGTGAAACAGGGTGGCTGTTTCTGCAGAATGTGATTTTCTCTTGCTGCTATTATTTCTAGTACAAAGACGTGGGCAGTAGGCATCTATATACCCCGTCGCTGCCTGCATCTCCTCTACTAGTAACTTTAATTTCATTACTTTACTTTCATACAACATATTAGACTCTCGTTTTGATTATTTTCTCGCCTTTTTGAACGTGTTCTCGAGCGTACTTTGACCACCTCTTTTCCTCGATGGTGTCGACTTGCTGTCTGGCTTGAGATCCTCGGTACCGTGAGCGTCTTGGTTGCCCAAAGATCCGCCTTGTCCTCCTTGGCGGCCTTCAGTTGGTCCTTCAGCATCATCATCAAACATTTCCTTCCAGGTGCCATCTAGGACTTTAGGCGAATCACCATACAGCCCAACACCATATGCACCCTTGAGGCCATTGATGCAGATCTCTCTCTGCTTTGCAAACTCAAATATAGGTTTGGGATATAGGTTCAGATTGCCCTCTTTCTCTTGCTCGCCATCGCCTTTGATCAAGACGCCAGCCTTCTTTTGGTCTTGAATGGGTGCTTTCCATGGTTCGTAGATGTATTTTGTAGACATATCCTTGAGTTCGGGCACATATCTTCTAACAAAGGCGCCGTCCTTGTCCCATTTTTGGGGGAACGCGATCGGTGAATAACACCGATAGTATTGAGAGTAGAATGCGACACAGGCCAGCCACTGCCAGTTTCCAACATTGCAGGCCGTTTCGTGGTCGATGAGGAGTTCTTCGAATACTTCTGCGCCGCGTTCCCAGTGGATGTAGCAGCCGCCGCGTGTCAGGAAGCAAGCTACGGCGTGACGACCCAGGTGGTGTATCCAACCCTCGAGTGCTAGTTGTCGCATCAAGGCGTCGATCCAAGGGAATCCGGTCTTGCCGTTACGCCAGCGTTTGAACCACACTTCTTTCTCTGGATCGTCTACTTCGTACTCTCCGGTGATTAATCCGGTCTTCTCATCGACCTTGGAAGGCAAATGCCAGGGTACAAATCGGCAGTGGTCGTTCTTTACGGTTTGCGCGAATGGATAACCTATTGCTGCTTGAGCGCCAAAGTACATGTCTCTAAAGAGCAGTTGCCCGTGCAAGGAGGTGGGTGGCTCAGAGGCCTTGCCCTTGTACCTGTCGAGAACTTCTTGTACCTTGTACCAGAACAGTCTGCAGGACAAGGAGCCAAAGTGCAGATGAGGTGAGGTAAGACAAGTAGACTGTGGCTCAAATGCTGTCGGTGCAGTAGAGGGCTTGCTGAATGTCGCCGTGAATGTCTCATTAGAGATGACATCGTCGAGTACCTTCAAAGCCAGAGACTCGCCGCCTCGATGAGGCGTAGTCGCTTCTTGTAGACCAAGCTCTTTCAAGGTCGGTACGGAGAAGTCGCCTTGTGGTCCTGCAATTCCAACCTCATAGGAGCCTTCATTGCTGTTTCGATGCGTCCGATTGAAATCAGGTTCAGACTCAGGCTTCTCCTGCTCAAATCCCAGTGTAAGCTCTCCCGGATCCGGTAGACTCGTTGGCGCAGGCAACGGCTCCGCAACCTTTCCCAATTTCGCTGCGGCTGCCTGCACCTGCGCTATGGTCATTGTCGGCTTCCCATGATTTGTTTTCACCAGCAAATCACTGTCATAGAGCGTACGGCCACTCTTCGTAATCACTCTGACGCCCATCTGATTCGCAATCTCGCAAATCTTGTCATCGCGCTCTCGGGCATACGCGTCCGTATCCTTTTCAAACACCAGATGCGTGATTCGCCACTCCTTGAACAACTTTGGCAACAAGGTCTGAGGGGCCTCGCGCAACACAAACAGTTTTGACTTGTTGTTGATGTTGGCAATGCTTTGCGAGAGGTCGTTTTGGCAGTCGATGAGGAATTGCCAGCGGTTGACGCCCACGCGCGCGCGGTACACGTAGTGCGGGTCCCAGGTCCAGATGGGATACAGGCATTCTGGTTTGAGGTCGAGTGCTGCCGCCAGTGCTGGGGAGTCGTGGAGGCGCAAGTCCGTGCGGAACCAGTATATCACGCGTGGAGCTTGCGACATTTGTTCAAGTGCAATGGATGGAAGAGTCTTGTTTGTTGGATGGTGATATTGTAGAGTGCCTCACGTTTACATTAATGCAAGGAATGTTCACACACAGACATGGCGCGCATTAAATGTTTATCATTTTACCGTCTCGATAGTACGAATTTGTGCCATGGAAACCGTTCCTGGAACTGATGATGACATTGATTGGGAGTTGGAACCCGTCGACCAAAAGTTTCGCGATCGAGTCTAACATATGCGCTGTTCACCTGTTGCCTATTGATCAAGGGAATTATGGTTTTCAAAATCAGAATCAAGCACATACGGCCACAGTCAGCTGAAAACTGGGCATCCCGTCCGCTCTGCCATACATAAGCAGTTGAACGGCAGATTAGTACTACGGTGGGTGACC
>SWBG01000052.1:0-168308 GCA_023848605.1 Aureobasidium sp. EXF-10728
GAGGCCGAAGCTAGGTAGTCAACTATCCTTTTTTCTCTTTTTGGTGGAATAACATATCATCAGAATACCGATAACAGCGGTGTTCTACTTGAACACCTTTAAATCTGCCCACTCCTTGCCTCCAGGCTGGATGGGTTAATGATTTCAAGGTTGGAGCTAGACTTGTGTTTTTAGGTCTGTCTTGTTACCTGATTCTGGACGATCCAAAGTGCATCGATGAGATTCGTATCGATTAGTACCTTCTGACATCTGTGACGATAGCAGGTCGCGACATTGCACTGTAGGTCATCTTTCTGATCAAAGCCAGACATAAATCGAATTCCATCATTGCAGGCCACTAGGGCTACTAATGTGCATCTGACAGAGATTACAGGCAACCAGGAAGTCCCAATATACATCTCATCCAGACAAAATGATGCAAATGCACTTTGCGACTCTTCTATGCAGTTGTCGTTGATATGGATTGTTGTAAAGGGCACGACCCTGTCGCAAACGTGCAGCACAAGCCCAGAACACAAGAGAAATGATGTCTTCAGACACTTACAAACATGTTATCCCAAGAAATGATCACGAGTACTGCATGAGATGATATATTTCTGTCAGCCATGACCCTGCAATACTATACCCGATCATTCTACACGTAGAGAAACCATTGCCTGTCGTCGTATTTGGCTCTCCAACCCCACGACTTGTGGCTGGCGGCAAGGCTTCCGCAAGAGCCTCGAGGCGGCTGCAGAGATTTACCAAGAGCTGAGTACTGTCTGTGTGCGTCGTACGACTAGAAATAAGAATGTGTCCGTGTATCTCTATGGAAGTGGATGTGTTCAGAGAGTCAAGTTGTCAGCCAAACTGCGGCTCTTACGATTCTTGGCTGGGTGTGTCTCCAAACTGATGACTTCATGACGCGCTTCTAGTGGATTACAGCATCCTCAACGCGTTCTTTGCGACGTATCGTGAGATCATGGCGTGTGTTTGGTGATTTTGCTAGGATAACTTTTTCTTTGTTACAATCTGCTTTGTACCATTCTCTGATTTGACGTTCCTCTATTCGACGAGGTTATCGACTATCTTCGCTGGTGACACGAAACAGACATGGCTGCCACGTACTTTACGTGCACTTTGGGGCAGGCCCAATCCTTGGGCTTAACCAACTCGAACTTCAAGAATATCAATCACTTTATCGATTCTCAGGCAGAAGCCATACCGTCTCAACCTGCTGTTGGCTTCGCCATTCCCTCCAACTCGGAATCTCAGTGGAACAGCAAGACATGGACCTTCTCGGACCTACAAGCTGGCTCTAAGAAGGTCGCAGCTCTGCTGCAGAAAACACATGGAGAACTTCTGTCCGACTCGAATACGGTCGCATTGATTTGCCCAAGCACTCCGGAATTTCTGTTTACCTGGCTTGCTCTCATGCGATTAGGCCACCCTGTCCTCTTGATTGCACCGCAATGCCAACCAGCAGCCATCGCACACCTGTGCAAGGCTTGTCAGACTACTGTCATCATCCACGACGAGACTTATGCCGATCAGTCTGGAGAAGCTGCGAACGTTGCTCAGGACAATGGTGAAAAGCTCCATGCTATCGAGTTGCCATTTTCCAAGGATCAGTCTCTGTCAGACATCATGGCACAGGAAGCAATCGAATCACCGGCTTTCCCAGATGTCAAGGAGACAGATGTTGCGTATCTTCATCATACCTCTGGAACCTCCTCTGGCGTACCCAAGCCGATCCCGCAAACACACCGTGCAGGTGCTGGTGTTCTTCCATCGTTCCCCGATGGAAAGCAACGCGCAACGTTCACGACCACCCCGCTCTACCACGGCGGTGTAGCGGATGCTTTCAGAGCATGGACGAGTGGTGCGCTTATTTGGCTGTTCCCTGGCAAGGGTATACCAATCACCGCGGCAAATGTCATCAAGTGCTTGAGTGCAGCAGAAAAGGGCGCAGAGCAAGGTCTTCCTCCTGTCAAGTATTTTGCCTCCGTGCCATACGTACTTCAGATGATGGAGGCAGATGAACAAGGCTTTGAGCATCTTCGAAACATGGATATCGTTGGCGTTGGCGGTGCTGCCTTGCCGGCAGAAGTGGGAGATCGCATGGTTGGCAAAGGAATCAATCTTATCTCAAGATTTGGCAGTGCAGAGTGTGGTTTCCTCATGTCATCGCACCGTGACTATGGCAAAGACAAGGAGTGGCAGTATCTCCGCAGCAACGAAGGAGCCGAATACCTTACGTTCGAGAAGAACGAGGACGGTCTTGTTGAACTGGTGATCAAGCCAGGCTGGCCACACATGGTAAGGTCTCTCCCAAATGCTGGTGTCGAACATCAACTGACGTGATACGTCTAGGCTAAGCAAACTCGCGATGATGGATCCTTTGCTACGGCCGATCTCTTCGCACCTCACGACACGATTTCAAATGCCTGGAGATACCACTCGCGTGCCGACTCTCAACTCACGCTGATCACTGGCAAGAAGTTTGACCCAGCTCCACTGGAGGGCGCAATTGCTACTGCAGATCTTCTAGACGATGTTCTGATCTTTGGAAACGCCCAACCGTTCCCTGGCGCCTTGCTGTTCCGTTCAGAGACGGCACGAGATATTCCAGACCAAGACCTCGTACAGAAGATCTGGCCAGCGATCGAGAAACTCAACTCGGAAAGTCAGGATCACGCTCGCATACCAAAGAAGATGCTGGTTGCCATGCCAGTGCTTGATCAGCCACTAGAGAAGAGCAGTAAAGGTACCCTTCAAAGAGGTGTGGTCGAGGCCCGCTTCGCACAGGACATCGACAAGGCATACACCAACATGGGTTCCTTCAACGTCGGTGACGTGCCTGACGAGAAGGTTTCCCATGTCATCATTGAGATGATAGAGTCCATCGTCCCGAAGAAGGCGAAACTGGACGATAACACAGACCTGTTCTCTTATGGCGTTGACTCGGTCGCCGGTATGCAGATAAGATATGGCCTTCGACAACTGCTCCCACAATCCACCAAACAGTTGCCGCTCAACGTGGTAGAGGACTGCGGAACGGTCAAGAGATTGACAGAGTATGTCGTCAAGCAGCGTCATGGTCAAGAGCTTACCGACGAAGAGGACGAACGCACGCTCATGCTCCAACTCGTCGACCAGTATTCCAACTTTGATAACAGAAGCCCATCGTCGTCCGCAAACGGGCAGGGTCAGTGTGGAAACGACAAAGGAGATGTTATCGTCCTGACGGGTGCAACGGGAGCTTTAGGGGCTCATCTCCTGAACTCCTACCGCCAACTCGATTCCGTCAAAAAGGTCTACTGCCTCGTCCGAGGAGCTGAATTGCAGGCTTCAATCGAGCGGGTCGACAAGGCCCTCAAACAGCGCGGCCTTGGTGGCTTGGAAAATGCCGACGACAAGGTCGAAGTCCTTCAAACGTCACTAGGAGATGATCACCTGGGCCTCTCCAGTGGAGATTACGAAAGGATTGCACAAGAGGTTTCGATTGTTATGCACGTGGCATGGAGTGTCAACTTTCGCATGCGTTTACGCAGCTTTGCAAAGGACAACATTGCGAGTAAGTCACACCCCCAATCCTACACATGCATGAGTGTGACCAGCCCGTTTGGAGCCTTCACCGCCGTATCAGAAGACCTGGTCATAGGGTGCATGGTATGCTATTCTTGCAATCTATGCACCCAGAAACCAGGTTCTATATATTGCAATTAGATGAAATTCGCTGCAGGGCTGCATCACCACAAGAATAGCAAAACAGACCATCTGCTGACCGCGGTTTACAATGGTAGGTGTGACAAATCTCATCAATCTTGCATTGAGGTCCGGCAGATCTGAACCAGCCAGATTTGCATACTGCTCGAGCGTAGCAAGTGTCATGGCGTACAGCAAAGGCACCTCCATCCCTGAAAGAATCATCAACGATCCAGAAGCAGCCAGCACTCTGGGATATTCCCGCAGCAAGTGGGTCGCCGAGCAGATATGCAGCAGGGCGAACGAGCGCTCGCAGCTCCAGGGTCGCGTTGCCATATTCAGAGTCGGCCAACTTTCAGGGGACACCCAACGCGGCATATGGAATGCCAGTGAGGCCTGGCCGATGATGCTGAGCAGTGTCAAAATATCGCGCGCATTGCCGAACCTCGATCAGGAAACACTGGACTGGCTGCCCGTGGATCTTGCTGCCACGGCCTTGATGCAAGGAATAGCAAGCGTGGACGGGAGCGGAGACGGCGCGCATGTCCTGCATGTGCTAAACGAGCACCGTCGTCCTACGTGGCCCACAATGTTGCAATGGCTAAAGAAACGCTGCGCTTTTGACATTGTGGACCCGCCCAAGTGGGTAGCGCGACTCGAAGACATGCAGGAAAGAGACGGCGCCGATCACCCCGCATATAAACTTCTAGACCATTGGAAGAGGGCTTATGCCCCTGAGCACAAAGCAGAAGACACGAGTTCGGCACCGACCGTGTTGCCGTTTGACATGGCGAGAACCAAAGATGCTGTCGCGGTTCTGAGAGACGTCAGTCCTGTTGACGAGCAATACTTTGCCAAGATCTGGGACTGGATTGACAGGACCATGTAGATGCTCGGCCATTATCGCTCTCGCTTTCGGACTCAGAGGTAGTTTTGCATGTACATTGGTGTATAGACTTTGGGATCACTAGAAATCATTGTGGAAACACAACCCCTCTCTTCGCATAAGTTTACTCTCTTGACTTGAGCCACTTGTTGAGGAGGATTGTGGAAAAACACACTCTCGTGATATCCATGCAACACCAGTGTGAGCGAGATGAGAAGCGTTGCCGACGATAAACTCTTGCCCCTGGATTGAAATTTGGCAGGTATAGACAGAACGTCCAGGCCGCCTCGGCATAATGGCCTTTGGTATAGGGAGAGGTATGGGGATGGGGGGGAGTATAACGTCTTGGTGGCTTGGATTCGAGGACCACAAATCGGTTGAGGGGATAAGTGTGAACGATTTGAATAATCATGCCTTTACCAAGCCTGGCGGTGGACCTTGGTGGCAGGACCTGTCATGCCTTACAGGGCAGGAGGATAAGGCTGCATGAGCACAAAAGCCAGGTGATGGTACTTGCTTCCGAGGATGTTAAGCGTATCGAGTGGAGACGACTTTTTTTTTTTACCAGAGCAGGCAGGTGTACACTGTAGACAGGAGCCCGGATCTGGGTAGCCTTGGCCTTGCGCAAGTGACCTGGCATGGCGCTAGCGAAGTGTCTCCTGTCGAAGCGGAGCCGTCACTGCTGTTCATGTCAAAGGGGGTTGTGAAATGTATGGAAGCGTGGTGCGGCAAGAGGCAGCGCCCGCTGTCCCGCGATAAGGGATAAGACATTGGAGTGCTTGGCGATCTGGCTTGGGTGGTCTGCACGAGCGACGCCGCCTTCACGCCTTCACGCCTTCTCACGTGTTTTCGCACCGACGTCGTGTGGCTTGAAACGATGCCATGCAGGTCGACGGTCCGGCGACGACAAAGTTGACCAAGCCGACGCGGTCGGGGACTTCGTCGCCGGGAATGATGGGGGCTAGAAGAAGACTAAGCCTATTCCCCGGCCTCTTGTGGGGCGATCACCAGAGCAGAGCACTGGACCCCAATTGAAGCCACAACTGACTCTGTATCGCACAGGGAGAGGTTCCGAAAAAGAATTGCCGCTGCCAGATCGAATTCGGTACTGTAGCGAAAGCCTTTGTCCTTTGTCAGATAAGCTGGAGAAAGAAGCGAGAACAGCCTCACACAGGTAGAATAGACGAGCAGTGTTGCTCCTTTTGGCCCAACCCTGGAGTTCCTGCGTCGCGTACCTGCATGAGCCACACGAATCTCACACAATCCCAGTCTCCCAATGACGTAGAAGGGTCGGAGCGCTGTGAAGATCAGGTCACTGCCGTACCGCCGATTAGAGGCGTGCTAAAACAACAGACTGAGTCAATCCCCAGTTATGAAGCCGTTTCTGACGGTTATGCCTGTCGATTGTCTTAATCTGCTGCGGAGCCAGGATAATTATGCACCAAAAGCATCCTGGAAGATCACAAATTATCCTGCCAGCTGAAAGTTGGCCCGAGATATTAGACGACAGTTGTATGAGAAGAAATAGCGTGTATAGCTTAATCTTGCCCATCGTCGATGGCTTTTGGAGGCCCTCGGAAGGCGTTGCCCCGTTCCTACAACCACGATAATCAAGACGCGGAAGCTTTTGCCGCAGATCTGAGTCTGCCCGCATGCGAACACGCGAGTTGAGCGAAACAGGAGTTCGACAAGAAAAGTCAATGGGTGAGTATCGAGCGCGACAAGCGATTTGGGAAAGCAACCGAGAAATGTTGTTGGGAAGTCTGTCAGATGAATTTTGTGCGAGCGCACTCGTACCTGGCATGCCGTTGGCGTGTGTGTGTCATTTCCACAGGGCAGAGAAGAACCGAGCGGTGCACACACATGCACAAGGGTCTGCAGAAATTAACGAACGGCGGTGGAAGGGTCTGTCGCAGGGTCTGTAGGGATGAAGAAGGCCCAAAAGAATTGTTCCATTTGCTGGACCAAGGACTTGGGCAACAAACGCTATCATTTTGATTGTGATGCATATTGAGGTGTGCTTTGTGGAAGCTTTCGAGAATGGCCAGCTTCAGAAGGCCAGGCTGAAACACTGGGCCCGAGGACGGAGAGTGAACGTGGGGAAGCACGCAGCCAATCAGCAGCGATAGGGACTTCACCACACCTGACTATCACGTTTCAGGATGTATTTCGATTGTCGTGGCCTACGTAACCTCACCCACGTGAGAACTCACTGAAGTCATTTGCGGCCAAGATGACAGGTAAGCGGTATATGATGTACTACTATATGTTATATTCGGGATATAATGAGTTTAATTGGCGAGTAAGACATCGCAAGTTGGACGAGAAATGCGCAGCACGGCAGCGCGATTGGCCGACGCACTAATCACAATCACACCCGACTCTCAAACAGCAGCGCTCGTTTTCATGTCAGCTTCGACAAATCCGAGGGCACGACCAGGCAGGTACAGTACAGTACCTGCAATACATGCTGGGTATCTGGCACAGCGGTAATTTCACGTCTGCGTACGGCCGAGTCATTGACAATTGCAGGATGATCGTTTGCATGACGGAGACATCATATGCTCACTGATTGCACGCACGCCACCACCACCAGCAGCGATGCAACTGGGCATCCCGCCGCGTAGCCGTCCGTATGTGTGAGCGTTTGCTGTGGGAGAACGAGACGCGATAACCAGTGAGCGGACATGTATCTACCCAGGCTGACCAACGGGCAACGGACGAGCAGCACGAGCTTGATACGAGTGGATAGACGGTTTGCATTGTCAGCCGTCGAGCGGACTCGCTCACAAGACGTGTTTGTTGACGGACTAGCCATGTATAACTGTTTATGGATTCGAGTGTCGATCGGGGCAAGATAATGCGACGGCCGGATTTGGACGCCACTGCTCTGGACACTCGATACGCAGGTAAGATGGTCTACAGGGCAGATGCACGTGGATACTCGTCCTGAGGCTTCACGATTGACAACTCGAGGTGCAGTAGTGTCGTCGTTAGAATCAACAGCCTTAGGTTAGCTGGCGTGACGGCCGTTCCCAGCAGAAAAAATTAAGAGTCGACGACGGATGGAAATAGACTCGACGCCGCGCCACAAGGCGTCGAGCGGCAAGCTGGCGCGTTAGCGTCGGGATCAAGGCACAGACAGGCGCCTTCGGTCGATGCACGGGGCACGGGAGTAACGCGTTCTGAAGGTGCCAGAGGGTGCAGGTATGTGCACACTACAGACTCGCTGGACCGGTGCAGATGGGCGTGGCCTTTGTCAGTTGGTACCCACCAAGCCGTCCGAGGCTTCCCCATCCGCCGCCATGATTGCACCGGCCCTGCGGCCAGTTTCGAGTTGGACGATCAGTACTTGTATGCTCTGCTCCCCCAGCCATAAACAGGTCGTTTCGAACACCATTCGACCCGGCCATTCTCTCATTGCATTGCTTTTGCCATCTACCCGTTGGACGTACCATTCTTTTTCGCTGCTCATCAGACGTCACTTGGACTCGATAGCATCTTATACATAGCCCAGCACTCCACCACACTCCCAATCCGTCTTGTCATATCTCTTCTGAAACCGACTCGTCTCTTGCAATCAAACGCAAATCCCAATTTACACACGGCATATCCCAAATCAATCGGGTAAGCGTCGTGTCGAAGCCACCACCGCCTCTTGGACCCTCGAGGCTAACCGAAATTGTTCAGACCCAATGGAACACCAATATATGACCCAGACTCCCATGCAGTCGCCCATGTATTACTACACTCCTCAAAAGCAGCAGCACATCCACTACAACTCGCACATGGCTCCTCAGAACATGGACTACTTTTCTCAACCCGTCTCATCCCACGTCCTGTACTCTCAACGCAGCTCTCCTCTGTACCAGCAACAGCCCCAGTACATCTCGCAAGCCATGCTCACTCCTGCTGCCTCGCCTCGCCCCCAGCACCAGAAGCCTACCATCATGCTCCAGCAAGAGATGCCCAACATGAACATGTCGTTCGACTCTGACTGCTATGGCCCTGCCACCCCCACTCTGTCTGCCACCAGCTTCAACTCTGCCGACAGCCCTCAGTCCAACTACCACATGATGCCCACACCGGCCAACGAGCTTCACATGAACCCTTTCGACGGGCTCAAGCAGAACTGTGAGGACGACATGTTTGGTGAGTGGACTCAGTCAGGATCTCCACCTTTGACTCCAGGTACGTGTTTGATTGAGAGGGCAATTTCCCTGGCTTGGCCAATTATAGAGCTGCGGCTGACTCGCTAGCTGAAGTGTACCTGCATCCCGCCTCGGCATTTACCGAGAACAGCAGCTACCTGCTGTCGACGTCTGCATGCCCATCATTGTCGCCCTCGCCCTCGCCTATCCCGCGCTCTGCCATCAACGACGCCAGCGTGTGCGATCCCCGCACTCTGACCGTCCCCAGCAACGTTTTCCCCTGTTTGCCCACCCTGTGCGCCGGCGATGACGAGGAGCACAAGTTGATACTCAAGGGCGACTTCACTCCCTCCAAGACTTTCGACGCGTCCGAGTTGATGCCTGCCAACCACGGCTTCCCCACATTCGAGCCTCTTTTCGAGCTTGACGTCGAGGACGACTTCTGCGCCAGCAAGCGCCAGCGCGTTGACTCACAATTCACCAACGACTCCAGCTTTTGCTTCACTGACGCAAGCTTCAGCGACGAGGACCTCACTTTCTCCCCTTGCCAGTCTGAGTTCTCCTTCACTTCCGGCCCCGTCATCGACATGTCTCCCGCCCGCCGCACTGTCGCCAAGAGATCGACCAAGGTCCCTCAGTACGCCGCTGCCGGGCACTCAACGAACAGCCAGCCTCAGCAAGTCCCGAGCAACGCCGCTGCCTCTTCCTCCTCCTGTGCCTCCGGAGATGACCACTCCCACTCTGGCCCTTCCTCCTCCTCGACCACCCGTCGTGGTCGCAAGCAGTCCCTGACTGAGGACCCTTCCAAGACTTTTGTCTGCACTCTCTGCTCGCGTCGCTTCCGCCGCCAGGAGCACCTCAAGCGCCACTACCGCTCCCTCCACACCCACGACAAGCCTTTTGAGTGCACCGACTGTGGCAAGAAGTTCAGCCGCAGCGACAACCTCAGCCAGCACCAGCGCACCCACGGCGCCGGCACCGTCGTCATGGGGGTCATGACCAGCGACATGACCTCCCAGATGGCTGTCAATGTCCCGGATGTTGGCTCTGGTGTCCTTCGCCCTAAGAGCGAGACCCCCGACGCCAGCGAGCTCGGTGCCATGCTCTTCGACCACGCCGCCGCGGTCGCCGGGTCAAGCAGCAGTAGCCAATCGGGCTACGAGTCAGCCGAGGACAACAGCTTCCAGCAGAAGAAGAGAAAGCGCGATGACTAGATGTCGGTCGCCTAGCAGTATCTTTCTCTTTCTGACGTTTGACGCCTTACGACCCCTCATGCCAATCATCCTCCTTTACGTTTGCTGCTTTACCTAGACTTGTACACCACGCAAGGTGCTGTCTCTCTGGATGAGAGTACAAGCAAAGAAAAGTCACATACTCTGGCGTTTCCAGCCGCAAAGCGAGCCTCTTTCCTTGTTGCTTCTTCTTCACTTCATGTCTATCTTTACACCTTCCTGGGGCAAGGTTTCTTTCTTCTCAGCCCCTTTGCTTTGGGCTTTTTCTGTACTGTACAGCGAGATATCTGCATTTGCATGGATGGGAGCTTTGGGAAAACGGTCTTTTGCTATCTTAGCTATCTGATTATCAACAACAAGCCCAACAGTGGCCTCTGACATTTCTGAACAATCTTCTTGCCTCTTGTCCATGAATCTCTACCTTGTGCAACATGTCTCCGATTATGCTTTTTACCTTTGCAAGCTTTCCAAACTTGGCTTTGTCAGCTCTAGGAACCAACGTTTCAGATGGGCAATCTGCGGGGATGGGATCGCACTCTACCAGAATTTCCAGTGTGCAAATCTCCTCTGTGCCGCATGCAGCCTTAGATCTGGTTGCAATGCTCTAGTAGAAAGATTTTCTCGGTATCCATGACTCCTGCTAGAGACACGGCACTTGATGATGTGCACGGCATGAGTCCTAACACCTAGGCTTTGATCTTTCCAGTCAAGCGCTCTTCGTCTAGTTAACTCATGCTTCCGGGTCTGCATAACGGAAGTGGACATTGCACTCCCGCTACAAACTGAAGCTAGTTGTTATGCATGTCGATTACGCACACTCTGTCCTCCTCGGAGCATCGAAAAGTAGTAATCAGCATATAGGTTCACCAGGATGAGCAGGAGCATACTTGTCCGTACTCGACCGCCAGCGACAAGAGTGCAACTCACAATAATTGAACGCTCGTGCCTGACTAGACATGAACCTTGTGCCTTGTTTGTTCGAGTATCGCCGCGACTGCCGCTTGTTACTGTATGCGCTTTTTGCTGAGGGCATTGGCACACGAGCGAGCGGGCGGCTCCTCGATTCGGATAGATCAAGCGAAAATCTCATCTTCAAATTCGAGATCCGCGAACACTGGTATCCACTTTGCTGTCCAGAACTCTTCCACACAACTACATGGCGAGAGTTCGCAAGGGTTAACAGGGAGGCATAACATTCGCTTAACGCAAATATTGTTCGTCTAGACGAGACAGAGATTCCCCTGGGCTTTTGGTGAGGATGAGGAATCGATTTCTCTTCTCCTCAACCTCTCGCTTTGCTCGGGAGCCAATCGTCTTGGTTCGGAGCAAGACTCCTCCGATTTGACTCTTTTTTGGGTGGGTTCTCTCAGAAAACCCCACATTCTTGGTGAGCCAGACCTTTGGCGCTCTACTTGACTCGTCTGTTGCTGCCGCAATCGTCATGCCGCGTTTCGCACCTCATCTTTTGTTTGCACTTTTTTCTTTTTTTCTTTTCTTTCTCCATCTTTTTTGGTTTTCTTTCGTTTCCTTGCCCTGAAAGGCCCAGAGCGGGAGATTTGCAGAGTGGCCGTGGCGGGCCGTCCGTCGCGAATCTCACCCAACTGGTTATGTCATTATTGGCGTCGACTTATCTTTCAGATCTTCGATCTCGAGGAGATTAGGCAAGCCAAAAGTCCCATGGTCGGGTTCTTTCAGCTACTCGTTTCAGAAGCCATCTCTGCTACAACACCAATCCATGGTTGCATGAACATTGCCACTTGATCTGCTTGTTTTGGGCAAGAGCCATTGACGTGTATCCTTTGATTGCAGGAGTGGATGCATGTCATCACGTCTTGCAGGAGGGAGACGCTACGTCAACGTCAAGTTCATATTTCCGAGCGATCAGGATTTCAGAAAGAGCCATGCAAGGAACAAGTGTCAAGCGCCCCAGGGCTCTGGATGATTAATGGATACCTGGCTACATGCACCTGTCATGCAAAGAATCGAAGCGGTGGCAGATCTGGCATCATTGACAGCTTTGGGAAGAGACGTATCTTGCTCCTTCGCATATTCATCCTCATCCTCGTCTCGGTGCGTATGGCTCTCCCCTTTCCAGCATCAATTCTCCGAACGCCATCAGGTGCCTTGGACGTTGGTGTAGCAAGATAAGACACAGTACACCTGACTATGCACAACCACGCGTCTTTTCACAACGTCGACCTTCCCTTTCAAAGGTCTATGCAAGTATAACGGTCTCTCTACATGACCCTTCTTGCCATGTGCATGTTGTATCTTCTGACCCTTTAGCCCCTCAACAGCCCCATCAAATGCCAGGCACACAGAAAACACGAAGGATTCGTGGCGAATGAAAAAATCAAGAAAACCGAGAACGAGCATTTTTTGTCGAAATGAGGAAAAAGGGCAAGAAGATTGGTACCCAGAGATACAGTACACGTGGTACCGTACCACTCTGGAGTAGCATCTCAGGATCTCATACCAATGCCCCGGTCGGGGGCGGTAGTGTTGCATTTGTATGGAGAAATCCACGGCTTTGTTCGGTGAAGCGTAGGAGGCCGAGCATCCTCACTACACTATCTGGGGAAATGCTGGCGAGACGCAATCCTGCCACCATTTTGGCCTCTTCTGCGGACGAGATGTTGTTATTTGCATGTGGCCGTCGGCCACGAATTGTCGGCGCAGAAATCGATGTGGGATAACACGGCTACACGCTTCCCTTTGACCCCCAAAGAATCCTTCGTGTGATATTTTGGACGCCCAGCGACCCGCCTGCCCCATAATGCCATCTCCACTGCTCTAGACCTCTGTTATCGAGTCCTCCAATCACATTTTCATCGTGGTACAGCTGCGTCTTTTTTCCTCCAACGGACATTATCGATTGACTACTCGAGTAGAGGACCAAGGAAACAGACCAGCAAGTCTGGCAGGACGAGCAGTCAGGGGGCGCCGATGGGAATAGGTTGAGCTGTACAGTTGGCAATAGTGGCAGTAGAGAGTGGGTATCTTCTCTAGTGGACTGATACATACATGTTCAACTACTACTTTTTATTTCCAACTACGTAAATCTCCAGTATAAGCTCTTTTTGCGCTTGTGGAGCACAACTGTCTTTGTCGTATTCTTAATGATCCTTCCCTCACGCGTTTTTCTTGCGTGATTTTGTCGCCAGACACGTTGTTGGACATGTCTTGGATCCCGATCCCCCACGAGAATGGTGGAGTATGGAGGATCGTGTATTGTGGATATCTCTGGGCGCGTGCGCGCGTGGTGACGATCGTCAATTCTTGTGCCTGTGAGAGACCGAGACACATGCTTGTACGAAAACAGCACGGCATGATTTGGTCCGGCATGTGTCGAAAAGCAACAACGGTTTGCTTGGCTTTCTGAGCATTCTGGGACACCTCAATGGAATCCACAAAGACCTTGATGAGGATCTAGACATTGCGCAATGGGGCTAGCTTTTCGTTTCGCAATGCACCTTCTGCTTTCTCGCGATCTTTGTCTTTTGGTCTATCCCTCTCGATACGACTGGAATGTCATCGCACATACGAGGGTGGCTTTGTGGAGGCTGGTTGCAGCTGAAAGTGTCAACCGATCTGGGGGCATCTGTCTTTTGGCGTCGTTCGGTGGATGCTTGTTGTTCACGGTGCAAAAAGCCACTGCTTGCGTTATGGTGTAAGAAATACGGACGTAAGGGCGCAGACGCAGCCCCGAGTAAGTCCAGTCCAGTCCCATGGGGAAGGATGATTTTGTGCGTGCAGCGTAGGCACGGGACGGCCCATCTCTGCCCCCTCTCTCTTGAGTTCCACCCATCTACTGACGGGTAATGAAGTTTTTGTTTCCCGCTTTAGCAGTCGTGAGTAGATCTGGTGGATCTCAATAGAGTAGGATTTGGCATCAGGGACGGGTGAGTGGGTGCAAGAGACGACGTCCTTTGGAGAAAAGCAGCTGCTATAGCCAGTCTAGTCCCGATTCCGTGCATAGATCTGTCGATCATGATCGACATCCACAATTGGGGCAGAAGTGATTTTCTATCAGTCTCCACTTTCATGGCTCTGAAGGAGATCCACAAAGTGTGCAAAAAGCAAGAATGCTTGTGTATGACAGAGATAACTCAAGAGACGAAGATGCAGGAAGCAAGAGTACAGAAGAGCCTGAAAGGCACGTGGGCACATCCATGTATAAGGAATATGCAGACCCTTATACACAGACGATTGACTTTGTTCCACCATCTGAAACAGCAGGCACACATAAATAGCCTTCTGGGATTACCCTGCATAAAACCACTCGAGTAATCCCTGACAATACCCCGTTCGAACTGCCGTTTGGAAGTTCACCCACGAGGGAAAGCTAGAGTGACCCTTTCCTTGCAATTGACTTTATGCCGTACCCAGAATTTGCAATTCCTCTGTTCGGTCGAGATTATGCAGGGCGTACTGTCCAACCGAAAGGTCTAGTACACCTTCCCTCTTGTGCCTGCTCTTGGCATCACTCCCGTTGGCCCTGCATGCCCTAGGTATTCAAGCGTTTATCCACGGGACCTACGGCAGGGATCCCTCAAGAGGCAGAGATAGGCGACGGACGCACCCAAACGAGACCTCCGCCTGTGGCTGCTCTTCAAGGAGCAGCATTAGGCGCGTGAAGGCCCGTGTAGCAAGACGCAGGACGACTCGGCACTTGGGTCTATACCAGCCCCTCGTTTGCGCGAGAATGCCAGAATATGTAATCAGATCGAGACGAATTTTCCGATCGTTGAATTTTTGGGCCTGTGTGTTTGGCAAAAAAGCTACACGCGAGTAAGGGCGCATGTCAAAGCGAGTGATGGATCAAACTCCTGTTCTCTTGTGCGATGTCCTCTTTCGTCGAGAACGCAATACCTGTTTGGTAGATCTTCTGGAACGAGTTACGCGAAAGCTTGAGGTATAGAGTGTAGCTCTATTGGGATAGACGAACTACCGCGTGCGGTCCGAGATCGTCTCTGCACAGCATGCAATCGCACCGCCACGGACGGCGATATCGATACCTTTCCCACGTCGAGACCGCGATATCCCGTGATTTGCAACGACCTCGATAAACTTCAGCCTCTTATGCAGCTCACAGCGGTCTGCAGAAAGAGGAAAAGTGCGCAACAAAGACGTAAGCGTCCCGCATAAGACACAGCCGCAACTCTATACCTTGTGTTGTGAAACGGCGATTGTTATGAAACGGTCGAGATAAACAAATGAACAAGCATATCTGAGACGCGTTCTGTGGACGGTTTTGTGCGTTTGCACGGCCGGAGATGACAGTTGCTGCTCCCCGTTTTGTGTGTCGTTCGTGTCGTTTGTGTCGTTGTGTGCCCGTCCATTCCCAAATCATTTTCCCTTCCACCGCCCCGCGTGGTTCCCGCAACTGTATAACCATTGCGTGCCTGGCTAGCACAAACATTAATAGCTGAGACATTCAAGCTCGCGTGCAATTGGGATGTGCAAACGTATAAAACGCCTCGCCGACCACGGAGGATTGTGGATAGACTTCTTCTGCGTGGGGTTCACTCAACAATAAGAAGATGCTGTATAGAGTAGAGCGTGGTGGAACTCCTGCCTACTGCAAGCGATCGAGGGATCAAACAGTCAATAGAGAGCACCCCAACAAACCCGCGTATGTTCGTCTATACCCCCTGCTTCTGCTCACCAAGCCTACTTTGCGCATTGTGCGATTCACTGTTATCCACTATCCCAGAAGTCTATGCCACGCCTCCGCGAAGCTCAAATGGACAATGCAGAAAAGTGCCGAGGTGAAAGACTAAAAGAGACAAGAGAAAAGGCAAAATCATCGTGGTTCGGTATAGAGCAGAGTTATGCTTTGGAGTCCCGCCGGAGCCTTGTTCGAGCAAACTAAGCCGGCGAGTGCCTAGTCTGGACCGCCTTTTTCATTCTTCCTCGTCCAAGAATTGCTCGGAGATGCCCGTCAAACAAGAAATGCAATGCATACCTGGCTAATAACGCAACCCTCAACCTTAAGGCCGATCTTCAGCAGAAGCCCTGGTGACTATCAAAGTCTGGAGTCGTCCTCCGCTAAGCAAGACAGTATCTGATTTGCGATCGGCCATGGGGAACGGCAAGGTCGGAGATGGTTGAAGAGACGTTCCAGGAAGCGGAGGAAGGACGAGAGTTTGTGGGGATGAGGAGTTATACGAGGATAGCATGGGCTGAGAGTTGTGCGATAGCGTACATGGTTACTCTCCCTGCTCATCTCCAATCTTCTCCAGCTTGCCCATGGCTCTCTTCTCGCCCGTCTCGCCGACAATCCTGATACGGTCGACTCTTGTCTTCTCGCCATCGCCCTCTCCCTCGGCGACAAAGATGACCAAGCTCGTGACGTTTTGGAACTTGACGAAGCGCAAGTCAACTCTGGCAGTGCCAGTCTTGGCATCCCAATCCGACTCTTGCAAAGTAATGTCTTGAGTCGAAGGGATTGACTCGGCCTCGTCGAATGATAGGACGTTTGACTTGTTGGTGTAGAGCTTCAGAGTGCGAGGGCGGACAACATCATCATCGCCCTCGGTGGGGAAGGATGTGATGTGAAGGCCGTGGACCTTGAGCGAGCTCTGGAAGGGAATGTACATCATGAGTTGTTCGTCGGTGTCACTCTCAATCCAGTCCTTGTCGGCGGGAGACTTTGATTTTGAAATGGCGCTTGGCTGGGCGGTGTTGAAGACGGCGCGGGCGTTGCCAGCTTCCGAGTCGACATTGAGGAAGTCCAGGTTGAGCAGATCAACACTGTCGGTAATGTCTGAGTAGCCGCGAGGCAGGGATGCGCCAATCCAGGTGCCAGACGAGGATGAAGATGAAGCATCAGCCGAAGAAGACTCGGCTTCCGAGGCCAGGGACTTTACAGCAGCGTCGAGAGCTTTGGGGTCGGCGCCGCGGATGCGCTGAGTCTCGCGGCCGTTCTTGAAGACCATGAAGGTGGGCATGGCGGTGATGTTGTACGTCTGGGTGATGTCCTTGAGGTTGTCCGTGTTGACCTTGGTGAAGGTGATGTGGTTAGGGCGGGAGAGCGAGGTGGCGAGCTGCTCGTAGAAGGGGGCGATGGCCTTGCATGGACCGCACCAGTCGGCGTAGACTGTCGTGAGGGTCAGTATGAGTATAGAGATGGTGGGGGTCTTGTCTCGGCGCACTCACAGTCGGTCACGACGATGCGCGACGACGACAGCAGCGAGCTGAACTGCTGGGCCGACTCGATGTGTACAATCTTGGACGACATGATTGCTGTGGGTGAATGGTCAAGTTGTTGTTGATTGCTCGACCGCTTGCATCCACATGCACATGGACATTCACATGGCGGGGCAAATGGCGGCGCGTCACCGAAGGCCACCGAAACAAAGAGACGTCAGAGGCAGCAACCAACAGCATTCACAATCATGCCTTCCACAAACGCACCTGCCTCGACGCAACCTCTGTCCGGCCTTGCTCTTTCCCGCAGTGAGCGTATTCTCGTCGTCGCTCTTTCCTACACCTGGTGCCTGCCTTTGTTTTGGTCCATTGGCCAGCGCTTCTGGAACTGGGCCCGTTCCCGCTCGAGCAATCATTCCCATTAATCGCTATAAGAACCCATCCCAGCCCTCTTGCACCTATAATCATGGCATCCCACGTCGTCGTTCTGGACGCCGCGTTCAAGCGCATACAAGTCAAAGTCACGCCCGGCACATCTCTACGCACCGTTCTCGAGCAAGCATGCGACAAGTTCCAACTCGACCCTGATCAACACATCCTCAAGAACACAAAAGACAAGCCCATCGACCTCTCCCTCCCCTTCCGTCTCTCCGGTCTTGTCTCCGGCGCAAAGCTACAGCTCGTCCAGTCCTCACGCTCTCCCTCCGTCGTCAAGGTCGCCCTACAACTCCCCGCCGAGGACAACTCGCCACGCCTAGAGGACCACTTCCCCAGCAACACTCCACTCTGGCTCATACTACGCAAGTTCGAGGATGGCGTAGCTGGAAACACAAACAAGCTCAACCTCACAGAACGAAGCGCCCCGAGCTCACAGACTGGGAGCGGCTATCTCTGCTATCTACAACCTTGTCTGAACATTGGAGGCAGCGCAAAAGAGCTGTCTACCTTCTTGGATCTACAAAAATCTCTTGCCCAACTAGGTCACAACCGAGGAAATGTCCTGATCAGGCTATCCTTCAAAAATGAGGGTGTGCGCATGGAAGAGGCCAAGGCCCAGATCACCACATACCTACAGGCCTTGTCGCCGCAGGACTCTTCTCAGACACAAACCGCATCATCACACGGCGCACATGCGGCTCCAGATGTCCAGCTCTCTTCACTTCCTGACGCCGATGCTGACAACTCTGCTGTGCCTCGCGAAGATGACGCTGCCCAGGATCCATCAGGGGACACGATCATGTCTCCCGCTCCTGATCTTGCTCCCGCTGAACATCCTGTACAAGAAGAAGACGTGATAGCATCGTCTTCGACAACACAAATGCCTTCGACTGAAAGTCAATTTCCTTCACTGGACACAGGCATCTCAGTCTACGCTGCTCCTTCTGACAATACTCCGTTTGCTGCAAGACAGGCGTACAATGAGGCTGACTACCTGCCCTCAGTCGAACATGCCAACGCTCATCAAGCTAGTCTCACCAAGTTGGGCAGAAACACACGTCTACTGTCCGACAAAGAGATCGCTGCCAACAGTGCAAGCAAGGCAGCAGCACTCGACGAGATCAAGACTGCTAGTATTCGCATTCGCTTCCCGGATATGTTCACAGTCGAATGGAGAGCTACACAGTCAGACACATCCGAGTCGCTTTACACAAAGGTCAAGGAAATGCTCGATGACCCTTCACTCAGGTTCAAACTGCAAATGACTGGTCCACAGATGAAGCCACTCATTTTTGACCCTGCAAGTCAGCAAAGATTGATCAAGGATTTGGGTATCAGAGATCGTTCTCTTATCGTGTTTGTTTGGGACGACAGTGTGACGAAAGAGATCCGTGACAGGCCATTGCTGAAACAAGCACTGAGAGGACAAGCTAAGGAGCTTCAAGTCAACGAACCAGTTGCCGAGGAGGACACGAAACAGGCGCCTGCTCCTAAGTCTGAAGAACCTAAGAAGAAGTCTGCACTCTCGTTTGCGGACAAAGAGGCTAGACTGAAGAAACTGATGGGCTTTGGTAAAAAGAACTGAAGTGTGACGAATCGCATTTGAGCAAGCAAGTTAGTCGTTCTCTTAATGATTGTAATGAGATAATCACATTTTCAGAGTCTTGCGAGAAAAACTCATGATCGCTCGCTCGCTTTTCTACTCAGTGAATCGCTATCACGAACAGATCTCAACCCTTTATGGCTTTGGATTGTCGTTCCTTAGCAACCATCCTCCGAGCAATAAGATAATAATGGCTACTATAATGCAAAGTCTCTCTATCTTGGTGCACAAGGTCGCACGTACGGTAAGTTCATCGTTCTGCTGTTGCCCTTCAATGTCTGCCTGTCTCTCGATCTGTACTCTCATGGCCACATCTTTCTGTATCTCGGACTATGTAAACGCTTCGTGGGCTCTGTATCACTCTTACTGGTCGGTCCTTCCTTTGCATAGTCACCTTCCTTGTTTGTCTACTTTTCTCTCGATCGCTCCTTCCTCTGCCTACATCACTCCTTCCTCTGTCTGTATCGCTCTTTCCTTGTGTCTCCGCCGTTTCTCCCTCATGTTTTCCGCATTTTCGACCCTGCCCTCAACATCGCTCTTTCCGCTTTGATCCTGAACATCGTTTCTTCCTTTTATATCGAACCTTTCGTGTACCTGCATCGCTTTCTTCTTTTCAGATGGCTCACTTCTTGGTCTTGATCGCTCCACCTCTATGTCTAGCGGCGCCTTTGATTGTTTGCCAACAGTCACCCCTCACTCGGTTATGTTGTCCTATGGACCGATAATTGTCGCACACTCTACTCTATTGTTAGAGCACAAATATAGCGAGACACTACGTTAAGCGGAACTTCAATCTAAAAAGTATGTGCTGTTTTTACAAGAAAGGTTGAGCTCACGAAATACCTGTTCAGACGTAAATCCAAAGTACAAATTGTCTTTACTAATTATAGACAGAACTTGCATGCGTTTTGGCAGATCAAGGCCGGTCAAGAATTACCTCTTGTACTCCTCTGGTCATCTTCCTTTCCCTGCGCCTGGCTAAGATGGCTTACATAGCAGTGCTATGGTGCGTGCTACTCGCCGTGCTATGCTTCCATTCTCTTTCTGCGCCAGTTGCAGTCTTACACTTTGAGTTTTTATTGATGGTTTTGCTCGTTGTGAGCAAAGTCTCTTGCACATGTAGATATTGAGATGCACGTTGGTTTGAGAAACAGCTTCCAGACTTCTCTTTACTCTGCGAGACGGGTCAGTTATAGATATGGCCCTGTTTAGATCTAGATAAGAGTCTCACCTTTGTAGAGGGGTTCACATCCTATGTTTAATGATTATAGAAAATCAAGGCTGTCATTCAGCTATTTAAGTCCAAGGAGAATGTCCCTGGCAATGCTGATTTCATTCCAATCGATGTCTGTACAAGTGTCTTTTTCTTTTCCTTCTCACTTTATTGATCCATTTCGCAGCCGATGTAGCGAGGTAGATAGCATGACAACCGTCTTGGTGCCAGCATGTTGACTGATAGGTACATTTCTGGACAAGTAGCAGGAATTTATGGATGGCTATGAAGAGATACCTCCCATGCAGACATTTACGGTGGCTGTTGGTCTGTCGGTGATCTCGATTGAACATCGTCTAGCGATGTAGGCTGCTATGTGCTTCGCGGCGATGGCTTAGCATTAGCGCGGCTTTATGACGATAACAGGTAGTGGCATGTTGGCTGGTGTGATTGGACCAAGATGTTTGACAAGACAAAAGGATGTCGTCCAATTAAATGTGAGAAGGCGTGTTCTATAACGAAGCAAATGTTCCGTCGATAAGCCGATGCCTCTGATCGCGGATGACAGTCTTTCGGACATCTATGTCGAGATTGATCGTGTGCTCAAGTCCAACAGTGTCATAATGATAGTGAATAGTGTATGGCCGACAAAGTCTGGACCCAGAAAGATAGTGGTATCAAATCCAACACAAACGCCAGCCCCAAAAGTCCATATTAAATTCCGTCCCATGCCCCGGTCATTGTCCGTACCCATACTATGCCCCAAATGCCCTCTCTAATAAGCAGTGTATGCCTGAGGCGTGTACTTGAACTTTGCCGGCTGTGGCGTCACCACCGTAGCATCTCCAGCTTCCAGATCAAAGGATTCCCCATTTGCTTCTCGCAAAGCGGCTGCTTGACGCGCGCGTTCTGCCTTTTCGACCTGCACGCGGCTCATGTCTGATTGGATGCCTCGGTTGTAGAGTCTGGGGATGTACCACCAGATGAAGCCTAGACATACGACACAGAGACCTGCGAGGACGCCGACGGGGATGGCCCAGGATTTTGTGCTGCCCATGGTGACTATGTGCTGCGATAGTTCGTGTGTTTTGCGAAAGGTCCAAAGGTATGGAAAGTGATGTGGTGTAACGACTGAGTCGGATGGTTCAACTTGGCTTGCGGAAGCTTTACTCGGCGCGTGAAGCTTTGTCTGGACGATGTCAGTTTGGGGATTGGTATATCGGAAGGTGCGACGGACGTGCTGGACTTTTCAATATCCTTATTCTATGTAGCTTGAATTTGGACGTTGCTGTAGGAGTCGACTTCAGTCTTGGTTTGTTTTGTGTGAGGTAAAGAGAGTCAAAAGACCAAAGTGACTCTCGTCTTGCGCCCGAGGGAAGGAGCGCCTATATTGCGGTAGGCGCAGGCAAACCAACCTTGGAGCGGGGTCCCCGGCAGCCACCACGTTGTAAGTACACGGTACCGTCAAGCGTAGGATTGATCTTCCGAATCAATCCCATCACACCTCTCAGACATGCTTACCAGCCGAGAAACGCTGCTTGGTGAGTAGCAGAGAGCGAATACTTGGTAGTGACAATTTGCCTACTCGCTTCCATCATTGCACTGTTGTTTGAAGAACTGGAGAGACGCGGAGTCCCCAGTGCAGCGAGAGACAAGCATTGGTCAAGCATCTGTGCCGTTGTGGAGGATCGCGGGCTAGCAACGAGGCGTGTCATGTATTGTCCATATCCAGTCGAATACACGAGATTTGGCAAAGCCACAACACACACCTCATGGCCACAAAGTGTCAGCTGGATAAAGGTATTGAGCCGTCTTATCCGGGGTACCTTATCAAGAAGATTGAAGCTCTCCAGAGAATTGGTGAGCGTGTCCAGCGAATTGCGACCGTCCAGGAGATGGTAGATGTTGGTCTATACACTCGTCAAGTTTTCCAAAGGCCTGGAATTCAGCATGCGCGTTTCAAAGCAAGTCTCGTTAAAAATTGTGGTTTGTCATAGCAAGTGTTCGGAAATGACCTCCGCAGACCGACTTCCTTGACTGGAGTCGATGTTTTGCGGCAAAAGGCGAGGTCGTCACCCAGTTTTGTGTCGCGGTCTGGTTGGGAGGTGCGTTTTCTGTGCCGATTGATGTTCAGAAGCAAGCGACATATCTCATCGCCTGTAGAATAAAAGAGCTTGCAAAAGATACAAAACATACAGCAGCAGGGATTCCCATCAGGGTAGACCGAGGTTGATAAGTCTTGCTCCAATCATTCATAGCTAAACATTAGTTACATTTGGAGACGTTGGGTACTATGCGTTCAAGAAAGAATAATATAACGCCTTCAGCGGCCGTCCTGGCTTTCGTTGTGGACGCAGTCATGGCAGGCAGTTTCGGGGATTCTGTAGAATGCAGAACGTACGACGAGACACATGTTGATAGAGGCATAAAAGCCACTTTTGCTGCGAACTGAAACCTTGTGCCTCTGTTTCATCAATATATAATAGATTTACCGTTCAAGATGAAAGGTTTGGGTCTGGGACATATTTCATGGTACACCCCAGTGTCCTCCTCGAAAAGATCTGGAAGGTCAGCTTCAAGATCATTGGCGGTGTATTAAAACACTGCGTTGGTCTTCAAGGTTCTGCTTTCCATGTACTCGATCATATTAGGTCAGAGGGCACGTCTAGTATGTGACGAGTCCCCCCTTGATAATTTTAGATTGCCGTTTGAGATATCGATAAGAGTGTTCACGAATATTCCCGGTTCCTGCCCTGTATGATCCGAATACCACAAGTGCTGCGAGCTCTCTTTTGTAGTCGATGTCCCTTTATTTTACGACGCTTTTCACTGCGCGCTTTTCCTCCGTCCACCAGATTTCCATGCACTTTTCCACACAGACCTGGCCGAACGCGCCGCCGCCCAGATGTTTGAGCTCTCTTTGCAATCGGAATTGTTGTTTCAAAACTCTTGCGTCAGGCGATGGGCGCTTTCTGTCATGCCATCTGGGCGTAACTCCAATCATCACATGAGATCCGAATTGAGAGCTCCGCGAGGGCGACGAGATCGGTATAGCGGGTAGCCAGCCTTGAACCTGTCGCTTCTACAGCATATAGAGCTGCCATGTCTCTGAGAACCCACGAATCTGACTATTACTGGAGCGTAATGAACGAGTCCGCGAGGCTGAGCTCGACGCTACCATGTGGCTGCTAAACCAGCGCTGGTCTTGATGTGCATGTGCTAGCCCGATAACGCGTGCGTGGTAGGCTGTATGAGCACACTGAGCATTGGCAGACTCGCAAAACTTTCGGATAAGCGGAGGTGATCCAACAATTTGGCAGCCACCTAGGACAGTGTGACGATCATGGCACGTGGACGGACATGCAAATCAGGCTCGGATCCTTGATTTTGAAACTCTGAACGAATCCTGGAATCTGGTATTTGGGAAACTGCAATGACTAGCAAGCGCAGAGAGAGCGAGCCGCACACCCTCACTGTGTTCCAGAAAAGTACCTTTGCTCCATACATACTTCGTATTGTAACATATGTCCATTGGATAGGATGCAGGATCGCAGCCGTTGTAACTAATCAGCGAATGCAACTATGTTGAGTACAAGACTGCGCCCGACATAGGAGATAGAAGCAGGGTAATTAGCTTATTTCCTCACGAAATCCTGACAGTGATATTGCCTCGAGCCAAGCTATCGCTCGAGGCAGACACACGGATCTCATCGTTATGTGCAATACCTTTCAGAACCGCCAAAGCCTTTCCACTGAATGCCTTTCGACTCGTGCTCGGGAAAGCCACCAGATCCGCTGGATCACCATTGTCTGTAGCAACAATTCGCCCACCGTCGGAGACAGAGAATGCAATCTCGTTGCCAGCCGTGGGAACGATCCTGCCTTCGGCATCCACCACGTCCGCAGTGACGTACACAAGATCATTGCCGTTACCAGAAATCGTTTCACGGTCGGCTGAAAGTCTCACAGCAGCCGCAGGTCCCGTTGTGCTGACCGAAGCGTTTGCCCAGTGATTACCCTCTTTATACGCGACAACGTGTAGCTCGCCAGGCTCGTATACAACTTCATCCCAGCGCAGACGATACTCGAAAGGCTGCTTGTGTAGGCGTCCCATCGATTTGCCGTTGAGGAACAGCTCGGCCTCATCGCCTGAAGTGAAGACATGCACAGGCGTGAATTTACCTACGCGGTCAGGCCAATTCCAGTGCGGTAGAATGTGGGCCATTGGTAGGTCTGGTCGCCATCGAGCCTGATACAAGAAGAACCGGTCTTTCTTGAAGCCGGCGAGGTCGATGATACCGCTGTATGAACTTCTTGAGGTATAGTACGGCGTCGGTTCGCCAATGTAGTCGAAGCCGGTCCAGACAAATTCTCCGCCGACATAAGGGTTGCGATCTTGAGTGGCGAACACTTTGTCTGGAGGCGATCCGAAGTTGGCCGAATACAACTCGTATGCACTTACCTGAGCCAGGGACTCGTTGCCGCCAGATGAGTCGTTCACCGGCGCGCCGCCATTGTCCACTACCGGGAAAAGAAATGTACCGCGCGTGCTGAGCGTTGAAGCTGACTCACTCGCCCATATAAGCTTTTCCGGCTGATCTTTATGGAAGATGCCATACGCGGGCGGTGTGCGAGTACCATTCGTGCCAGAGTAGTTCGGCGTATCTCTGATCCCCTCGCCTTGGTAGTTGATACTCAAGACATCCATGATCTCGGGAAAAGCAGCACCATCGTTACCAGGTTGTGCCACATTCATAGACGCCGTCGAAGGTCTGGTTGGATCTTCTTGTCGCACTATATCGTGCAATAGAGTCGCAATCTCAGCAAGTTCTTCTGGAAACCTCTGCTCGCCGACTTCATTGCCGAAGCTCCATGAGATGATGGAAGGATGATTACGATCACGTCGGATCATGGATCTCAGGTCTTGCTCATGCCAGTCGGGGAAGATGAGGTGGAAATCGTTGTCGGTCTTGTTGAGATTCCAAGAGTCGAATATCTCGTCAATGACAAGGAAGCCCATCTTGTCCGTCAAGTCAAGCAGCTTGGGTGCAGGAGGATTGTGCGCCATCCGGATGGCGTTCACACCAAGCTCTTGCAACATTTCCAGCTTGCGCTCAGCCGCCCTGTAGTTGAACGCTGCTCCTATTGCGCCTAGATCATGGTGCTCGTTGACGCCCTGGATCTGAATCCGCTCACCATTGACTTGGAGGCCGTCATTTCCGGTGAATACAAGGCTCCGCATACCAAACCGCGTTTCATACCTGTCGATTTCTTGGCCGTTCTCAGCAATCAGCCTTGTTACTCCCAGATAGAGGTAAGGCTTCTGTGTGGGCGGGGGACCCCAAATCTTTGGATTATCGATTTTGACCGCATGCTGTAAAGACATTTCCTCCCGCGGTCTGATAGTAGCACAGTCATCCAATGTTGCTACTGCTTTACCACTTGGGAGATCAGTATCAGGATTCAGCTCAAAAATCTCGGTGGATACCCCGATCTTTGAATTACTTTCGCCCTGATTCTCCAAAGATATCTCCATGTCGACAGTCGCCGACTCTACTGTGATATCCTTGGAGGTGAAGCGCGTGCCCCAATGACCAATGTGGACACGATCGACCTTGCTGAGCCACACATCGCGATAAATCCCAGCGCCTGGATACCAGCGTGCAGATTTGACGGGATTGTCCAAGCGGATAGCAAGCTGGTTCTCCCCATCGAATCGCAGATGAGGCGTGAGATCTAGACGGAACGAGTTGTATGGGTACGGCCAACCTCCGACTAGCTCACCGTTGAGCCAAACCATGGCGTATGACATCGCGCCGTCAACGTCCAAGTAGATTTGCTTGTGCTTGTCTTCAAGCGCGATATCCAAAGTGCGTCGATACCATCCGACTCCGAAGATGGGCAGGCGACCCATCCCGCCTCCGACGATAGACACGTTATCCGGCTGCGAATAGAAAGGGCCTGAGATCGCCCAATCGTGCGGCGTGTCAACGGATATCCACGAACTATCGTCGAAGTCATTTTGTGCGTATACAACATTGATGCCTGGAGGCTCGACAGGAGGATCGTGTCTGTTTGAAGGATCCTCGATGAAGTCATTGCCTGATGGTAGAATCCATGGTTTGAGATTGGTAACATGTGTCAAGTTCTCCAAGTCTGGACGTTGGTCGTATATTACACCATCAGGATTGGCTTCCCATCGTTTGAATTTCCAGCCTGAGTTGATGCTCACGCGCTCACGCCCATGTCGGCGAGAACCATCGTGATCCGAAGGTAGTGCTGTGGCTTGGAGCAATAGAACAAAGGCGCATGCAATGTGGGGTAGGCGAAGCTGCTTCATGATGCCCGAATTGATTTGCCAGCTTGACAATACCTCATCGTGGGATGATTACATTGATATAGATATGATCGTTCCTCGTTCTCTGAAGCAGCAGGACTTGCCCTAACCAAACCCCTCTGGAGAATTCCCAGGCCGAGGCTGACGGAAAAACAAGCATGGTTTGAAGTGCGGGCAACGCAGGCGATCAGCAGTTGAGAGTCTGCACGAATGTAGTAGTAGTCTACGCTATACAAAAGCAGTGGACACACTCGGCGGAATTGGACGAGCTTGATGTGAGGTCTACGTTTTTAGGCTAATCTCATAGCCTGAACACATGAAGCGCGTGCGAGAGTACGATGCCGTCATTTCCCTCCGGCTGATTTTTGACGGCACGCAAGATAGACACAAAGACACATGCATACTACCTAAACCCTGACACATTTGAAGAAATGCAGAAGGGGAATTCAAGTCCATTAGATCTCCTTAAGGGAAGCGACATGGAAGAACTCCGTGCAACCTCTTCCGAGTCGAATAGATTTCTCAACGCATGTACGGACATTATGTCCCTTACAGCTAGCGGCATGCCGATACGTGTAACTTTCGTATACGCATTCGTTACAAGCTTCACCGACGTACTGGTATGCAATATATGCAATACTTGCAAGGTATATGCCTATGCGATGCTGCGAATGCATCTGCATGAGATGAACATGTCCACTGGTCCTGATGAGGATCTTCCAATCAAGGCGTGCTCATAAGAGGCTCGAAAGGCCAGCATAAGGCAGAGATCAATAATGCCACACAAAACGTTCGACTTCCTCCGACCAGTTTGAATCTTGGTCTGTACAGCAGATAAGTCTCATCACGCCATCCTCTCGACGTATACGGTTAAATATCATGTCACATCGAAAATCGAAGCGTCTCCATCCCGATACTGCCCTCGAAGATCTATCGATCTGGAGAGGAATCAACCGCAAAGTATTGTACTCTCAGTGTCAGGAACTCGCGAAGAGACCCGGCCCCGGACGTCAATGCTATACCGAATTCCCAAACGCCAACGCCGACGATTCGTATCCACTATCTTCAGAACTAGAGAGAAGTCTCGTGGATGACATCGCCTTCGTTGCTGCAATTCAGCCTCGTGCCGAATTTGTTTCCGCAGCCGCCGTAGAGCAAAGTCAGACATCCTTGCTATTTAGACTTGCTGCCAACGAGGGTGTGTCTGACTTGGTTAAAGACCATTTCGACCGGCTGTTCGACACATTGAGAATGCATGCGAAAAAAGGCAAGTTTGTCGAAGTTAGCAAGTCTGGCCACTTGACTTATGTCAGTAGGCATGAGTCACACCTCTTGTCAAGAGCAGCTCTTCAAAAATATTGTTCAATTGAACCGCAACAAAGTACTGGGCCGCTTAGGTTCACGGAAATTTCAGCCGCCACCGTATCTCGCTAGAAATGGGCAGCCGAAACCATTGCCTACTCGTCTACGACAACTGTTCGGACATGTTCAGCGCGTTTCCACACACCAAGACGTCCAAGGTCTTGATTCCCTGGCTGGTCAGATCAACAGCTTTGAAATCGCCTTCAGTCATCTGGAAGGGGACAGTTCAATGGAAGATACACGAAAAATACAGGAAGTCATCAAGTAAGCATATTTACTCACTGAAGGAAGAGCGAAACTACCGGAACGTCTCAAAGCTTTGGGTCTCCCAGATCGACTACTCGACGCCAGAGATACACGTGAAGTAGGGAAAGTCTCAAACTACTGGCGGATCTGTCATCATCTGACCCTTTGCTCTCGACAGTTCCGCTTGCAATTTCAGAATGCTGACTGGTGTCCTGTGTCGAATTTCGAGGCCTCCTCTGAGCCTAGATTCTTGCCACGGCGATTTGTCCATGCAGAAATTCAAATCCTAGCCTATTACGAAATAACATCTCCTCCATTGGTGCCTCGGATAATAGGTGTCTCTAAGGAGGCTTGCTTCCTTTGCGATTCGTTCATTCGGGCTCATGGCTGGTTCTCAGTTTCCGGTGCACACCGGTAGATGGTGCCTGGATGGACTTTACCGGACCTAGAGAGTTACACCCCGCAGAGTGTTGTACGTGTTCGTACAGCCTTATTAAAGGTCTGCGAAGAAGTGCAGGAAGAATTCGCAAGGTCTCAGAAGCGATACTCGATGCGTCCATTCCCGCTTCAGAGTGCGATCAACCTCAACGTAATCCGCCTAGTAACGCCTTCAGCTTCTACACTACCCACCCTGGACCACTCCAGTAATGATGGTGACGCAGCTGGCTCGGGTATAGCTCCTCGAACACCACACTTGCGTGATTCCGTTGGTCTTCCGGGCGCGATTGCTCTATGCTCAAGTGGAAACGGAGGTCCTTCTGCCAGACACCGTATTGTCACCAACGACACACAGCAATCAAGTGTGAATGTGCCTGTCAGCCTCATAATCGACAAATCGGCGCCCGACTACACGACGTGGCTTGACTTATCTGCAACTTGCTCGATCTCTTCGATCGCTGAAGTGTCGAATCAGAGGCCAAGACGGTCTGCAGCGCGCAGTATATCACTCGAAGCTGCAGACGGAGGCAATCACAGACGCATAGTACGTCTTGCGGTGATTCCTTCAGAAGGAAAACTGACGATAGAGAGAGGGCTATGCGAGGCCCCGAATGAACTCTCATTTGTTATTGTTGGAAACTCGAACCAAGAGGTACAAGTACGGTGTCAGTGGCACGACTAAATCGTTTAAAGTCACATGCTCGGACATACCGGTCAGGAACGCGCTATTTCGCTTGGTGTACACCTCGGTGACTGTGACCTGGCTCGCCATGCAAGCAACCTGTCGAGCCGCATGTATCAGACCTTTTGAAAATGGGTGCCAAACGATTGATTAAGCTGTGCATTTACTGCTCGGCTTTCGATTATTTGCACTCGCAATAAATTTGTGGCGGTCTGGATGCTCTTGTCTGCCAACCTTCGATAGGCTAGACGTTGATAACCCCGTCGTTCGGAAGACTCTCTAAACTCGTGGCGCTTGATCATTGCCTGAGACGAGGGATCCTGAAATGCTCGCGATTCCTGACATTCGCAAAGTTTTCATCCAGAGACTCCTTATTTTGCTGACCCTTGCTCCGCAGTAGTCGTCTCGAGACCTAATGGCGCGGTAGAATGGGCTGACCGCATCACCGTCGCTATATGTAACGTTAGTCCATCCGACGAGCGATGATAGCGACAATTTTACATGGTAAATAACGAGAGTATAGTGTAAGATCAGTGACTAGGGACAGACTACACGGACGATACAATGCCTGGTGTACATCAGGCAGAAGGCGGTGAAGCGCCAAGACTCAACGTCAATCTCCCCCGAGGCCGGTCGTGGGGCTTGGTGGGGTCCTTGCTCGCCCAAACGTCTCGAACCTCTCGCAGTTATATTGCGGCGGGGCAGAACAGCGAACAATTTTCCCGCTTCACCTTTCCTTGTCTTGTTGAAACATAACATTAAAAACACATCTCACAATGTCTGCCGCCAAGAGAAGCCCTCCATTCAGAGCCGAGCACGTTGGCTCGCTGCTTCGTCCTGATGAGCTGGTCCAGAAGCGTTACGCTGTGGCCGCTGGCAAGGCTGACGCTGAGGAGTTGAAGCCTATTGAGGACAAGTCTGTCACCGAGGTTGTCAAACTCCAGAAGGACTGTGGTTTTCATGCTGTCTCGAGTGGCGAGTACACCAGGTATGTGTTCTTTTTCTTGCTTCTAAATTGCTTTATGCGAGGATGGCATTCTGTCTCTGTCTTTCGCCTGCCCATTTCCTTTCTTAGTTTTCTTGAATTGCTATAAGAACTGCACCTCTTGAGAATATATCGCGGCAAGATCATGATAAGAGCGAACAAGACCAAGAATGAACAACATCTGACTAGAAATCACGATTGAAGACACATGTTCTGGGGTACCTTCTTCGAGGAGCTTCACGGCATGGAGGACCGCCAGCTCGGGGTCCTCAAGGGCTACGACGCCTCCATGTTCCGCGACTACGCACCCGACGTAAAGTCCTTCCTCGAGGCCAAGGAGATCCCCAACGCCGTGACCGTGTGCGTGGGCAAGATCAGCCACCCGGGACACACCAGCAACGCCCGCGAGCTCGAAGTCATGAAGGCCAACGTGCCCGAGGCCGAGTGGAAGAACATCAAGATCACCGTCATCTCGCCCTCATGGTACCACTTCCGCTACCGTGCCGGCCGCGCCTACCCCCAGGACGTCTACGCCAACGACGAAGAGTACTTTGCCGATGTGGCCAAGGCATACCAGACCGAGCTGAAGCTCTTGCACGACGCCGGCATCCGCAACATCCAAATCGACGACCCCAACCTCGCCTACTTTTGCTCCGAGGCCATGCTGACGGGCTGGAAAGCCGACAAGGGCAACACAAAGACGGCCGACGAAATGTTCGACGCCTACGTAAAGTTCTACAATGCGTGCTTTGAGCGTCCCGCAGACATGCACTTGGGCATCCACCTCTGCCGTGGCAACTACATGGGCAGCCGCCACTTCAGCGAGGGCGCCTACGACAACATTGCTGCCAAGCTCTTCAAGGACCTCAACGTCGATACCTACTACCTCGAGTACGACACTGCGCGCGCCGGTGGCTTTGAGCCCCTGAAGCACCTGCCCAAGACCAAGAACGTCATTCTCGGTGTCGTCACCAGCAAGTTCCCCGAGCTCGAGGACAAGGAAAAGATGGTGCAGCGTGTGTACCAGGCCGCCGATTTCATTGCCGAGGGCAGTGGGCAGTCCAGAGACGAGGCGCTCGAGCGCGTGGGTGTTTCGCCCCAGTGTGGCTTTGCTTCTCACGCCGAGGGCAACTCGCTCGGCTACGAGGACATGCGCAAGAAGCTGCAGCTCGTCAGAGGCATTGCTGACCAGATCTGGCCCAGCCAGCCTTAAGTCGAGGCGTTTCTCTGTTTGCATTCTTTCTTTTCTTCCTCCATTGCATTGAAAAAAAAGAAGGCAACTTTTGGAAACCCTTTTCTTGGAAGCTCCCCAAATCTTTGATGGGAGCTATGCATTCTCATCTTCCTTGTCGTTTTTCCATAACATTTTAACGGCTATTCAACAAGCACGAGTCACAAAAGATACCAACGACCCAGACTCAAAACGTACATACAAAAGAACTTGCATAATCTCAACATCTTCTCTATATCTCTCGAAACCCAATCTACAAATCTCCAAAGTCCCACCACTCATTAAACATCCTCCCCGAATTCTGATCCAAAAACTCGGTAATGGCAGCGAGATTCTGATCGGTAAAAGCCATGTAGTTGGGATCCGCCGGTGTTGGGAACTGCGCGACTCCAGGCATAAAAGTGGGTTGTTGGCCCGGTGTTGCGGCAATCGTGGAAGCAGTGGTGGCTGGAGTGGGCACAGGAGGTCTCGCAAACGATGGTCCCACGGAACTTTGGAAGCCGTCTGCAGGGGTGATGTTCTGGACTGTGGAGGGCGTGGGTCGCACCATTGAGGTGGCATCTCTGGTTACTGCTTCGTGAGCAGGCGCGGCAAACTCTTTGCTGAAGAGGCCTTGTCCGGTAGCGATGGATCTGCTCGGCGAGTTGAAGATGAGAATGTCCCAGAGGAGGTCTTGCTTGCTGCCGCCTGAGGCTGTGGGCTGAGGGCTTGTTGAGCGGTGTGATGCGTCCATTGCTTCGAGCCTGTCTAGTGCTTTCCTCTGCGTATCTTGTCAGCTGCATCGACATCAAGGCTGCAAAAGTCGACGTACCATGCGTTCCACATTTTTGAGCAGCGACGAAAGCTCCCCAAGTTCTTGTCGGCCTTTGAACAATCCCTTCTCGGCATTCTGTCGTAAGCTCTGTATCTCTGCATTGCGATAGTGAATAAACACTGTGATCGCTACCGAGATGCAGTAAGCCAAGAACGGATCCGAGACATTGACCTCTTTCTCCTCGAGAAGATCCAAAAGACGAATGATCCAATTCGAGTGCACCACCACTTGATCCGAAGTCGACTGACTAAAGGTTCTAGGGCAGCGTCCAGCAGCAGCTATACGCAGCGAGATGAGAAAGGGATGGTTAAGCAGCATATGGATCGTGTGATACATGAACTGGTTCACCAACCAACAGCTCCAGAAAGCCCAATTCTGCTCAATGGCCTCTTTGGAATGCTGTGTCATCTTTGTCCGGTCAAATCGATATTCTGGATAGAAGTTCGATTCCAACTCCAGGATGTCGGCCTGAATTGCCGCATAGTCTGATTGTTGTTGCCATGGTGCATGTGGGAGCGCACCACTCTTCGTGTCTGTAACATACTTGGCGGCCTTTTTGAATATGTCAAACATAGGCAATGTGTTGATGATGATTCCCGGAACTGGACCGTCGGCCACAATGTTCTGCGAGGACGGCGATACCAATTCACCTCTCGAAGTGGCGTTGGGACTGACTGGTTTGAAAGAAGCATGGTAAGTGATGCTTTTGGCGCCTAACGTCAGAGTTTGTAGGTTGAACATGTTCTCCATGATGGCTATGCTCCAGAAGCAACGTCTTCTCTCCTCGAGCTCAACAGAATTGTTGATGACTACCTGTGGATCGAGAAGACCAGATGTTTGAGCGAGAGAGATGGCGTTGACAAGGAACAAGTGCGACCGTTGCCCATTGTCGTCTGTTGTCGTTAGCCAAGGATCAAGTACAAAAAGATGCACACGTACTCGTAAAGTCCAAGAAAGACAGCAACACAAACGCCTGGATTGTACTCAGTCTGACGTCTCCAGTGAGAACTCTGCCCAATGCTAGTTCTCTTGCACGATGAGCATTAGCCTCGCACCAGTTGTCGACTTCTTGACCCCGTGCATTAAGACGTCCTGCCATGGCAAGAATGGCAAATTGGACCTCTGACCCTCTTGTCGGGTAGTCCTTTTCCAGGTTTGGATGAAACAACGGAATGGGTTGACAGTTCCATTTCCTCAAGAGGATGGGCACTGCGACCTCAAGGCGATCGGGTTCATGAGGTATCGGCAGTCCTGACGGAGTGGTGCCATCAGGCATCTCGAGTGATCTCCTTCTCGATGACGGTACCCTGGGTGATGCTCGTGAGCTCTCTACATGAGACTCAAGCGGTGTCCGCGGGAGTATTGTAGGTGGTGTACCAGGTCTTTTCAAGTTAGCACTGCCCTGATAGATCTGTGCAGTCATCTACAAACATGGCTTTGAGAAGAGATTCGAGTTTATGTTCCAATTCCGAAAAGCGAGCGTTCTTTATGTCTAATTAGCACGATAACAAGATACCAGGTGTTTGGCCAAGACAAATTATAGGTCAAGTATTTTCAGCTCAACCTGCGATAACAGACTTACCATTCGTCGCTCGATAGCAGCAGACCTAACCTCTGGCATAGACCCATCGTCCGCATAAACACAATTCTGTTTCAACCTTGTGCAAAGAGAACATGCAGGCTTCTCTCCAGGACATCTCGACTTCTTGCGACTGTCCTCAACAATATCAGTTCCACGTCTGCAAAAGCCTTTTGAGTCGTTATAGAGGAAGACGTACCGACAAGCTTCACAAGCCTGGGAGACGCGCTTGGGAGGCCGCCCGCTCTCCGGGGTTTGTTGCACACTACTGCTCTCCATACCTATTGGATGGTGTTGAGGGACAAGGCGGTCCGGTCTGCCGTCCCTTGTGTCTCTGTGTACGCGGGAGCAGGCCGGTGTCGCAAAAGATTGTTTCACGGCCCGTGTTACTCCGTCCAGAAAATGCCAAGCACAAAACTCACTCGAGACTTCCCTGTTAGAGCCAAAATCCGGGCCGGCTTCCGTCCTCTTTGCTCTCGTTATCGCTAGAGCAATCGCGTGAGGGCATAGATGGCAGGGAAGAAGTCGAGTTTTGAGGTCTGTGATTCGTCCTTGGATCGTATGGGATCAGAGAATGGTTGTACGCAAATTATCTCAACCTCTGGGGACGGCTAGCATTCCGATGAATAGATATCGAGATATCTTCCTTGCAATGGCTTGCACGAGTGTACCATCTAGAACTACCGCAAAACCATCTCGAAAACTGCTCGAGTCATTTTACCCATTGCTACACTGACAGGCTTCTTCTGTGTATAATCCAACAATTTCTACGCTCCTGGTGCAAGACAGAGAGCGGTCTGAAGCCTGTCGAAACATCGACACGATGGTGCCATCGGAGAAGTCGCAACTAGCGACAGAACCATACAAGACCGAAATCAAGGAACTACACGAGACCACCTGGAGTTCGACAAGCTCTTCGAATACTTCGCTCAGTTCTACCCACGATGAGGACAGCGTAGACGAACACGACGATCACACAGTAGCCTTTGCAGATCTCGAGCCTACTGCTTCCAGGAGCATACCGCCACCACCGCAGTCACACTCTGCATGTCTTGATCCAAAGTATGAGATCAGATGGGAGGATAACGATGTCGAGAATCCCAAGAATTGGTCGGTTTTGAGGAAGGCGCATGCTATCTTCGCTTGCACGATTGCGAGTTGTACAGTGTGAGTGTATTGATGGCGATGTTCGTGGCTGCTGCTGACGCAATGTTTGCAGTGTTTTGTACTCTTCGGCATATACCTCTGGCATTTCTGGCGCGCACAGTATGACTGTAGAGCTCGGAGTGACCAATTCACTAGTATCTCTTCTGGGCTTGTCGACCTACCTTTTCGGTATGGCTTGCGGAAGCATGATCTGGGCTCCGTTGAGTGTAAGTCAGCATAGTGTTGCGACGCTCGAGCATCTCTGACTCTTTCTCAGGAAATGTTTGGCCGCCGGCCGGTTTACATCTCGACGTTATTCGCATTCATGTTCTTCATCTTCCCCTGCGCCATTGCAAGAGACGTCTCAACCATCCTTGTTTGCCGCTTCTTCGCTGCAATGGTTGGTTGTTCGGTCGTATCGAACTCGCCAGGCACAATAAACGACGTCTCGACAGACAAGCACCGAGCTTTTACCTTCAGTTTGTGGTGTTTAGGAATTATGAACGGGCCGGTGCTGGGTCCGCTTATTGGTGGTTTCGTGTTCGACAGTATGGGTTGGCGATGGATCCACTGGATAACACTGATACTTGCTGGAGGATCTTTCCTGTTGATGGCAACGGTGCCAGAGACGTATGGCCCTGCTCTCCTCCGGCGTCGTGCGGAAAAGAAGAGAAAGGAAAGCGGTGACAGTCAATGGTGGAGCCAGCATGATGAGAAGCGAGCATTTTGGCCCTTGCTCGGGGCATCACTCTGGAGGCCAATTTATCTTACCGCCACAGAGCCGATTCTGTGGTTCTGGGATCTCTATATCCTGATCGTCTACTCGATGAACTGTGAGTGTAGCCCTGTACTGACAGGCTCGAGACGCGCTGACACGTAAACAGACTTGACGTTTGTCATCTACCCGAGAGTGTTTGTAGGACTTCGCGGATGGTCAACTGGCCACACCGGGCTCTCGTATCTTGGTATTGGCGTTGGCAATGTGTTGGTAATCGTGTGCGAACCGCTCCTCAGGAAGATAATCCAGCGAAGGAAGCTAGACACAAACGGCAAGCCAACACCAGAATCGCCAGTGTTCGTTGTGTGTATCGGGGCGATTCTGGTGCCAATTGGGGGGCTGATGTTTGCTTGGACGTGCACACCGGACGTACATTACATATGGCCAATCCTATCCGGGATTCCGTTCGGAGCAGGGACAACAGCGACATTCATCTATGGATCCAATTACATTGGACGTAGTTATGGCATGTACGCTGCGTCGGCCATGGCTGGTAATGTGTTGACTCGTACTATTGCGGGTGGTACGCTTCCGTTGGCTGGACCGGCGATATGGAATGCTCTTGGTCCACATTGGCAAGGGACGCTGTTGGGACTGCTGGAGGTTCTGATCATCCCTATTCCGTTTGTGTTTTACAAGTACGGCCATCTGATTCGACTCAAGTCAAAATTCATCAGCAGGATGGAGCAGGAAGCTAGAGGTGGAGAAAAGGGAGGTGCATAGATATAGAGCGAGCATATAGATTTCAGACATGATCAAAACGAAGTAATGACGAACGACTTCGAATGCAAGAAGGCAGCAGCCATGAGAGAAAGAAGCAGTGAGAGGTTGAGGCTCTCGACGTGTCAAGCTCAAAAAGGCAGTCACAACCCCGCAGTCGGGCGACAACTCGCTCCCGTCACTTTTTGGTCAACGCTCGAGTCTATGCGACTGTGGTGGCGCATACCATTCAACTCTTACATCAACCACGACAAAGACTCGGCCTGAACGAATGGCGGACGGGAAACCGAAGCGATCGCTATTCAAACGCCCAACGTGGGCCGCCGCCGCACCAGCGCCTGTATCAGCATCACCAGATCCGAATGCCAAACCCGACGCGCCAACCGATATTTTCAGCCATTCACACACGTTCGGCGAGCTCGTCGAGGATCGTCAACGCCAACGTCAACGCAAGAAGAGCGACAAGGATGCCTTGAGGCGGAGTCAGACCAGCGAAGTGAAAGATGAAGACTTGCGGACGGGCAAGCGCCGGCGCATAAGTGACGAGGATGGCATCGAGCTTCCTACCAAGCCCAAACCCAGAGAGACAGAAAGAAAGACATCAGCACAAGCATCTGCAGGTTCAGAAAGCTTTGCGATAGCTCCTACACCACAAAAACCACGCCCGCGCCAAGAGACAGTCATAGAGTTGCTGGACGACTCGGACGACGATGAGCCCGCCAGCTATAACAATGCCTCGCACGATATCACTCCTTCGAATGCCACGAGTCTCGAACCGACACCTGCTGCAGAAGCCGATCCAGATGCTGACCTGGACGCTGTATACTATTCCGACCCGGAGATGCGCGAGTTTGCCCGTCAAGCCCGCGAGAAACGACGACGAGAAGAGCGAGAGCGGACCGAGACTGGCGCTCACGATCCGACTGTCAAGCTCCTCATCACTTCGCCATTGCCAGGCACCGGTCCTCTGATTGTCTCCCGGAAGCTATCGCAAAACCTACAAGCTGTGCGAGAAGCTTGGCTCAGCAAACAATCGCTAGACCCGTCAATTTCCAGTCGAATCTTCTTTACATTCAAGTTACGGAAAGTGTACGATGCGACTACCGTCCGCAGTCTAGGTATCAAGGTGGACTCTTACGGTCGTATCATGACCGATGGACCTTTCGCCAACACCGACGACGAGCATGCCGAGAAGATCCACATCGAGGCCGTGACGGATGAAGCATGGCAACAGCTCAAGGACGACAAAGTCGCGAGGGATGCACCGAAACAGAACAAGTACCTGAGTCACGCTGCAGCTGCGGGCGGAAGAGGTGCCAGCAGCGAGGGCACACCTGCGGTTGACGGCGAAGCTGCTGTCGAAGAACCTTTGATCAAGGTCACATTGAAGGCAAAGGGTCACTCGGACATCAAGATCAAAGTACGGCCGGTAAGTTTTTTCTCCTTTATCTCCTCACATGCTCATGAACACTTGCTGACTATACGTTCGCAGAGCACAACCTTTGTCAAGATGATCAATGCAGCACGACGGAGTTTCAAGCTCGATGCTGAGCGAGTTGTTCATCTCGAATTTGACGGCGAAAGACTCGAACCGCCAGAAGGATTGGTCAAGGATACCGACATCTCAGACATGGATTGCATTGATGTTCATATCAAGTAAGGGATGTGTTTTCTACGTGTGTTTTACTCTTGTTTCGTTTTCTCGAGCGATGGCGTAAGGATTCTGAGGGCAATTGCCCAGGTGGACGGCGTGATTTTCAAGCCATGGGATAGTAGGCTTGTTTTTATAATTCCCATAGTCATCCAAGACGCCATTTCGGATCTTTCTCTACACTTCCTCTTGGATGTGTAGGTTGTAGAAAGCCTCAATGTCTCCTCGTTTCAGCGACTGGGTGTATGTCGCACTTTTTGCCATCATCTTTCTCTTGTTGACAATCTCTTCTGCGAGAGATCTCTACCATCCATATGCAAGCCATGTGTCACAGCAAGCCTCCAGTTCATCTTCATCCCCATCTCTTGATTCCCGCCTTCGAGACAGAATCCCTTGTATGCACACCCACCTTCCCTTTCTTCTACCCTCTTCCCAAAATCCCCATTTCCTTTTTCTCCTCATCTTTTACACCAAATGACTCGGCAGCAAGAAATTCGCAATCCCTTCCTTGACCGCATATTCATGTCCACAGTGCCCGCAAACCAACTTTCCATTACTGACGCTTGTTTCTACGAGCAAGGAATGCAAATCTTGCAGTGTTTGTGTGGGTTGCTGTGTACTTTCATCAATCAAGTCTTTTTGTTCTGGTGCGGAGTCAGGGAGGGTGGGGAGACCGAGCTATGTTTGCATCTTTCGTCAGTATGCGTTCTTTTGCAAAGTATGGCTGGAAGCTCTAAGAAGAGTGGAAAAGGCAAAGGAAGAAACACTAACCTCTTCACTCAAACTTCTAATCGCCTTCCACTCCAGACGCGGCAACACATTGACCAAAAACTCTGGATTCAAGTCCATTTCCACGCGTTCGAGTTCGGCATCGCGGGGGTGTAAAGGAAAAGCCGCGGCTTCTTGTTTGCAGGCCTTGCGGGCGCAGGTGAGGAAGTTGAGGGTCAGGAGCTTCATTGTTCGCCTTTTGTCGGTGTGTTTTGATTTTGCGGAAGAGTGGTTTGTTCGAGAACGCCGTGGATAAGATGGCGGAGGTTTTGGTGGGGAGTTTGGGGTGAGATGCGACAGAGAGGTGGGCTTTTGTAAGAGAGAGAGAGGTTGTGGATGGAGTTTGGTGATGATGCGCGTTTGGACGAGATGTGGAGAGAGGAAAAAAGATCAAGGGTTCGGGGTTTGCGACGGAGTTTAGATTTCGAGGTCGAGCATGTGAAAGCTCCTTCATACAGCACCGTATTTTGCTAGGATGCAGTCACTGAAGTCAATGTTCCGAGCAAGAATCAATGAGTGACAAGTACACTATTCATGCTGGACAGATAGATGTCTCTTAGATCGAAAGAACACAATGACCCTCCTTCGCTCCAACTTCCGCTATGCATGGAGAAAATGATATGAAATAGGTAGTCATTCCATTCCAAAAGCTGAAACAGGCCGCAGTATTATCTGGTACGCTGCTGACACTCCTGTAAATCAACAAAGCAACGTGTCATCATTGCGTGGGTATATCTATGTCGTCTGATAATTCGTCTCGTGGGTGGTTCATCTTGTTGAATAATGGCCGTGGTCGTGTCGATCGGTAATCTGCTCGGTGCCGTTCCCATGTGTACGACTTCCTAACAATTTCATCTTCTTCTCCTTCCAGAGTCACGCTCAACGTCCTCGTCCTCCTCCGGTACAGCGGGAGTCCTACGATCGTGTCGCTTTGACCTTCTCTTCCTTCCAAAATCAATGTTGCTGGCAGAGTCGTCAGGTGCTAATTCCGATCTTCCGTCATCGAATATGGACTGCTGCTCGTCATCCCATGGTCCGCCAGGCGTGCCAATTCTCACACCAATGTCAGACGCCATCGAGCCTCTGCGTGCTTTGGCGGCCATTGCGAGCCCAGCACTGCGTTCGCGTAACCTCTGCCTAACAGCTTCGGCTTGCCTGTGCAAGACTTCGAACTGGTCTTCCAGTGCTTCCATACCACGGTATATTTCGCGCTCCATCTGAGCCAGAACGGCAATCTCGGTCTCTTCGTCCATCTGCACAGGGGCTGGGGCGCCGCCAGGCATACCAGGAGCTGGCGTTGTGCCACGAGAAGGAAACATATTCGCTGTGTGATCCGGAGACATGACGTTGCGTAAAGGCGAAAAGGGAGTCGTGTTACGAGATGGCACGCCTCCGCTGAAAGGGGTTGTCGTTCTAGACATGGGCGTCATGTTCGATCCAAAGACTGCAGAAGGCGGTACAGCCTCAGCTCCGCTCCATAAGAAGCCATCGAATCGACCGGACACCAGAATGTCCCACTCACCAGCGCTCACTGCGGCAAGTGTGGCAAGCATACTGTGCAAATGCAAATTATTGAGCAAGTAGATAGTGCACTCTGGATCTCTTGGCAAGTGTGGAAGGCGATACAAGCGTTGTAGAGCAGCGGCAGTCTTGGCCAGGACCTCGTTCTTGGGTTCATTAGCAGGTGTCGGTGCTCTTGAAGAGGGCACTGTCGAGAGACCCTTCATTAGAGCTGTGAATAACGGTCTTCGTTCAGGCTCGATGTGGGTGAGAATGGCAAAAGTCAGAGTCTCGTCGTCGACTTCTTGTGGAGGGCTAGATGGAGCATCTGGCTGTCTTACGAGCCAGTCCTGGACCGATCGCTTGGTTTTTGCATTCTGCTTGATGTAGTGAGCGCGATATTCGTCCGGCACATCAGGGTCGAGTTTTTGCATGGGTTCAACCCCAGAGAGATTGAAACCTGGTCCTTCTGATGATAGAGAAAAGGGAGGCCACTGTGGAAGCTCTCTACGACCAGCAACATATTCTAGGATTTCGCCCCAGCTTATTCCCGTGTCCTCCTCGTCAGAAAGAGTTGTCTGGGCAGACTTTAGGCACAAAACGCATTTGCATCGCTCATGTGAGATACTACGAGCAAAGACGGCTTCGAGGCGATCCAGCAATCTCCTAGCGACTGAGCGATACCCTGTAGCGACAGCCAACGACCCACTCTTTGACAGCACTTTTCCGATGTCCTCAAGGCGACCACTCACAGGTGCAAAGATGTGTTGAACATCGACCGCGGAAGGTATGCGGGGAGATTGATACTGGGCATAAGATTGAACGGGTTGATCGTTGGCAGGTGGAACAATGGATTTGGAGATCAAGTACGGCAGTCCACCATTCTGCAGCAGATAGTCGACACGAGGAGTATCCTGGGCAAAGACCATTGGCGGAGGCGGTGGTGGGGGAGGCATAGCGACCGAGTCTGGATGGGCGGATCGAGGAGAGAAACCAACGGGAAAGACATCAATACCAGGAGTGGACTTTGGTCTCTGAACATGCGGAGGAAAAGCTGGGTCTTGCGGAGTGGGAGTACGTGGTGACGAGTCAGGTCGTGATTGGGGAGAATAATGCTGTGCAACAGAAACGGGAGGAGGCCTAGATGGGAGTTTTCGTTCAGGGGCAACCGAAGTGGCCTGCGAATCGATAGTGGTCTGGCTGACGGTCGAGGTAGGCTGAGAGGGGGCCTTGTTGTACTTGGTCGAGCCGGTGCTTGGAGCAGAAGCGTCAGAGACACTTGATGGAGACGGACGTCGACTGCTCGCTGCAGAACCTGTCATGTTCACCCGCAGACCATTGTCCATGCTTCTTCTAGAGTTCAGACCGGCCTCGGACTTGACTCTGTCCGCGTGACTCCTCATGTTGTTTCCGCTCTTTGCTCGTCGAAGGTCGACGTCGTCGGCGGTCAGGGGAGGGCTCGGTGGGACACGTGAGGGGCTGTCGACCATGTCTGCCGGAGTGCGAGGTCGTTGGTCGTGGACATCAGTAGTGCTTTCCGAGCCTGCGGCGACGGCCTCTCTGCTGTGTGCTTTTGAGAAGTTAGGATACGACTGCGGCCGCTTGTCGCCGATTGACGAGCGACGCTCCATCTCCGGTATCGACATGGTGACCTTTTTGGACGAGCGTTCGGACAGCGTGGATCGATCCGGTCGTGATGGGCTGTAGTCCCTGCTTGCGTCGCTGCGTCGGCGGGTGGTTGTCTTTTTGGCCGAAGATCGATGTCGGTCCTTGGTATCCTTGTCCCTAGAAGACGGCTTTGGCGAGTCGCGGTCGTAGGATTTCTTGCGCCGGCGAGGTTCTTCTTCGCGGGAGGAAGGCATCCTGGATTAGGGGAGCCAAAAGGCAGGAGCGATGCAGTGTGGAATTCAAGCAGCAGCTACCCTGATGAGCTCTCTCCACCTTGTGTGAGACAAGCCTGGAGTTGGGCAGAATTGCGGCGGCTAACAAAGCGGCCTTGTCACTCTAGACGCGCCAGCGCAGTCCATGCAGCAGTGCCTGACATGATTACACCAAACATCTCGTTTCCCCTCGTCATTGCAGAAGAGGCTGGTGACCGCCAGATTCCAACTGGATAAATTAACGCCAGGACCGTTGGAGGGTCTGAGGACCGCTCCGCCCCGACCCTCGACAAGTTTGCCGGGACCCTGACACTTTGACGTCTTGGTCCTGCTACATCGTACATGTCAGCATCGTGTCCAGTTCGATCTCAATCTGAGAGAGAGAGAGAGAGACCGTTTCTAGGGAGTATATTGAGACTCACCTGTACCAATGCTCCACGCGGACATTGTAGTCGTTCGAACGACACTGTCACACGTTAAGAGGTCCCGACCCTTGGTTTCACCAGGGTTGCTCAGGAAGCAAACTTTTACACATGGGCAACCCGAGTATGTTGACTTGGACAGGCTTTGACGAGCTTTTGAAGACATCAAAGTATGATTTGGCTTACTGGAAATCTGGCAGTACTCAAATCCGGGTTATATGCACGTTGCTAGTCGAGGTTTAGAAATGTTGCTATTTCACAATGTAGTCAACTAGAGCGTCACTTCTCCACGCGAGAGAGAGAGCATCAACCAAGAAAACTCTCAAAGAGCGACGAAACTACAAGATCTGATATTCATTCTCAGAGTAGAGAGTCAGTTTCAGAACAGTTCCGAGGTGGTATACACAACGGATGGCCACTATTCTGGTCCTTAAAAATGTTGATAGGTATGAGGGGCAAGATACGGGCAGCAGACAGAGCTCTTATTCCCGAGATGGCAGAAGCTTCCCCATTTTTGTCTGTCACGGACAAGAGCGATTCCACTGACAAGACAGGATTGACTGAGGGTCAATTGGTTGAGGAAGGCCGAGTCAGAAAGGGTAGTATCTGGCGGCGAAGTGACCAAAAGTCAAGACAAACGGAGGAGGATCCCCCGGGCAGCGAGGCGACGCTAGCCAATGACAATGACGGAAGGTGCTGCGAGATGCAAGCTGCCCCGCCGATTGCGGGCAGTGCGATGGACTCAAGAAAAATCCCATCGCGCACCCTCGACTCACCTTCTTCACCCAGTCCTGTTCACCGACAGATTCTGGTATTCGCATCTTCACAATGGCCGCCAACAGCTCGCAAAAGATTGGTAAGAAGCAGGCTCGATAGCCCACCCCTCCGGCCTCGAGGCACGCGCTCACGCAATCCTCAGCCATCTTGTCCGTTTACGACAAGACCGGCCTGCTCGACCTGGCCAAGGGCCTCGTCAAGAACAATGTCCGCCTGCTCGCATCTGGCGGCACCGCCAAGATGATCCGTGAGGCCAACTTCCCCGTCGAGTGAGTCTCGTCCACCACCAATCGCTTGGCCAGAGCTGACGGCGGCGCAGAGATGTTTCGGCCATCACAAAGGCTCCCGAGATGCTCGGTGGCCGCGTCAAGACCCTCCACCCATCCGTCCACGCCGGCATCCTTGCCCGTGACCTCGCGTCCGACGAGAAGGACCTGGCCGAGCAGAACATCAACAAGGTCGACTATGTCATCTGCAACCTGTACCCCTTCAAGGACACTGTCGCCAAGATCAACGTCACCATCCCCGAGGCCGTCGAGGAGATTGACATTGGCGGTGTTACTCTGATCCGTGCCGCCGCAAAGAACCACTCGCGTGTCACCATCCTCTCTGACCCCAACGACTACCACGACTTCCTCTCCGAGCTCGAGAAGGGCGATGTCGCCGACGCCACCCGTCAGATGTTCGCTCTCAAGGCCTTCGAGCACACGGCCGACTACGACACTGCCATCTCCGAGTTCTTCCGTAAGAAGTACGCCGGCAACGGCAATCAGCACGTCTCGCTGCGTTACGGCACCAACCCCCACCAGAAGTCGGCCGCTGCCTTCATGAAGGATCAGAAGCTGCCCTTCAAGGTCCTGTGCGGTGCTCCCGGCTACGTCAACTTGCTCGACGCCCTGAACGCATGGCCTCTGGTCAAGGAGCTCAGCGCTGCTCTCAAGTTCCCCGCTGCTGCCAGCTTCAAGCACGTCTCACCCGCTGGTGCCGCTATTGGTGTTCCCCTCAACGAGGTCGAGCGCAAGGTCTACATGGTCGACGATATTGAGGGCATTGAGAGCTCCGGCCTTGCCCAGGCCTACGCAAGAGCCCGTGGTGCCGACCGCATGTCCTCGTTCGGTGACATGATCGCTCTGTCGCACGAGGTCGATGTCCCCACCGCCAAGATCATCTCCCGCGAGGTCTCTGACGGTGTCATTGCTCCTTCCTACACCAAGGAGGCCCTCGAGATCCTCAGCAAGAAGAAGGGTGGCCGCTACCTCGTTCTTCAGATGGACCCCGAGTTCGAGCCCGCCGCTCAGGAGTACCGTACCGTCTACGGCATCAACCTGACCCAAGGCCGTAACGACGCCCACATCACTCCTTCCGACAGCTTCGGCACCGTCATCACCCCCAAGGACTCTGCCGCCCTCCCCGAGTCTGCCCTGCGCGACTTGACCGTCGCCACCATCGCCTTGAAGTACACCCAGTCCAACTCTGTCTGCTACGCTCTCAACGGCCAGGTCATTGGTCTCGGTGCTGGTCAGCAGAGCCGTATTCACTGCACACGTCTTGCCGGCGACAAGGCCGACAACTGGTTCATGCGCTTCCACGAGCGTGCCCTCAACATTAAGTGGAAGAAGGGCACCAAGCGCCCCGACAAGAGCAACGCCATTGACATGCTCTGCAGTGGCGTCCTGCCCGCCTCGGACGAGGAGAAGCACGAGTACGAGAAGATGTTCGAGGAGGTGCCCACCCCCTTCTCTGCCGAGGAGCGCCAGGTATGGTTGAGCAAGTTGTCCGAGGTCGCCGTCAGCTCCGACGCCTTCTTCCCCTTCATCGACAATGTCTTCCGTGCCGCTCGCTCTGGTGTCAAGTACATTGCCGCCCCCACCGGCAGCCAGAACGACCAGGCCGTCTTCACCACTGCCGAGAAGCTGAACATCACCTTTGTCGAGCAGCACATCCGTCTGTTCCACCACTAGAGTAACCATTGACCTCTGCATATCGGAAGAACACACGGAGTCGCGTTCCAACTCAATCGACTCTCTTATAGCTTTTTGGGATATTAGAAAGGGAATGTACATGCCGGGACAAAAAAAAGGAGGATTTATGTTTTACACAGAAGAGTTGCATTGAGCTCTTTTTGTTCTTTTAATGATGAGACGAATAACCAATTTAACTTGAGTTCTAGAAAACAATTTTTTTTTCTTTGGGAAAATAGACGCGATTTATATGTACAATCCTTTTCCATCCACCTTCCGCTCTGCACCTCTGACTGTAAATTTCGCGGGACAGCGAAGGCCGGAAGATGGACTGGAACGGCATTGTATGCGCTTGATTGATTGGTCAAGGTATAGGAGTAACAGTGCTCTGTGCATTGTTGTCGACCGTCTGTATATTGGGCCCTCAAGCGCAAGGTTTTGTATAGGTACCGTCCTTTTGCAGGACTGCAATTTTTGTTGGTAGGGTCCAACACCATAACCAACAACAACAACCAGAGAAGCAGCGCAATACTACAAGTGGTAGTCCTTGCTGCATATCCAAGTCATCACTCATGATTGGATTTGGCGTTTCAAGGATGGAAAGTAGTGTAAAGTTTTGTCCGATATCATCTATAAAAGCCCATGTACATGAAACCCACTCTTGTTGCTATAAAAGTACAGAGCATAAAAAAGAGCCGCAATGCACTAAAAAGCGAAAAACCAGAAAGGAAAACAGACTCGCTGGATAAGATGTTGCGAACAGAAACATCCAGAAGAGCGGCAATAAACATGAAAACCCCCATGACCTTTGGATTGTATTCTGCCCATCCGCCAATTCGTGTTCCTAGGATTCCCTTTGACATTAAGTAAAACGCCAATCGTTGTCGTCGTCTCATCAATGATAATACATGAAGAAAGTTAGTTTATTAGTACTAGTAGTGCGTATCGAAGCATGTTGCCAGACAGCTTAGAAGTTTCTGCTAGGCTCGACGGTCTGGCCGTTGGCACGCATGGGGTTCTCGCTTGCATACGAGGCACTCTCAGAGAAAGTGGGACCGCCAGAGTAAGAAGGACCGTTGCCGCCATTCTCAATCATCTCCTCGACGCTAGGGAAGCGGTGGTTCTTGCTGTGAATAGCAGGGAAGAAGTCCATGGCGTAATGACCTTGGTAGATGATGTAGATGAGTGAGATGACCCATTCGAGGATCGCAGCGGTGTTGCGCTGGCTTGCGTGACGACCGAGAGCAGCGAATGCTGGATGGAGTCAGCGAGGGCATTATGCAACAGGGGCTTGGATGTGCTTACCGATAGCGAGACCGATTTCAACGAAGATGAAGGTCAACTTGATCCAGAATGAGGCACGCAGGATGCGGTACTGGCGGAAGTGAATGCCCAGACGTTGGTATTCGGCGCAAGCGAAGATGGCTGAAATGATGTAGCCGACGCTGTGAATTCTATTAGGGAAGACCGTGGAGAGACTGGAATATGAAAACATACATGAAGATTACGAGACAGACGTCGTGAGCAGTAGGGTGAGAAACAGTATCCAAGATGGTCAAGAGGATCAAACCGATGGCACCGATGATGGCAAAGGCACAAGCAAAGCCCGACAAGACCTTCTGGACAGTCGATGTGTTGTGGGCAAGGCGACCCTTGTGGCGCAACCAGCGTTCTGAGACGAAGCATACATCAAAGACGACGACGCTAACGGCAGAACCGGCGATAAAGAGAGGTTGAAGGCCTGTTGCGCCAATGTCCGAGATGTACGCAATCGTTTGTCCTTGTTCCATGCTGACGTAGTGGGGGGAGCCCTTTGCGAGCCAGGTGCCCAGCATACCGAGGAGTGTTGCTGTTGTCACACGAGTCAGTCTGGAGGTCGCAAATAACAGATGCGGCGTTCAGCATACCTAGCCAGACACATGCTGCGAAGAGCGGCAGAATCCAATATGAGAAGACGCCGAACATGTTTGCGAGATTCTATCTTTTTTCGATGGGGTCGAAGTAGGTGTAGAGTTGTGGAGGGCTTAGAGGTGTCGCGTGAAGTTTGATGTAGAAATGGTCGTTCGTGGCTGGGACCGTTGCGCGATGAGATTGTTGCACAGGAGAATGGCCACAGCAGAAGATATTATAGGAAGCGGGAGGTGAGAGGACTGTCGTGGCAGGGACAGAGTCGTCGTCAATGGTCAGTGGCAGGGATGAGAAGGGCACGATCCAGGTTGGATGGGACGGCCTTGGTTTTAATCATGTTGAAAAAAGGCAAAGGCAGCGTCAGAGGTTCCAAAGCCACACTGAAGCAGCGAAAACGTCATAGGCGCGTTGGCGGCATCTCTCGGAGCACGGCTCGAGATCAACGTCGTCCGCATGGGGCGCAGGGGAAATTGCGATGCAATTGTCATCAGCCAGAGTTGAGACGCCTAGTCCGCTCTGTTGGCATGGTACGCGGGGACATGGATGAAAGTGATATAGAGAAGGACGCAGGACACATGCAGTCGGTTGGCCACTCCGTCGGAAGGCTGAATGTAGGACGGTTGTGGCTGACAGGGCAAGGAACGAAGAAGGAGCCAAACAAGACTGAGATTGATTGGGTTGTCATTGTATTCAGATATATTGTTTGAAGAAGCAGTGGATTGGGACAGACATGCAGACAGCCAAGCTGACCTTACGATCAAAACTTGAAGCACCCACAAATCAAAGCAGGCAAGGGAAGCGCAGGGTTAGTGGCCGTGACGACCAGCGGCAGCAGTTTGAGACTCAAGAGGCGAAAGAGGCAGTCGCAAAGCAGGCCATGCTGTGAGCTTCTGTACGTGCTCAGATATTCAAGGGACCGAGGCTCGAGAGCAGAAAGCGAAAGGCTTGGCGACGCCGCGCACACACAAATCGCACGCGGAGTTTTCCCGGCAAGCAAATTCGCTCCTGCCTGGTTCTCGATCTCTGACCCTCTCTTTCCTGGTAGCGGACGTCGTCGACTAACACCACAGCAAACATGCCCAAGGAAGTCAAGCAGAAGAGCGGCCTCGCTCGCGGCTTGAACGCCGGCCACGTACGTTGACCCCCATGCCCGTCGTCCACAGGAGCCACTGCACCCGCCGCCGCCGTCGATGATGCGAATTGCGAGAAAGAGGAGGACGATGAATTTTCTGCACCGACAAGCACGACACATTCGAGACGAGCTACAAAGAATTGGGAGACGGCGACTCGAGCACGCAGCCACCACCGCATTCGCATCACCGACCTACGCAAACCCCACTCCGACAACCGATCAACCAGCTTCCACAAGACCAATAGACTGACATGTCTCTCCTCTCTATAGAAGGTCACCCCCCGCCAGCCCGCCGCCCGCGTTTCGCGCACCAAGGGTCACCTCAGCAAGCGCACCGCTTTCGTCCGTGATGTCGTCAAGGAGGTTGCCGGGTACGTTCCTTTCCTCCACCGAGCTCGAAAATCTCTTCGACCTTGGTCCATCGACCTCGATGAACTCAGACTAACATCCCTTCAAGTCTCGCTCCCTACGAGCGCCGCGTTGTTGAACTTCTCCGCAACTCCAAGGACAAGCGTGCCCGCAAGCTCGCAAAGAGAAGAGTACGCCATGACCAAGCTGAACCCAGCCCGGAACATCTTTGCTAACACCAGACACAGCTTGGTACCTTCGGCCGCGCAAAGAGAAAGGTCGACGAGATGACCAACTACATCGCCGAGTCCCGTCGCGCTGGTCACTAAGCTTGCCAACCTGGGTGATCGCTGGTTGTAAAGTCAAAATGAGGAGTTAGTTCTTACTTTTTACGGGCACGCAATGCTATGTGCAATGGGCAAACCATGTTCCTTTTTTTCCGAATACCCTGCAAGCGAAGGAGACACTGCAACAAGTTCATGACGGCAGTGGCCCGCACGCTGCACGTTGCTGGGGTGGATGAAGGAAAAAAAAGAAAGACTATCTTCTCGAAATGAAAATGAGAAAATTGGTCCCGCTCCGTTTATGATTTACATCTCCTGGCCACTTCTTGACTCTCGGTGACTCTTGCTACTGATGGCTTATAAGTCTAGTTTAGTCGTGTCGTATCTGTACACATGGTCTTCTCCACATCGACAACCATCACCGACCACAGCGATTATCTCCACGTCCTGCAGGCCCAAACAGCAGGCAACTCGTTCCCACAGCAACACACCAAGCTCGATTTCGCCATATTCATCGATCAACCTCAAGAACATCACTACGATATGCCTGGCCATATCTTCTGTCTGTCTCCTATCACTGCTTCTCCAGCTTCCTTGGATCATCCATCTTGTTCTCCATCATCACGTCCATCATGAAAGACTTCTTTTCCTTTCCTCTTGTCCTTCTGATCTCGCAATCTCTGTTTCTCTTCCTCTGCGTCAAGGCTACAAGCGCAATTACTCATCACAAGCATTCATCTTCTTCCAAACACTCTCCATCTCGATTTTCATCTCGTCCATGCCCTCTTTCACCACCTCGAGTTCGCAGGCCAGCTGTCTTGTCCTTTCTCTCAACCTTGCAGCGAGTTTCTTTTGCGTCTCTTCCAGTGGAATCACGGCTCTAGGCTCTGGAGACGCGCTGTCGATGAGACGATCACGACGATGTTCTTGCTGGCGTCCGAGGCGGTCTTGATGGATGTCTTTGTTCATTGCTTCCAGACGATTGAGTTCGTGCGTGTACTATGCAGAGTAAGGGGTCAGTAAATTGTAAAATGAGATGGTGGAGGTAAGTTGTCTTACTGATTCGATGCGTGATTGGAAGGCTTTGCACTGTGAGGCAAGAGTTGGGTCGGTGTTGGTGCTCAGAGTGGGCATTGTGGGCGAGGAAAGCATGTCCGCACCTGATAGTGCTGCTTCCGTGCGAGATGTCGAGATTTGCTGCGGTGTAGCGCTCATGATGCTTCTTGGGAGGATAAAGTTGTGATTTTGGTTGTTGTGGTGATATGATGGTTTACTTGCAGCAACTTGCGAGTGTTATATATCTGCCATGTTGTTTATTCGCTAGGCATCTCGATATCTGCGACATAGACCCTGTCACCAAGAATACTAGAGACACTGATAAATACAGGTTCTGTAAGACATCTGGCAGAAACCTAAAGATGGTAAGACATTGCTCGAGACACCACCCTGGTATATCCTACAATGCAGAACCCTCGAAAGAAGATGATCGCGCCATCGCTGTCGCGATGCCGTCCTTTTCAGTGTGTTTTTCTCTGAGCCCCATTCCCTAATCGTGTTGATCTGGGTTATTGAAAGCGAAACCTGCCTTCGAAATATAGTGACACGATTCATGTTTTTCATGATAGTCTTCGGTGAATCAAGATGGGCGGTCTATTGCCTCTCGTTTTACTTGCCTGCGCCCATCTCCTACCTTGTCTATAGACATTGGTGCCGTTGTTCAAAAACCACAATCTTTATCGCTCTTTTTTCATTCCTGCTTTGACGTTTCTTCTATGGAGAGAAACGATGGAAGATAGAGTTTTTGGGCAGGAACTTGTCTCGGATATCAGAATGGAATTGTTTGCTCTTGTAAAATGACACATACAAGAAAGGCGAGTCTGGTTGCTCTATCGCACAGAGCTGTGTAGGAGGAAAGAAAAGATCAAAACGATGTTACAGTAGGGAAAAAGAACGGCAGAGAGGAGAGTAATGGTGGCTGAGCAGGGTGGTGAAAGGCAATAGTGATGGTGATGGGTTGTGGGAATGGGGAAATAGGTGTTGATATGTTGTTGATTGACGATGCCGGTGCGCAGAGCTACGAGGAGACACGTGCCATGTCTGCAGGCAAGACACAAGACACCAGGTATTTATGAAGAGATATATCGTGTGAGAGGAAGAAACGAACAAGGAAGTTGCATTTCAGACACTCAAAGCGGCAGTCACTCCAGCTTTTGTGGTCTTTCGACTCAGCCGCTCTTCCCTTCGGCAACTTTTGTAGTATGCGTGGATGAAGTACGCGTACAAAAGACACCGGTAGCTCGAAGCAGTATTATCAGCGAGGGTCGTGCAATAATAACCAGGTCGATATACAATGCAGGGTCGCCACATCAGCACCATAAATCGATATAATGATCGAAATCCCGTCCTATGTTTAGCAGACTCCAGTCAGAAAGCAAAGAACTCCAGCAACCAAAAGATTCATCATTGGTTGCCTGATTTCCCTTCCCGTCTTTGTAAGCACCAATGAGACTTTGTTGGGAAGCCCAATATCAAAAAATTCCCAAGCTCCAAGATCTTTCTTCTTTTTCTTGTAAGGATGATCGCTTGCCGTGTTTGACATTGCTCGCATTTAATATATTCTTAGTCGGTAACTCTTGAGAAAAAATGGCTAGTGCCGTGTACGTATCTTCCCTTGTGTGTGCTACGACTGGCGCTTGTCTCGTTCCTCGTACCGATGTGGCGGAGGCGAGTCACCGAAATATTGCATCTTGGTAGAGCCGAGGAAGGTTTCGCATCGTCGATATTATTGCAGACGTTCTCGTCAAGAAAAGTGATGGATAGAAAGGCGCAGCGATTGAATGTCAAGGAGACAAATCCGGCAGTTGAAAGAGTGTTTCAGGTTGAAGAGCGCAAAGCCCACGGCTTTAAGCACCTTCATTAATATAGGCGAAGTGAGTCCCCGAGAAATTGGGGCATCGGACTGGGGCCAGTAGACGATTCGTCATATCTTAGAAGGAACATTTGATGATGAACCTCCCTGACCCAACCAGCTGGTTGTTTATGAAAAGGCATGCTTGGGACATAGAATTTGTTGACACAGGCGGCACACATGAGTTCGTGGAGTCGTGTCAGTCATCCGTGGCCTTTCCTGATTGTATTCATGGCGTAATCCAGCAGAAGAAAGTGGACAAGGGACATGAGAGGGGGCACCGAAGCATGCTGTAGAAGCTTGACTTCGCTGCAGCAAGATTCAACGAACAAGTAGCTTACATTTACAGAATATACCAACGAACAGACAGCGACTAGGCAGAAAGTGTGTCGGGTGCGTGTCCAAAAGCAAGACATCTCAGCACGAACACGCAATCGTGTCGGAACGCCGCGAACCAAGATGAGATGATATGGATGAGCGCAGGCCATGATTAAAAGAGGTTTGGCCAGAAAATGCTGTGTACCCAACGTACTGGTACATGCAAAAAGGGACGCAGAATTGGTCGACAACACGACAACAATCTGCAACAGGAATGTGCAGAGCCTTCCGGAATCACTAAAAGCAGCTGGCTGGTCGAGAGTCCGGACGGACGGACTGTAGTAGAGGGAGTGGCTCATGAGCGTTCAAATGAAGAGGTTGTCTTCCAAAGAACAAACTCTTTTCCGCATGCATAAGGAGATCCGGACTTTGAGAGCATGTTGCTTTCGCTTTCGCGTAGAGCGGAGAGAGATGGACCCTGGAAGCGTATGTGTTGGAGCCGAACTGCATGCGAATATGAGGTACGACGCAAGATCGTAGTAGGGTGATGCGTCAATACAGCTATAATTTAAGGACGCACAAACACCATTCTCTGGATGTTAGTAGTCGTGGTCAGCCGAGAGTGGTTTTTGTAGTCATCTTTTCAGCACTTCCAATCACTTGAACGAAGCCGGCTGTAACGCACGGCATCACGGACCTGCTCGTGCTCGAACCACATCAAGGTCCACGTGAGAAAGAAGATTGGATTGCTGTCATGGTCACCGCCAGTAAGAGACCCTTGATGTTACACGAATGCACAAGTCATCAGCACTGGCCGCTTGTGGGTCTTGACTTGTGGAGAGAAGCAGTTCGGAATGCTGAAGGATTCCGCATCGATTCGGCCTTCCCGAAGGCTTAGCAAAGCATGCGACAAGTCAAGTATGCTCTCCTCGAGATACCGCGAGACTCTCGCCTGAAAACTCGATGCTCTGTCCTCATTGAGTGGTATGAGAGCAAGAGAACCGGGTTGGGAAGTGGAACAATGACCAGGATGTCGTTTAGTGTTCTGTTTCATGAAGCGTGTTGCAAGCTGCGACGGAACCATCCAATATACTGCAAATAGCAATGTAGAGTGCGGTATCAAGGTCTTTTGTGGCTTGCAGATTGCTTAGTACTGACTTTGGTAAGACACGTAATTCGTAGACACAATTCGAGGTACGCAATGCCTTGTGGGCAAGGTCGTTCGTCTTCATGGTTAGCGAAGAGTGACCATCGGGCTGAATCTAAGAGGCTCAACGCAGTTTCGAGCAGGCACATTTGACAGCGGCAGCTTGCGTACAGGCAGGTAAGTCACCTATCTCTGTCCCCCACCGTGCTCTCACTAAGGAAGCCACGTGCAAGAATAAAAGAGGGGTCTAGTAAGGCATGGTTGGGCCTCCCTACTGCTTTTCGGAACGCATGATGCGCGTGCATGAGCAGTAGCAAATTCGGAATTAGATGAAGCTCGCGATGCCCTCCAATTGTGTAGTTGGTAGCGAGGGTGGTACAGTGTCCACGGCTTCTCCATAGGCGTGCATCCATCGCGCTTATTCACCGATTGAATGCATAACGCCACGTTGTGCTCATGTCGCTGGCCGATCGAGTGGTCCTCTATCCTGTTTTTGCTCACAGGCACTGGAACTGGTCGAAAATATGAGCACGAACAGAAGACACAGACGTGAGACCCAAAATCCAGCAATTCGGGTGGCACTCGAGTCAGCTTTTCCGTCCCTGTCAATCCCCATTTACTCGATAGAGTGTGGCTGCCAAGACGACACGAACGAGAGGGCCGCGGTCCCGTCGCGCGCCGCAAAAAAAGCTCGGAACGCTATGATTTATCAGGGTCGGCCTGGCTGTACACCGAAAGTTGTGTGATTGGGTGATGCTGACAGCAGTACCCGAAGGAATGGAGCGCGAGTCGATCTTGTGCGGGCATCGGCCAGATGTCATGTTCCGATGTTGTCAACGTAACTGTGCCCTTCCCGTGTGCTAGAACCTGTCACGCTGCTTCATAGATGCACAGTACTCTCGTAACGTTCGGAGCCACTCATCGCAACTGGTTGTTAGACCAGGTTTGATGAGATACGGATCTAGTCGAAAGCAGGTGTCGACACCAACGAGAGGGCTCGGGTGACAGACTTCACATACGAGGAAGATGAAGTGGTCCGAGAGAGCAATCCCAAGAGAGTGAGCCTGTGAAATTGACCATCGTGATGCACATGGCTCTCATCGGTGACCAGGAGATAGTGCACACACGACTCTCTCGGGTCTCGTCGCAGTTCTGCCGCATGCATGTTTAACTTCAAACTCAAGTCGAAGCAGTCCAGGTCTTGGTCGTGATTTATTCCAGCAACACTGAGTGGGTCAAGTTTTTGATGTGAGAGTCAACACTGTCTGGATCCATTCTGGAGCACATCACATCACGCCCTTCATGCCTCTCAACCTGCCACAGCCCGGTCTTTTTCCTACCATCAAAACCTTGTTGGCCACGACTGCAGAAATAGCGGCGGCAGGAACCGGCGATACGGCCCAGCCGTTTGCACAAAGCCCCCGGTGGAGCGCCTTTTGACGGAAGGGATGCTCATGTCGTCTAAACCTTCACCAAGTGGCTCGTCTGTGGTCGTATATAAAACATGCCTTGAGATGGCAGGGCGCAAGCAGGTGTTGCTCGTTCCAGGTTTGCAATTTCCAGCTCAAGTCTGTGATGTCAGCACTCGCAAGCCCACGGAGTCGGCTGACCCAGTGTGCTGTTAATGGTGTGCTCCTCGCATGAAGAGAGTCGAGTTCGTAGATTGGCCAGAACCGTGCTGGCCGAAGCTCGTCGATGGGGTTCCTGTCTAGCAAGTCTTCTAACTTCTCTAGTTGAAGCAGAAGGACAGACTTGTGTGTATATTTGTACCAGTCGGCTATGCTGAAGAAAACCGACCGAATGGAAGGTTTGCGGTGGTTCAGAGCGCCGGCCTCTTGGGACAGCGGGCTATTAGCGGCAAGCAGGGATCTTGGAACCGGGATCCGAGATAACAGCACTTTGGCGATATTAACTTGGTGCTGCGGTGACTCGGTGCTGTGGCCAGTGGCACGCTCAGCAGAGAGGCAAGTCGGCGGAAGAGAAGCTGTCGTGGAACCAGAGCAGAGGGTAGAAAACACCAACGGCCCAAAAGGAAGGAAGTGCGAAACTCGGGCTGCACGAGGGCGTGTATTTAGTCGCCCATTCGAGAGGGCGATCCGTAAAGCTGGGCTTGGTGCAGAGCACAGAGAAACGGTGTACCTGCCACGTCCTCTAGCTCATTCGCCTCTGTCCTAATGGACCGACCCCGACGGCGTGGTCAGCCAGTCAGCCGCCAGAGGTGAGACGGTGTCGTGCCGAGCCTGAGCTTCCGGCCCAACTTGAAACCCCCGTCTGCTGTGGGGGCCATGTGCAGCTGGTGTTTTGGTAGAGATGAGAAGATGCCTGGGGTGATACACCGCAACAACTGGCGAGCCCAAGGGGATGCCATCCGCTCCGAAGCATGCACGAGCTTGTGCTGTAGAACCTTGCGATCCACGGCTCCTGGCTGCACCTAACCCTGGCGCCCTTTGATTTTGTTTCTGTTAGGTAGTTGCTTCTCTTGCCCTTTCCCACAGAGCAGATTGCTAGCACTAGCCCGGGAGCCATCCGAGACTTGTGCAGCTTGCCGCTGCTGATGACTTCTCTGCACCCGTCTCGCTGGGAACTCGACTGCGTGTGTCCTTAAAGTGCCTCTGCCCCGCCCCGCCGCCCACCTCCCCCGAGCCTTGTCGACGTTACTACTGCTGCTGCTACTGCCACTGTCTGCTGTCGCTGCTTTTTAAGCTGCTGCTAACTAGATCCTCGCCTGTTCACGCTCCGGGGGCGCGTCGCTCTTCTCTTGGCCACCTTTTGCTCAAATTGCGCTTGCTCGTAGCCGCCCGCGCGCCGTCCTCGCTGTCATCGGAGATCATGTGCTGTGGCTTTTCCTGATAATGTCTAGAATAGCAGTCGCGTCTCTCGTTGCCCCTCAAGAAGTGCTGTGCGTATCCATTCCTGTTCCCTCCTAGCCTCAACGCGCTTCCGCCAGCTCGTCCACCTCGTCCTTTTCACGTCCAACGGTCTCGCAGTTTCTTACCCTCTTCTTTTGACAGATCCGTCTCCGTCAGAGCACCAATGCAGCAAGAATGGTATGAAGAAAATGGACGCTGGTACCATGCATGGCAGAAGGGTCTATACATGTACCCGCATGACGAGGTGAGCCGCTCTCTCTTAGACTTTTGCCCATTCACGCATTGGCCTGTCTTTTGCATATACTGACGTTCAATCCCAGGAGGAACGCCATCGCATGGATGTATACCACAACCTTTTCTACGACAAAGCTGGTTTGAGCCTGCACTCGGCGAGGTTGATCCCCGAGGTCACTCATCGTCCTCGAATCATGGACCTTGGATGCGGAACTGGCTTCTGGGCAATTGACATGGGCGAGTAAGTGTCCACCACCACCTATTGAAACGAGGTTGAGCTAACGCGCTTGTCAACAGGCAATACCCAGAGGGAGAGGTAATTGTTCTGTGGCTCATTTCATGGTTGTGATTACTGACCGAATCTTTTCAGGTTCTCGGGTTAGATCTTGCCAACCTCCAACCTGCTCAGATTCCACCCAATGTTCGCTTCCAGATACCTTTCAACTTCGAAACACCTTATTGGAGCCTGGGTCAAGATTCGTGGGATCTGATTCATTTGCAAATGCTCTGTGGTAGTGTCTCAAGCTGGCCGAACCTATACGCCAAAGTCTTCTCGTAAGCCTCTCGCAAAACCATCGATCTACTAAGCTGACCACGACAGGCATCTCCGACCCGGGTTTGGATGTATCGAACATCTCGAAATAGATTTTGAGCCTCGTTGTGACGATGGTACACTCCCTCCAGACTCGTATCTTAGGCAGTGGTACGACTATCTGGTGCGGGCTACAGACCAGACTCCAAAGACCATCTGCTATTCGCACAATACTCGACAAGTCTTGTCGCAGGCTGGCTTCACCGATATCTCAGAACGAGTCATCAAAGCACCATATCGGGCATGGTCAACTGACCCTACTGCCTTCAACATCGGCAACTTTCATCAGACTGCATTGGATCTCTGCGCTGGCCTTGAAGCACTGAGCCTGGGCCCGTTCTCACGCGTGTTTGGCTGGAGCAAGCAAGAAATCGAAGGCTTCCTTGCAGGAGTACGAGCGGAAATTCGTAATCGTTCGATTCACGCATATACAAACATGTAAGCCATACCGAATTTTGTTTTCAGCCCAACGGTTCTGACTGACTCTGCTATAGTCATGTGTGGACGGCAAGAAGACCGCTTGCTAGATAGGCACCCACTTGCGAAACGACACCTGCGAAAAATTGAAAGATTGACGCCATCTCATCTACGAACAAATCGCTCTGACCATAACCATACACCACATCGCTTGATGAACAGGTCAACTTGTGCTTCAAGGCGTTTCTACATATTGTTACTCGGACGGCATTACGATCTGCCCCCAACCGCGATCCACGGCAATAACTTTTTCTTTCGTCGCCTCTGTTTTCCTGCACTAGTCTCAGATCAAGTGGTTTATCTGAAGCGACTCAGTTTGACGTTTGGGAAGGATTTACTGGGCGTTCTTCGCAAGGCCTGCTTTTTAATGGAGAAAAAGCGAGCTTTGAGTTTAGCATGGCGTTATTTGGCTTCGAGACCCTCGACTACGGGTGCTACATCTCTACTCATATTTTCGGCGGCATCATCTACACTGGGCATTTCTTTCGGCTTGAGAAAAAACTGGGTGGTTGCAGTATTGCTTTTGAAGTGGTCGTGATAGCATGGACGAAGAACCCCCAAGGGTGTGTGAATGAATAAATCAACAAGGATGGGCTTATTAGTGATCTACTGCGACTTGTCAATCGAACAATATATTCATTAACTTGACCGCTCACAATAAAGGATTGTGTCAAGGTTGCCGACTACTGTGTTTCCAGAAGACCAGAGTGTTGACGTACTTCGAGTAGGCCGGTCTTATCACACTAAATAATGCATCCTCATGCACGAGTCGAAGTGTGGTTGCACAAATCTGGAAAGAGCAATCATGTCGTCAGGCAACGGTCGCGCGTCCACAACGCGTCTTCCTCCGCAAGTTTCATCCTCCGTGAGGTTTGCAGCCACGAGTGGCAAAGTCAATCAACTCTCGAGCAATTGCTTCAATTCAGCACGGCATGTATAGGCCGTTCAAGTCGCCGTTGCTCACCAGGCCCCCTGGATCAACTCCACAGCAAATACAGGAACCTATTGCTGAACGTCCTGCCAAACGATTAAAAGTATCGCCACAGCAGCCTGAACAGGATGGAAACTCTTCAGATACTATCTGCGAGTCGCCAGGAAGGCCATCCGAGGACCCTGTGGATGCGAGATTCTCAGTTCTCTGGCGCAAGATAACCAACAAGAAGAACAAGATCTGGGACGGTGATGGCATACTCATCGTTTCGCAAGGATATGCCAATCTCAAAGACTCGGACGGCAAGGACATTGGCAGGATCGTCTGTAAAACACCATTACTCCCAGGATCCACTCTCAGCATGAGTGGCAAGGAAATTGAAATAGACTCACGCATCTCTAGAGAAGAAGCGAAGTCTTTGTTACCCCAGAAGAAAGCCTTGAAGCCAGTTATTGTCAAACCCGCCAATACTATCACACGACCATCTGTACCTCTTGCTCGGACGCCACTTCGTCCTGTACAGACACAGAAAAAGCCCGTCAGCATGCTCGGCAAGGCTACTGCTGCCTTTAATTCCGGTCCGAGAGTTGAAGCACCGCCGAGGTCTGCCAGTATGCTCAACAAGCCAACTGCAGCATTCAAAAGTCCAATGCTAGACAAGACTGGTGTCCCTCTCTCGCGCTCAAAGTCGGATAGCAAGACTGTCTGTCTTCCCCGTCACGACCCTAACGAACCGAATGCTCTTGTCATGAAGCGACCAAAGCACGTGCCTGACGGAAAGCACATTGTCGACGTAGTCGTCGATCCAAATCTGACCAAGCATCTTAGAGAACACCAACGCGCTGGTGTGGCCTTCTTGTACGAGTGCGTCATGGGGATGCGACCTTTTGTAGGCGAGGGTGCAATTCTAGCTGACGAGATGGGTTTGGGAAAGACTTTGCAGACTATTGCCTTGATCTGGACTCTACTCAAACAAAACCCAATCTACGAGGACGGCCCTGTGATCAAAAAGGCTCTGATTGTATGTCCTGTCACGCTCATCAACAACTGGCGCAAAGAATTTAAGAAATGGCTGGGCAATGAGAAAGTGGGAGCCATGGTTGCCGAGAACAACAAAACCAGACTCAGCGACTTCACCAAGGGCAAAAGTTACAATATTCTCATTATCGGTTATGAGAAGCTCCGCAACGTTCAGGAGGAATTGCAGCAGGGACTAGGCGTGGACATTGTTATCGCCGATGAAGGCCACAGACTCAAGACGGCCAACAATAAGTCAGCCATTGCCATCAAATCTCTCAACACCGAGCGACGAGTCATCCTTTCAGGTACCCCTATCCAGAATGACTTGAGCGAGTTCTTCACTATGGTCGATTTTGTGAATCCCGGACTCCTGAAGACATGGTCAGCCTTCAAGAAGCAGTATGAGAGCCCCATTCTCAAAAGCAGAACACCGGGTGCAACTGCCAAGGATATTGAAAAAGGACAGGCCTGCAGTGAAGAGCTTGCATCGATTACTGGTCAGTTCATTCTTCGACGAACTGCAGAGATTCTGTCAAAATACTTGCCCCCGAAAACAGAGTACGTCGTGTACTGCCAGCCCACTCAAGTGCAGAAGGATGTGTATGAGGCCGTTGTTAGCACTGGGGTCTTGAACCAAGCACTCAAGAGTAGCGAAGCCTCCTTCGCGATGATCAACGTGTTGAAGAAGCTTTGCAACAGTCCTTCCCTTCTTGTCAAAGACGCCTCGGAGGGCGAAGAGGGGACAGTGAAATCGCTGCTCTCTAGAGTTCCTGCTTCGGATCTCAAGAGTGCAGGCGGCAGTAGCAAGCTGCAAGTTTTAGACGAATTCCTCCACCTCGTCCACACAAAAACACAAGAGAAGGTTGTAGTAGTCTCCAACTACACGGCCACTCTGGACATGATTGGCAAAATGCTGACTGCTCTTGAATACTCTTTTCTGCGTCTTGATGGCTCGACACCTGCAAATCAGCGTCAAGGATTGGTTGACAAGTTCAATCGTACCTCAGCCAACAACTGTTTCGTCTTCCTACTCTCTGCAAAGGCTGGCGGCGTTGGCCTGAACCTCATAGGCGCCAGTCGCCTTGTCCTCTTCGACATTGACTGGAACCCAGCGACTGATCTTCAAGCCATGGGCCGTGTACACCGCGATGGCCAGAAACATCCAGTCCACATCTACCGCTTTCTGACCAAGGGAGCACTGGAGGAGAAGATCTTCCAGCGTCAGCTCACGAAGCAAGGATTGGCCGACTCGATCGTGGACAACAAGGCAAACGCCTCGAGTTTTTCGCCCGAGGAACTCAGAGATTTGTTCACCTTGGATCCACGCGAGAGTTGCCAGACCCATGATCTTCTCGGTTGCGACTGCGCGTGCGATGGCTCCATTCCCATATCTAGCTCGTCATCGCCAACCACCGCCTCACCATCAGCCACAGAAGACGACAAAGACAACGAAGCAGAGGCCTCGGACGACGACGACGAAGAAGAAGAACAAGAACTCCCCGCCCTCCCCACCTTCCTCCGCTCCTCCCAAATCGACCCCGAAACCCAAGAGCGCCTGCGTCGCCAACACCACTCTACCCTACACTCCCGCCTATCCCCCAAGAAGAAACGCCATGGTACCAAAGACACGGAAAAAGCTGCCATGGCTTCCCTCATGCAATTCTCCCATCTTGATGCTGGGAAGCTAAGGCAAGAGATTGCGGATGGCAATGCCGAGGTTGATGGGGAAGAGGTAGATGGCGTTGTTGCTGTCAGGGAGAAGGCGGAGGATGCGGTGGGGGATGTGGTGCTTAGGGCGTTGGTCACGGAACAGAGGTCGAGGATTGATTTTGTGTTTGCCAGGACGAGTGGTTGAAAAGTCCCCTTGAGGGAGTGTTGTGTATGGTTTTTTTGCATTTGCTGGCGTTTTTTGCTTTTTTCGCTGCGGTGGGCATGGAGTTTGAGCGTGAGGGTTTGAGAGTGGGTGGGTTCTTGTTGCTGTCGAGAGTCGCATGGTATGGTATGGTGTGGTATGATGGTGTAACATGCTAAGCGCATTTCTACTGTTTGCTTTGTCGACATATGTATCTGCATATCATACACACTAGAATCACCGAAGACACGTCTGCTTCTTTGATCCTTTGGCTTCCCTTTGTCACTTTCACAAATGTCAAGTCAAGATACGATGGGCACAAAATGCATTATTTCTTAAAAAGAGATACCAGAGAAAGAAGATCGCTTGTTTGCAACCGTATGATTCGCTATATGCAAATCTGTGAAAAGAAAGTCTTGTGGAAGAATACCTTTGACGATCAACCATTTTTCACCAATCTTGTGTGAGGTTGCTGAGTTGTTGTGCCCTCTGATCTTCGCGTGACAAGGCAGGTTCTGATGCCGATGCCTGCTCTGCACTAGAGTCGTGAGCTACTGTCTTTCTTTCCCTGACTTCTTGTCCCTCGGCAGCGACATCGTTGCCAGTGGCTGTGGTGGTGGATAGTCCTTCGATTGTAGTGACTTCTGCCGTACTTGTGGGGTCTTCTTGGGTGATCGAGGGCTGGGCTTCCAATCTCTGGCGCTCTGCTTCTGCTGCCTGGCGCTCTCCTTCCTCGCGTCTCTGTCTTTCCTCTGCTTCTCTTCTGGCAATGACGGTGCGTTCGCCTACTCCAGGCCATAGTGATGCGATCAGAAGAGCGAGAAGGCGCTCCACGGGTCTCAGTGCTTGTCTGACTGCACCGTGCTCTTGTTCTTGTGGTGGATTGGGCTGACCAGGCAATCCTACAACAGCCTCCCACCACGATCGCACGGCATCTCTGACCGTGTTACCGATACCGCCAGCGTTTATGGCCCAGAAGAGGATACCAATTGCGAGAAGAGCCAACGGTCTTCGCCAACCCTGGCCTGTGCCTAGCAGGATCCATGCAAAGAACAAGAGACGAAGCAACATCCAGCCCTGAGCCAAAAGGGGCTGCCACGGGGCAAGGACGTCGACCTCTTGGTTCTCTGCGGCTCCTTGGTTCACTTGTTGGACGAGTTGTTGCGCGACCTGTTCTAAGGGTTGGGGAGGATCAACAACGACAGGAGGTGGTTGGAAACCAGGTGGTGGCGCAGCTTGGGCAGCAGGTGTGAGAGGTCGGGAGTGAGCGAAGAGTGGATTGGGGATGGTTGGCATAGCAGGCACAGGACTGTGTGGTAGGGTCGCAGTGTATGTGCCTTGTGGTGAGAAGAGAAGAGCCTGGGGGCCGTTACGCGACGACAGCAGGTAGACTGTGGGAGAAGCAGGGTTGAATTGCTGGAGTTGTGGTTGAGGCTGTTGATGGAACAGATTGTGGATGGGCGGGAAGCCAGGTAAGGGCATCTGGCCCATGGGCATTCCATTGGGACCCAGGGGCATTGGCACGGCAATGGTGCTCTGGTTTATTGTGATGGTAGCGGTACGCTGTTGTGGCTGTTGGTGGGGTTGATGTTGTGGCGCAGGATGGGCGTGGACATGCGGGTGGTGATGGTGGACATGAGGGTGAGGATGGTGGTTTGCGAACGGAGGTGGAGTGTGTGGGGCGCTGTGAGGAGGAGTAGGTCTCGGCACGCCAGGTAGTGGAAATTGAGGATGGAGTTGTCTGAGGTGTTGTTGCTGACGCTCCATGAGGTGTTGCAGCAGGTTTGGCGGCGGCGGGTGACCATGCTGTAGAGGAGGAGTGGGAGCGGCGGGGTGGGGTGGTGTAGCGGTAGCGCCTTGGGGTTGGGGAACGAAGGCAGCACCTGGTGGCATCAAGGGATGGTTTGCGGCGCCTGGCGGGAGGACGTTTGGCTGTTGTTGTTGTGAGGGGCCTCCTGCAGGGTTCTGAGGACCCCACGAGGCAAAGAGCGGCTGACGAGTAGCTGCATTCTCCATGGGCGTGGGAGGAGCGCGGACGACCAGATGCAACATGAAGGGCGTGGTTTGGGTAACGACGGCCTCGCCGAAGACGTGTGCCAGTGTCTCGTTGTCGTCGGCCAGGAAGCGGCCAAAGTGGATGAGTCTCATGCGATCCGGCTGGGGATTTGAGGGGATCAGGTCGGTCAACATGGCCTTCAAGGCGGCAATGGTCGTGTCGATGGGCACGTTGGCCATGTCGAGGCCATCGCCCACTTCGGCCGACGGCGAGAGGATCCGGAGCGACAGCGTGCGCGTTGGTTGTGCCATCTTGTGCTTGTCGCCGAGGCGCCGGGACTCACGAGCGAAGGGTGAGAGAGAGAAAAGATGTTCACATGTGAAAGTGTTTGGTCAAGCTGGCCATTCAGCCCTACAGCGCCTACGTCAATTCGGGCAGGAACGAAATCCGGGGTCCTCTATACAGCTATCACGTCACTGACTTTTCCCTGTGACTTTCTCGTCACGTCGCCCAACATGTCGTCCACCCAGGTCTTACGGCATCGTGCCTTGGGCAACCCCCATACACCCCTACTACGAGCTTCTCAACGCTTGAGATACCAATCCTCGCGACCATTTTCATCATCTCGCCCCGCCCACGCGCCTTTTGGCACACGCCTTCGAAATGCCCTGCGCGACACAAAAGTCGTCTGGAAGCCCATCCCCGTCGGTCTCGGTATCGCCTTTCTAGGTGGCTTCCAATTCTACCGTACCCAAGCCCGCCAAAATGAGGAAGAGAAGGCTCGCCAACACGCCGAACTCGAAGACGGAGGGAACGTCCCCAAGAGGCAGCGTATAAGGCCGTCGGGCCCCTGGCAGGTCCAGATCATGTCTACTCTGCCCCTCAAGGCCATGTCGCGTATCTGGGGTCGCTTCAACGAGCTCGAGATCCCATACTACCTCCGCGTGCCAGGCTTCAAGCTGTACGGCTGGATCTTTGGTGTCAACTTTGACGAAATCAACGAGCCCGACCTCCACGTCTTCCCCAACCTCGCCTCCTTCTTCTACCGCACACTCAAGCCTGGCGTTCGCCCTCTCGATCCTAACCCCAACGCCCTTCTCAGTCCTGCAGACGGAAAAGTCATCCAGTTCGGTACCATCGATAACGGCGAGGTCGAACAAGTCAAAGGCGTAACCTACTCTCTCGACGCTCTGCTCGGCTCGCAAAAGCCCACTCGCGCCACTGCAAACCCTCAGCCCAGCAAAGATCGCTCAAAGTCGGCAGACCAGGAGATCATCCGTGCAGACGAGGAATTCGCTCAGATAAACGGCATCTCATACACCCTACCCAATCTGTTCTCCAACCCCGAGACTGGCAAAGGCGCCCCCAAGGCTGCTACCGAAGATCAGTCCACGCCTGCAAGAGCCAGTTCCGAGCAAGAAGTCCGCGACTCGCTCGCTCTCGGCGACGGCGGTGGTGCACAAGACAACTGGTGGCAACCCGTCTCCACCGCAGCCAGACCCACAGCCCTCTACTACGCAGTCATCTACCTCGCCCCCGGCGACTACCACCGCTTCCACTCTCCCTGCTCCTGGGTCGTCGAGTCCCGCCGCCACTTTGCCGGCGAACTCTTCTCCGTCTCCCCCTACCTCCAACGCACTCTCCCCGGCCTCTTCACCCTCAACGAACGCGTCGTCCTCCTCGGCCGCTGGCGCTACGGCTTCTTCTCTTATACTCCTGTAGGAGCCACAAACGTCGGCTCCATCAAGATAAACTTTGACAAGGAACTCCGCACAAACTCGCTCACCACCGACACGGCAGCCGATCGCGCCGCCGCCAAAGCAGCAGAAAAGGGCGAGCCTTACTCTGGGTTCGCAGAAGCTACTTACAACAATGCATCCCAGTTACTGCACGGCCAACCCCTGCAGCGTGGAGAGGAAATGGGCGGATTCCAACTCGGCAGCACCATTGTCTTGGTCTTTGAAGCTCCCAAGGGCAGAAGACCTTCGTTTGACGAGGGATGGGGTGAGGCGAGCGGTACGTCGGAAGATAGACGGGGTGGGTGGAAGTGGAATATCAAGCCTGGGCAATATGTACAGGTTGGCCAAGCCATCGGTTGGGTGCGCGATGAACACTCGCAACAAGAGTAGATTTTTGTTCCTTGTTCTGTTATCGTATACTATTGTCTGGCTCTCCTTTTGCGGCATCTAGAACTATCTCTTTGTATCAATTGTAACAACCAAAGGAAGTGTTCACAACCATGTCACACTGCAAAAGCCAAAAAGAAGAAATAACTACATCAAGAGTGTTTGAAAATAATGTCCCAAATGGTAAATTACGACCAAAAAAAAGGCAACCCTAGAAAAATGACGATTGCAGTCGTACTCAAAGACCTTTGGAAATGTTCATTCTTGTCCGTTACTTTTGAGGTTTTAAGTCAAAAGTATCCAGCTCGAAACTTCTTGAGTGAGAGCAAAGAGGTTGAGCGAGGCAGAGGACTGTGTGTTTTGTTTGTGGGATTGGTGTTTGCGTGTAGAAGGGATGTAGTGAAAGTCATCCCATTTTTGTTAGGAAACTGGTATGCGATGAAGAAAAGCAGTGACGAGGTAGAGGTAAAAAGAGAAGATGTAGTCAAACCTCATCACCATGCAAGTCTGGAGACAGCTCCAGTGCAGCAACAACTCTTGCTGTAAAACAGGAAGCCAGCGAAACACACAACCGCAGTCTGCAAAGAAATACCCACACGCCCTCATACATGTCTGTATGCATGCATGCAAAAGACGTATCCATTATATACCAACCCAAAATTGACTTTGATGTCAGAAGAAGCCAAGGTGGAGCCTTACATCTTAACACCAGCTGTGCATCTTTCGCACCTTCTTCTTTCGATCAAGATCCTGATGGAAAAGCCCTAAGTTCCAGTAACCACTTCAAGCATGTCATTCATGCAATCAAATCGATAGACATGCATCGCATCGCAATAGCGCTTTTTTTTCAAGCTGAAAAAATAGGGCTTGCTCGTATCAGAAAACGGCGGAAGAGATGGTGCTGTAAACTGCGAAACGAAGAAATCGTGTCCTTTGGTGTCCAGCGATAGTTGTTGTGTTGTCGCTGTACTCGTCAAACAAGGGGACAAAAAGACACGAAAAAGAATTTTGCAGACGTGTGACTTCAGCAATGCCACCTCATTCGAAAAAAACTTCCGGGAATTTCCCGCTCTGAAGAGAGCTACCCCGGAAGGCTCTCCGTGTAAACAGTTTGCGAATTGAACAAAAAAGTGGCCAAATAATGCATCTCTGTTGTGATCACTAATCCTAGATATCCTTGTATATGCGACAAAACCTTGCTACTTTGTAGTCCAAAAGTATAGTTTTACGATCAGATCTGCTAGAAAAAGACACGTCTTCCTTTCCCCCTTTGTTCTCGCACACCATCCGATGACCTTTTTACGATATACTGCTTCCGATATACCTTTCTAAACCCTTTTGTCGCGTAAAAGCATAAATCCCTGGGTCTTCTCACTTGGCAACTTGAAGTAAAGATGTGCAGAAGGAGGCAAGGAGAAAGCCGGCGTATGTCGCAAAAGTCTATCTGCTTCAATTATTAGGGCAGGCGGTCTGCTAAGCTAAGAGTACGGAACCTAGTTGTCTGTTTTTGATCTCGTCGGTTATACGAGTACTGGAGTATAAACTCGCCGCTGCTTGTGTTTCGTCAAAACCCGAGACCCCTCTACAAAAACGTCAACAGTGGAGTAGACGATGTGATCTACAGACGCCGAACACGCAAGCAGATGGAAACTCGAAATGTCGGCATTAAAACAATATCAAGAAACTTTTTGAGCCGTTCAATATGTGCACTCCGGCGGTACAGATGGGGGGCAGCTGAATAGAGATCGTCATATCGAATGCCCCAAAAACACAAGACAAAACGGCTTTACAGCGATGAGAAAAAAGTGTTGGACATTCAAAGCGACAGCCGTGATCTTCGTAGTAGTGGACAACAATGCGTTTTAGCCGGCAGACAAAGCCAATCAAATCAAGCTGAAACAAATAGTCAAAAAACTCCAGCCCCATTCCCAACCTCCTCTGGGATGTTTACCTTTCTCCTCGGGCTATGCATTCGCTTTGAAGAAAGAAATGACAAAAACGTTAACGAGAAATGCGTGTGTGTCATGAGCGTCTTTGGTCGTCTAAATAATATCTTTGATGCTGATGCGAGAGCTTGTGCCCGCTGGTGTCGGGGCATTGGATGGCCCAGCATTGGTCGGTGCCGGGGTCATGTGCGGTGTCGGCGCTCTGGGTGATTGGAAGTATGGCGCTGATGGCGCCTGCTGATGGGGTTGAGCATACTGCTGAGGCACGTGCTGCGCTGCATACTGCGGTGGTGGAGGGGGTTGTTGTTGCTGCTGTTGCTGGAGAGCCTGTGGTTGTGAGGGAGGCGGGCCCTGCTGCTGCATGCTGCGATGCTGTTCTTGTTCCAACTGAGATAGAATGTCCAATACGCGGTTCCATCCATTCCATTCCGGCTCTTCTCCCATCGATTGATCGTATGCGCTGGTTGCACCCTCGGCAGCAGTGGCCGTGTGATCCAATGTTCTCTGCAACACTTCGCCACCAGTCCAAGCCCAGGCAGTCTCGTGAGATCCTTGCATGTCGGCACTGGCGTAAGCTAGCATTTCTTCGTCTGCCTCCAGCATCTCAGCGCTACCCCTCCCACTCTGAATGCGCTCGACTAGGCAGTCCAAGAAGAAGGAGATGTAGCGTCCACAAGCCGGGTTGACTATCACACGAGTGCCAATTGCGTTCAGTGGCATTACGCAGGTTATAGCAGTCGCGTAGTCTCCACACAGAGCAGCCACAAGAGTGCAACGCCAGAAGTGAAAGACGAGGAAGAAAGGGGCGATGTCGGCCATTCGTGCGTTCCATTCAGGGCTTGGGCGTAAAGGCTGAGCCGAGTAGCGAGGTGGGCCAGGAGAAGTCTGTATTGAGCGCTGGAGATAGACGGCTGTGTCCTTGGCGACCGACAGGCAGCGGTATAAAGCGTCCTTGCGTTCTTGAGGGCGACAAGGAGGCGCGAGATTATGCCGGTACAGGTGGAAGCGGGCAATCTGCAACAAGAATATAGCACTAAAGTATACTGGATCGAGCGGAGCGTTCGAGTGGATCGGGTACGGATCGGGCCAGGAGCCCATGATGGAGCGGAAGTGTTCATCGTAGGCGTTCAGAGTCGAGGCGGTTACGGTGCGAGACTTGAGCGTCTTCTTGAGCGGATAAATAATGCGCACAATGGGGACAAAGACGATAAGCGAGTTCGGACGCGCGCCTGGGTTGCCGAGTCCGTTTGGTCCTATACTTGCATCGTCAACTGGAGTAGGTTCGCTGACGTCGACATCGCCATCGTCAATGATGGGAACCTGGCCGAGTTCGAGGGAGAGGATTCTGTCCCAGTTATAGACAGACCACCAGAGACGGGTTTGCATCTCGGCCTCGAACTGTGGTAGCTGACCATGCTCTCGGTGCAGGCCTAGCAATTGAGCAAACCTGACACCCGAGCCGAGCCAGAACCAACTCGCTGCCTTGCGATTCATGTTGGAAAAACAGATACTGAGGAGCAGAGAAGTGCGCACATGATCAGGCGAGATGTCGTCGTCCACTGACTTGGTGCAGTATTTGGCCACCTCAGCAAACTTGATGCATTCGGATTCAGGGTGCGCAGACCCTCTCGCGTCTTGTATGCTGCAGCCACATGCGAGCACTGCAAAGAACAGAGCCTTCCAAATTTGGCGCAACCCTTGAAAGGTGCCCCTTCTGTACAGCTGTTCGCATTCGTCGATGAAGCTGGGCCAATGAAGGAATGGGCATAGCGGCTGCAGGACAGTGTGGTAGTTCTGCAAGAGATTGTCGACCAGCTGCTTGGGGGGCAGCGGAGTCGATGAATCGGCGCAAAGAACCTGTACGGTAGGCTTGCTGTAGGGATGCGGTGGCTTGAAGATACCCTGGCTGAATTTGCGCAGGTTGGCCCTCACGCCATCGAAGCTGTTCATGACCAGCGGGCGTCCGTTTCGTTGCTTGCTGGGAGTGATTTCTGGAGGTCCGGAAACACTCGTCGACGGAGGTGCCATGGGAGCACCTGCAGTTGCGCCGCCTTGATCGCTGAGCATGTTACGTAGCTGTCGGTTCTCCTGTCGAGTCTCCTCGAGCTGGCGTTCGAGGTCTTGAGCATGCCTGGTCCTTCGTTAGCTCTACCCTACGTTGCCAGGTGCGATCATCTCACTTCATCGACGACATGCGTCTGTTGGTCTCCTTGGTGAACTGGCACTTGACGCTCCTGCTCGAGCACTCGGTGCAGCTAGACGTGTCGGTAGCATCGCACTGCAGCATGTCAGTCCTGAGTTCGTCGTGCCACGTGCGCTAGCTCTCGCAACCTACTTTGACTTTGCGCTCGCGACACGCGTCACAGCTAGGGTCTTTGCGCCGCTGGCGGTATGCTCTCTTATGCGCCGAGAGCATTGCAGCAGAATGGTGCCTTGGGGACATGCCAGGTGCACCCATGTTAGGATCATGCATCATCATCGTATCCGACATGGCGCCAGCGACGGCAGGGTTGGAGTTTGGAGGCATAGCGTACGCAGGAGGATAGGGCGCCGGCGGAAGCGATGTCTGCATGGACATCTGTGGAGGCGGCCCACTCGTCACAGCAGGATGAAATGAACCAGGAGCAGGGCCGGGACCGGAATGAGGAGGGCCAGGCATAGCGTAGGTCATGGGAGATGGCTGCATCGGACCGTTGTGGTGCGAGACGGTTGGTGAAGCTCCATTGCCAACATACTGAGGTTGAGGAGGGTAGTGATCGGGTTGCTGGCTGAGCGGCCTTCGCCCATCGTTGGTCATGACGGCCTCGGGAGCAAGATGCTTCTGGTCGTTCATCAGGCTCAAAGGCCGGAGACAAGAGTGTCAGAGGGGATTTTCCGAAAGAGTGTAAAACGTCAAAGACAGGCCAATTTCATCCTAGACTCGAGAAGCGGCCAAGGAGTGACGTGTGGCAGGAAGCCCAACTCTGAGACGACGCAACACAGAAAGTGCAATCACGACTGTGAGAACCGCCTCGGATCGTCGTTGGCGGTTAGATTACTACAGAACACACCGCCAGTCGGAAGGAGTTAATAAAACGCGAAGGTGAGGCGTCTTGCACGACGCGATGGGCTGCCAAGTTCGCGATTGATGAGGCGGGTGGAAGCTTTGAGAGAAGTGTCAGGGAAAGGCGGAGGGGAGAGAAGTGCGCAAACGCGCGGGTCGCAGTGTGTAAAAGAGAAAGAGGCTTCGCTCCAAAGAGATGCACAGCAGGCCGTCGAGACGAAAAAGCCACACAGCAACAGACTCAAGACGTCAGCGCGACATCCGAACAAGGCATAAATATGAGAATTGGGTTGCTCGACAAACCTCAAAAGATTATTATTATTATTCAGAGGCAGGTTCAGCACAGGCCCTCCCGCTCTCCCTTTCGCATGGCCATGCGGCCGCCGCCAACGTGCACGGCGGCGGCTAATCTCGCCTTGCTGTAGTTCCTTCTGCATGCATAGTTCGGCTGCTTCAGCACTTGTGCACGCAGATGGCCCGGCTATTGATACTGGCTGCTCTTGCTTTGCAGTCCTATACCATCACCCTCTCCCAGTCTGACCCAGCTGTCTTTGACACCGCACCTGCCCTTTGTCTGTCCCCACATGTCAGAGACTGTCTCTTCGGCTTACCGACACGGTGGCACCCCTTCTACCACTAGAATCACTCAAAAGTCTAAACCCTAGATTTCGTACCGTTTGCTCAATGACAACTGCCGCTACCGTGGCTTTCCCGTCGTAGTGCAGACTTGGCGTGGGTGATGACATCCAACAAGAATCGACCATGGTAACAGACGGACGCTGCGCAGCTCCTTGCTCTGCGGTGGGTGCCCTTGCAGCAGCTGTGAGTCTTGTGTGCATTGCAGATGGTTCAGCCCCTTTTCGTTCATCTGGCGGCGGCGAGTCAGCGCCCACAAATCCTTCTGACATGGCGCTACAAGATTGCTTGCGCTCTTCCAAAACTCGACGGCATGACAGTAGCCAAAGAGCACGCTTGCGATTTGACTAGCGTTGCCGAATGTCACCTTGGCCGTCCCGTGGCCTACCCGACCATCTCGGGCCTTCATAAAACCCTGCCCACCTATGTGCACAGCTGACCAATACAGATAGGACGCCCAGCGACAGCCATCTACCGCGTTGCCGCGAACTTGACAAGACACTGCCGATGGTTCTGTAGGTTTTCAGGAGAATAATCCATTGTTTCACCAAACAACGGCCTACTTTGCTCGAGCGACCTGATCGTCGCAACGCTTTGCTTTCTCACAAGTAAGCTTACACTTGACTTTTACGTCTTCGCTCACTTCCGATCGGTCCACTCGTTCCTTGCAGCCTTGTACTGTATTCGTCACTTTTCGCCTCGTCACCACCAACTCCCAGTCGCGCTCGCTGCCGGGTGTCGAGTATGACCGCAGTGGCTTTGGTCGAAGCCACAGCGTTCAGCCGCCAATAGCTATATCCCAGCACTTTGGCTCTGTCCCGTCTTACGAGTCACCGCAAAGCCCTACCCACCGTGGAGATGACCGCGTGCGGCACCATGCGTCGGTACGCTCAGCCGTTCTTTGGGAGACTATGGATCTATCCGCCGTGATCGTCGTCATAGTCCGGGATCGAAAGGTACCCCTTGTGTCCCGCTACCTCTGCACTCATCTAAGAAGCGCAGTCCACCTCTCAACAAGAGGACACATCGCGATGGTCGGTAGTTTCACCCGTGCGGCTTCTGCCACATCAACTCGCTTGTTTACTTGGCCAGGTGTCGCTGCCCTGGATCGGAGACGTGTGACAGCGCCATCTATCCGTGCCTCCAACGGCCACAACACTAACCAAAGGATCGTTTTTTTCACACAGTGTCACACTCGGTCGGTTGGTCGTCCGAGCAAGAAAGTGCGGAGCGGCAACCAGATTTCAGTTGTTTGGCCTCGAGGTGAAAGGCTGGGGAGCCCCCGCAACCGAACGTTTACCACGGCACTTGTTGAAGCTTTCGTGCCGAATTGCGCAGCGACAGTGCTTCAAAACAACACATGGCCGCCATCGCTTTCCATGGTTCCGAGGTTCCATGCATGTGTTCCAGAACCACACGTGTCTTAATCCTCGATACATGTAGACCAATTCCGTTGCTCCTCCTCTGGAGGTACTGTATCGTGTACAAGACGAAATCTTGGATGTATCCAAACGCACGTTGCTGATGCAATCACAAGTTCGGTATTGTAGTTGCGCTTGTGTTCGTAAGATGAACTTTCCTATATGTAATAACGCTATGGCCGCTCAGGTAAAGCTTCTGGCTCGTTCCAGATCTTTTGATCTTTGTATGACACTTGCGGTGTGATTATTGATCAAATTTTAGACATGGAATCATGGAACCATGACATGAGTACCGCGTATGCATTCTCCCAGTCGAGCAGGTCCGCTGCACGAACGTTCGAGGATAGGCTCCGGTACGCGGCAGACTCCGAAGGGTGAACAGGGGTACGCGAGTACTTGTTCTGACTTTGGCAGCCCTAAAGACGACGACAAAAACGATGGCTGGATGTTTCTCGCTTCAAAAGCGATGTTGAAGTCACTTCGGAGTTGACAGCGTCGAGTACATGCATGGCCAAAGGATGCGGTCAATCGCGGCCGACTGAACCGAGCGAATCGGGCCTTCCGGCACAGTGCTCGCTTGCTGCTTGTTCGGACAATAACACTCCTGTCGCCTACCCGCCGGCCCGCCGGTGAGCAGGATTCGGAGACAACCTCTGTCCGAAACGTGCCAGCTTTGTCCGAAACGCTGCAGCTGGCTGTGGTGAGATCGGATTTAAAATAGCCTTGAGCCACTGGTGAAGATACAGGTGTGCATATTTGTGTTCTCGAGACATGACTACGTAGTCCAGCAGCACTCTATCTGAACGACACGATAGGCTGTCTTTTCCTCGCTTGCTGAAGCAACATGTCCAAGCCTCCAAGCCCTCTGACTTCGAGACCTTGGTGGTATCATCGCATCGCTCCGCCATCGAGCTCACCGCTGACTTGCAGCACCCTGAACTCCCCGTCAAACGGCTCGTAGAGTTCGTTCCGTCGGCGGCCGACAACTGCTAAGACGTTGCACTAGTCAGACCGCTCAAGTCCACTCTGCCCAGTCTGCCGTTTCGACAGACAACAGTCTCACGTGTTCAATTCCGCAATGGATCTCGTTGCTCAGGGCTCAAAGTATCTATCATCCTTAGATGCCAGCACATATATCTTGGTTGTGTATTGGCTCATGTTGCCCTTCGGCGAACGCTTCTGCCACACTCTTGGAAGATGAATCGTGCTGCTATCTCCAGCATCCACGCAGCATTTCAGCGTCGTCGGAGCCGGCCGAAACGTTTTCGAGCTCCAGGCCCTACTCGGCCGTGCTTCGCAACAGGCGAGGAAAAAATGAGTAGAGATTTCACCTAGTTACGAGAAGACATAGAATCAATTTCAGACAATAAAAGGCCATACTGCTGTGTCGAATAAAAGGCTTTCAAAACTTTTTACCACTTTCTAACACTTGTTCCCGTATCCTTGGTCTGCCAGAGCAGTATACGACTCTACCATAGTCTCGACATATACAACAACAGCAACATGTGCAAATCAACATTCCACTCATTCCTTCAGCAGCTCCCCAAATGCGAGCATCACATGCACTTGGAGGGCTCTCTCTCCCCTGAGGTTCTGTTCACACTGGCTAAGCGCAACAACATCACCCTGCCTCAGGATGACCCTGCTTTCCAATCCCCAGAGACTCTCCTGGCGCGTTACGATCGCTTCACTTCTCTGGACGATTTCTTGCACTACTACTATATCGGTATGTCCGTTCTGATCTCGGACTCTGACTTTGAGGATCTGGCCATGGACTACTTCCGCCACGCCGCCGCGGACGGAGTGGCTCACGCGGAGGTCTTCTTCGACCCTCAAGCACACATTGAGCGCGGCATCTCTTACAACACCGTTCTCACCGGTTTCAGCGCGGCTCGCGCTCGTGCTCATAAGGAGTTCGGCATCACCAGCGAGCTGATCTGCTGTTTCCTGCGTCACTTGCCTGTGCCCAACTGTGTGTCCATGTTCAAGGACGCCGATGTCCAGGCCAGCTTCAAGAACGGCTCGGTCACTGGTATTGGTCTTGACTCGAGCGAGAAGCCTTTCCCTCCCGCTCTGTTTGAGGAGATTTATGCCGGTGCCACGGAGCTCGGTCTTCGTCGCACTGCTCACGCTGGTGAGGAGGGCCCTTCCACTTTCATTTCCGACTCTCTGGATATCCTTAAGGTTGAGCGTATCGACCACGGTATCCGCTTGATCGAGGACGAGGCTCTGCTCCAGAAGATTGCCAAGGACGGTACCATGCTTTCCGTGTGCCCCCTGAGCAACGTGCTGCTGCGCTGCGTCAAGGAAGTCAAGGAAGTGCCCATCCGCAAGTTCTTGGACGCTGGCGTCAAGTTCAGCATCAACAGTGACGACCCGGCTTACTTTGGCGGCTACATCCTCGACAACTACTGCGCTGTGCACGAGGCCTTTGATCTGTCGGTGGCCGAGTGGACGAGCATCTGCCGTGCCGGTATCGAGGGCAGTTGGTGCTCTCAGGCAAGAAAGGACGAGATGCTGGCTCGTCTCGATGAGGTCGTCCGTCTCTGGGCCCCCAAGCTCTCTGCTTAAGCAATTCACCACGAACAACTTTTCGATCCCGACGCACTTTTGAAGGTGACCCTGGCTTTTGTGTTGGTCTGGCGATTTGGGCGATAATTGAGGAGCAACTCAGGCATTGCCATGGCTCCATTGCATATCGTCAATATCGGGGGTCTAGATCACTTGGGACGTATCACTGCTGCATCCCAGTGTCACACTGCAGACGTACATGCAAATCCGATATTCCTTGCATGAACTCGCTCCTCATCGAACCAGACAGCCGGGCGCTAGTCGGTGCACAAAGAGGGAAGCAATAGACGAGGTAGCGTCGTGCGACCAGTGGCCAGAAGCAGAAAGAGCGCCTGACGGACATTTATATCGAAAGAGGCTGTCGGCTTTGCACCCGACTCGCTGCCTTTCTCACGACCATTTGACTCTTTTGGATGCATTGCTTGGATAAACACATAGACATTATATATACCCTGATAGAATTTAGCATATTAGATAATTGATCACATGCTGACCTTATTGCTGAACACTTCTATTCTAAATGTGCTCGTAGCGAATATTGACAAGCAATATAGCACTAAGTCGTATCGCATTCCGTTACACCTGGCAAAGATATACAGAAGGCTCACTTGTAGCAACAAACAATGAACCAGATGGTCGCCTGTGTGGGAAGTCTTGTTGGTTGACGCATGAGCATCGCAACCTGGTTACTCACCAGGGTGCCCCGCCCAACAGCCACAGCTGCCCTTTTCCTTTCGTATATCATCTTTCGCATACCACAAATCCATGTTTTTCATATTTGGAGTCGACGGATCATCACACCATGATCGCAACACGATGGAAATGTAAAATTCAGTCGAACCCGCGTGTCCCAAACCTCCCTGCTCAAAGATCGATGCCAAATGTCAAGAGCTACATCAAAAAGAACAGGTGTTGCTATGTTTATACACGCATTGTACCTATATATAAACACATGCTCGCTTATCGACATGTGGTTTCCCTTGGCCTTCTTTTCCACCGTTCTCCGCCTCTTTGCTCCAATAGCCTGATTTTTTTTCACTTGCTCTGTTGACGTTGTGGAACCTCTGACGACGACGCCAAAAATCTGCCGCGACATCCGGAGGATGGAAATTCAAAAGGCGCCGGCAATAAAAACCTGCGCTGGGGAAGTTTGGCTCTTTGGAGTTAAAGGGCGTATACAAGTACGCGTGTACATTGCTTTGTGTTGTCCATCTCGAATGTCAACGGGACTGGCAACGACATGGTCGCTCAGCAGTGTGTTGAACTTCTCGGATCCAGATCCGGTTCTTCACGGCCCGGCATCCGAGCTCCACGGCAGTCAAGGTCCACGGATTTGTTCGCAGGCTCGAGCCCACTGAGTCGGACTGATCACAAAGTGGTAGTCTGAATTGGATCATGTGTAGGTATGTTGCAGTTCACGACTGCGGTTCCATTTCAGTGTATAGATAGAATGTGCTCTAGAAAAGAAGACAAGAATGCAAATGCCGAGACATCGAGGAAGTTGAACTCCTTTCTTGAGTGTGATGAAGAAAAAAAAGAAAAAAAGAAACAAACAAACGACACATACACACATCGTACGCTCGTTCTCTTCATGTCCAGAACTCCAAACGGGAGATGCTCAATAGTCCAAAACTCCTTTTTTTGAGACAGCCAATGTGCAAGATTGAAAGAAGAAGGTATATGCTTGAAAAGAGAAGCTGAGGCAGAAGGAAATTCGTAACGAATAGAGATGTATAGTGGTTGTGGTTTTCTTTCGTGGTATAGGATGATGCGGAGATCGGACGCTTCTTTTGATCGATGGACTGTCGGTATCGGGAATTCGGAGGGTATCATGCGCGCTCGTGGGTGCAACGAAAAGACAAAATCGGAGAGGCAGAAAGAAAGGTCGAAAAATGGTGTCTGGGTTCAGACACTGCTCGCGTAGCGAGATTGAAACGAAAGGGAGGAGGCGCGTCGCCCAGAAGTCGGTGCGAGTGTGTCATTGGCTGTAGCCCCGGGAGTTTGGTGTATGCCGCATAGAAGGAGTCCTGGATCGCGTAGCGTATTTTAGTTTTTGTTTTACTCCTTGGGATGTGTTGATCATGCCCAGATGGTCGGGGGAACTACGAACCCGCCTCGAAAGCCTCCATGAGGTGCATCTAGTTGCTCAAAATCATACGAATCGTATCCATGCTCTTGTTCGCCTCCTGCGTAATTGTTCGCGGGGAAGGCAGGTGAATGTGCGGTACCCCAGTGACTGGTGCCGTCGGAAAAGCCACTCTCATATGATGGAGCAGGAGTAGGCACCCCGAGATAAGACGACCCTGCTAATGAGCCCTGAGACATGCGATTCTCCTCACGGCCGTGGCTGACTGATGAGGGAACAAACCCAGGGCTGAGGTTTCCAAAATTCATAAAAGGTGTATTCGCACCATCCAAATTGAAGACGGGGGTATAAGGAGACTGTTGAGGCGTGTGTTGGAGTTGTAATTGTTCCAAGTGTTGCTGCGTCCATGACAGACGTGCACGATAAGTCGACATTGCTTGCTGGGGGAACTGCATTAGAGAGCTGATCTCCAGTGCGTGCTGACCAAAGTGGCTGTCCGTTTGCATAGGGGCAGTCATTTGAACGATTCTTTCGAGCGGAGGTAAGCTGATCGCAGCGCAGAAAGATGCGCCAAGGGATGGGAATAGGGGTTCTAAAGCAAGCGCCGTGGCATACAGATGGGCAACCACAAGTGTCGAGGGACCATCAACCATTGGTTTATCCAAAAGTAGACAGGGAACAAATAGAACCCATTTGCGAAGGCTATACAGTTGATCGAACTGCTCAGCAGCCGTTTGCGCAGGCTGGGTATTGATGAGATATGATATATAGCCTAGGAGCTGCTCAATCCAGTAGGCTTCGGGGCTGTTGGCGACTAGAACAGGTTGCAGGCGCTGAAGAGCGGCTAGGACACTCGCAAGAATAGCATGGCGTTCTTGCATACTGGGTAGTGAACGTGGATCTTCCGAAGGCTTGTAGGGGCTCAGGTTGACCAAATCTGCAAAGACCGACTCGTGTTTCCATCCATTCATAGCACTTGCAACAGTCCGGATGCCAGTTTCGAGAGAGGACCATGTGCGCCAGTCGTTTGCTTGGGTCATAAGAAGGATAGAAGTTGCAAGAATCGCATCTGCGTTGGACTTTGAGAATGAGCTAAGGGCATCATGAAGACCGCGAAGAGCAATACCGCCATGCTGGATCTGGATCTTGCGCGTGTCTGGAGAGGGAGACATCCATGCCAGATGGCTGGCAGAGAACGCCAAGAATGCGTGCATGACGTACGAATACGAGGTCGCTACACTGAGATACCTAAACGGGCTAATTAGGGGTGGATGATCACAATGAAGAGGGGTAACACGCACTTTGGGACCTTTGAGGCCCATACTGTCATGTCGCTGGTGCTGTTCATGAGCAGTGACCTCGAGATGGATGAGAGATGTTGAATCAGACGCAGCTCGACTCTGGGATGGCTTTGCGGTCTAGGCGGGGGAAACACTTGGAGCTCTGGGTACGGGAAGTTGCCGGTCTGTTGCCAGACATCGAGCATGTGCTCAATGCCTGGAGATGAGGGCAAGGGTAACTGATCTCGTGGTGCCTGTATCTCTGCTTCAGGTCGTTGTTGATCCATGTAGTCACAGCGGACTTGGTGCTTTGTGCAGTTACGACTGACGATCATGTTAGCAATTGGCGCGGCGGGAAGACAGGATCGCGAGTGCTCACCATTGAGGAAATGTCTCATCACATCTGATATGTCTACGCTTGCATGTCTTGCACCCTGTTCTGCTCTTGGTATGACTGCGCCGCGAGGGACCAGCGCCTTGACCAGCCATGATGTTGGGCTTGAATTGGACGACTGAGAGTGTGCCACTTTTTGTACGCGAAGAGTCTGGCTCCTTGACAACAAACGATCTCCCAGACCGGTGGGAGGTTTGGTGAATAAGGGGAAGAAAGGAAGGAAAGTCTAGAAGGGCCAGCAGACGTGTGAGGTTCGCAAAAAGGCAAAATGCGGAAAATGGGAAAGTGGTAGAAAAGAACTAGGCAGCGAGCGTGCTTGATGATGTGCAGGGAAGCGAGTGAATGGACCCGGTAATAAGTGGACCCCGAATGCTTTTCTTTGATGGTTCAAGACGAACTGGTCAAGAACGCAAAGGCGGTATACATAGTGTTCGACGGGAACCCGTCGAAGGTACTATTTTTACCGAAAGGGACCTGCCAACGGGTCAGAACGTCGCATGACATAGCTCCTCTGGGGTGGAAGAAGGCCTGCGCGAGCTGCTACCCAAACCGGAGGATGAGCTTGTTCAGGGCATGGCGACTACCAAAGCAGCTTAGACTCAGGCGAAAAGTATCCCAGATCTTTATCCTAATGCTCTGCACAGTCCAGTCTGGTTCTGACAGGCGCACCCTTCCGCCCGGGCTCACCGAGAGGTGGTCGTCCATTCCATCACCTCACTGTGCAACGTCGAGCGTGAGCACATCTTGGACGTTCAGCCAGCTCCAGCCAGGCCACCGCCTGAACCGTCATTTGCTCTAGCTGGTATTCTGTGAAGGCAAACAAACCAAGAGTTGCTGATCCCACGTGCTACGACCTAGCTGAGCTCCATCCGAGTGAGCAAAAGACTGGTAGGTATTGTTCGCTTGTGGTTATTTTTAGCAGCGAGAAAAGTCATTCTCCACCAATCGTTGGACGTTGCCACTTTGGAGTTTATGGGCGTTGACTAGATTCAGTGTTGACCTGCCAGAGACTCTGGAATTCGCGCAAACACTGGATTTTTTTTTACGTTTGGTCCTGCCGGAGCTCAGCGGTGCCGTTGCGCCCTACATCCTAGTGCCATCGCCCATCGGTACTTCCTGAGCTCCAACCTCTCCTTCTCGATAATAATACTGAAGAAATTCACGTGGCGGGGAGGGCTAGAATTCTCCGCCATCCGACATCCGACACTTCTTGTTGTGTGTCATGAGATTGATGACAATAGCTTGCTGGCCGTGCAGCGACATGGCTGCGATCAGGCCCTGCTGTCATATCAGATCCAAAAGAACGTGACGCTATCGATAGTCCTTCAATTTTCGAGGTGTCATGCAGATGCCTTCTGCTTTAGTAGAAGGCTGCTTATCGCACAATCAATTCGCATGGTACCGTAGCGTTGCCTAACGAGGGCTACTCTGACCTGCATCATAATCCTCTGCGAGCAATTCCTTGGAATGCCTCGAAAGGACCGAGACGCCGCAGGATCTACAGTTGCATCCCTCCCACCGGCGGTATTACCGAGCGTCGACGTCTTTCACGCACATCAGCCAGCCGGCTGACACTTTCCAGTAGCTTGCGGCTCTTGCTATTAACGGAAGCATGTCTTTAATCTTGTAGATTGAGCAATCACCTGCAGTCGGTCTCAGAGGAGGTTGGTTCGAGAGCGCGCCTGCGGTCCGCGCGCACCGTAAGAAGTCTATGCTTTTCAAGCAAGAAACGGTCTCCAAGTTCAACGTGCGCCATGCAGAATCGTCTGTATCAATGGCACCATGGACTATGACCAGCTATCTGTGCTTCGATCCGTGCCCTATTCGAAGTATTGCAGATCACTGACCACTGCATTGCTCCAAGCATTCTTGGCCCTCTGATATCTTGTGGGCAACTTATAAATGGTATACGCCCATCCGAAACTTCATAGTCTATGTCTAGCACGAAATATGGTTTTCCCGGACGATTGATGTCTATGAGACGTCCAATTTCGGAAGCGTATAGTTGGCTCAGGGGCGCTCTCGATGGGAATAATGAGAAGCGAGCCTCGCCAGCCGATCCAGACATAGAAGCAAGAAGAACCACCAATGTCATCCAGCACGGCCGACAGACCGGTTTGCTACCGCCATTTCGCTCCTGGCTTTTTTTGTGCCCAAGGGAGGCCGGAGAGCGATGAGCGCATGGCAGCTAAAAAAGGGTGCATTTGTTCTTCGGCCATGCGTTCTCCTTGGCGAGAGCATGGGCGCTTTCAAAGTTCACACCAAAAGTCCACACATGGGTTTTGGCTTTCGCAACATGTTACTGAAAGTTGATCAAGCTGGCCTCGTAGGAAACATACAGTTGATGTTCGGAGGAGTCGCGCCGAACACTTCGGTCTAACTTTTGAATCCTTCACAGCTTGCGGTGCGTGGTGGATTCAAACCAGCATCGGTTACTCTTCCTCGCGTGATCCCCGCAAAATATCGGCGCAGGCGGCATCAGGTGCGATCCAAGAAGGCAGGTCACAACAGACCCTTCTTTTGCTTCTTCCTCCGCCCTGGTATTTTCGGGATTGCATTTAGTAATCGCTTTGAGTCGCATGAATCGCTTGGGAGTCGGTCCCTCAAAACTTGCTCCCTTCCACCTAACTCAGCAGGTCCAACCGTCGCCCTGCTGCTGCTCGCAGCGCCCTTCGCTCGGCTCCGGCGGGGCATGCTTCTTTCTCCTCTTACTCCGGACGTGTTTTGCTCTAGACCCTTTGCTCGGCTCAATTGTCTGGAAAAGGTACTTTGGTGAGTTCGGATTAAACACAATGTTATTTGGCACTTTGAATTCCCGGCGCATTTCCTATTCCCAAGGGCCGTTTCTCTGGCTGCAAGATTCAAGCCCGAAAACACTATTCGGCTGTTCAGGGTGAGGGGTCGAGAGAAGACTTCACCGTACTGAAGCCAAAGTTCGTCGTGTCATGGCTCTGACTGAAGTCAAAAGATCCAAGTCTAATCATCCTTCCACACCAGCCACTCGAAAAAACCATCTATTTTGAGCGCGTTTTCTGGATCGAGCAAGGAACGTTGCCATCGTTGCTGTCACGTTAACTCCCGATCTTTGCTCCGAGCCGCCATTTCCAAGACCTATCGACCACACGTGACGAAACGTTTCGGACGATACCACAGCTGAGTCTCGGATCTTTCTTGTCGGGCTTTGATGGGTTCGAGAGAAGTCAAGGTATGTTATCGGGCTATGATGAACCTAAGCAAAGTCGAGATGGAACTTCTATGGTCGGCTTGCGACATGATATTCGTCATCATCTGATGATTTGTCTCGATCATCTCAACTCGTCACTAAAGGCATCTTATGAGACAAACCATCAGACGCCGATAACTGTTGCATCATCAAAAAGTACTTGTCTCCCCTATCAAGGCTAACTACAGTATCGGGTTCTGAAGGGAGTGACATCTCCGGAGGGTCGTACTTACCTTCCGGAGGAGAAAGCAAAACCCAGACAGTGAACTCTAAACATCACCATCTAGGAAAAACACACGTCTTCTGCCGAAACATATCCATCAAAAGAGTGAAAAAACCGTTCAGACATTGCCGCGATCCAAACCGGCCAAAACGTCTCCCTATTAATGGAGACAACACTACAACATCTATCTCCGAGTAAATGACAATTTGCTGGTCCAGCACAACCCACAGCACACCATTGGTCACCTCTGTTCAGCACTTCTAGAACCCCAAAGACTTTTTGCTCTTAGGGCAAACACGATGCTATTCTTGATGTATGCCATCGATCTTGCCTCGATCACCCATCTTCTGCCGATACTGTTGCTAGCCCAGGGGGAAAAGTGACATTCTCTTGCTACGGAGGTAGGTCCACCTTCAAAATGGTCATGTCGTCACGAATGCCCATTCCCGGCTCAAAAATTGTACCCCGTACATCATAAAACACCAAAAAACGATCTCGTTGTGCCTTTGCGAAAAAAGACAATGTCAAGAAACGACACGAGATGCCCCAACGCCAACTGCGTGAACCATGTTCCTTGCCCCAAGCCCCCTCCCATCAAGCTCATCTCCAATCCCTACTCCACATCAACCAACCCTTGTCCTATAAATAACATAGGAGAGACTATGATGCTATGAATAAATACCATACGAGAAGATGTTTAGGGCTTGTTGCGCGTACCACTGCCTGTTGAACAAGGTCTCAGGCAATCTGAACGAGCCATAGAGTAGACTTCGTCAGAGATGGAGAAAAACAAAAGAAACACGACAAGGGTGAAACAACGTTACAGGCCAACAACGAAAAGTAGATGGAGAACTTGAGCCTCAAAAGTGGGTTTTCCCAATCCCACTACACGGCATCTCCTTGTTGTTGATAGGTAGTATCTAGATCACAACACAATGCATCAGAATGAACCGAGTCGAGTTATCTTCCATTGGCCAATCCACGGGTCGTATTCTCCCCTTATCAAAAAGTCAAAAACCAGAGACAACACCAAAACATCTTATCATCTGAATACGAGCCAGCTATGATCAAAAGTATCATGAGCATTACAGAAAACCCGTCCTTCTCGTGTTCCCTCCCTTCCCTTCGTTCTCCCGCCTTTCGCCAGGGAATTCCGAACCTTCTATGCCATATCTCGCCTCAAATCACCTCCGAAACGCTGACATCTCGGGATACTCTCCCACCGTTGATTATAGCCAATGAAACTACCGGTGTCAATGGTGCTTATATTTCTATTTTTTTTGATAAAGACGTTAGTATGTCAATGGCACAAAGATGATAGCGTGGATGATAGAACATCCGCGGCTCAAAAGGGAGAAAAAAAAAAAAAACTTACATCTTCCGACTTCTTGATGTGGTCACGGTCGACCTGATTGCCCACGCCCTTGAAGGTTTGCCCAACCGCACGGCTGACTCCAATGACAGGTTGCAGCAAGATGGTCGGCGCATGGCGCATCACCGCCGCAGCGGCCCCTGCAGCGGTCCCGCTGGCCACGAAGTCTCCTTGGACGGCAATGATGGCATCTCGTGCCGTCGTCAGGTCTTGCGCGAGATAGTGGCGCGCCGAGTGTAGCCCTTGCAACATATTCGAGGGCTGGTCTGCGTAGTTGCTGACCAGACGTGGTGGAGGCTCCTCGTATTCGTCCTCAACATCTGCCAGCAGCCCCTGATTGCGCTGAGTGGGAGAGAGCATGTCTTCGAGGTCCTGCAGTCTGGTTCCCGTACCGATCGCAACTTTTGCTATCAGACGTGCGAAGCCGGATGAAGTCGTGCTTAGGGCTTTGATGGTTCCATTCTGCACGCTGCGAACCTTGAAGCCGTCCTTTTTGATCTCGGCCACGGGGACTGCGATAATGTCGCGGATTCCGATTCCAAGTTCGACGAGGGGTCTTGTCATTCCAATGCCGGCGAGGACTCCGCGAAGCTGATTGTGTATAACATCAGGTGTCCAGATGTCACTCAAAGTGTCGTGCAACGTGTCAAACCCTCGAAGGCCGTATATGATCGCATGCTTGAGCTTAATGTTGGCTTTCTCAAGAGTCACGAAATTCTTAAACTCAGACATGCGACCACTCCGCAGACCAGCATAGTCGACTTTTTTGGGCTTGTAGTCAAGGCACAGATCGACAGTGTTGACTTCCAACCGTTGTATGAATGGTGGCTCGGCAGTAGTATCGGCAGGCTTGGACGAGTCGTCCTTGAAGTCGAAGAAGCGGGTCACAAACTCCAGGGCGTCTTGGTCGACATGCAGACGTAGCGGTAGAACAGAAGTCTAATTTATTGTCAGCTTTGAGAACGGCCGATAATCTCACCAATACTTACACGAATAGTCATCTCGGTGGCTACTAATTCTGGCACAGGTCGAACGTTCAAGAGCTCCAGATGGATCATGGGCTTCATCATCTCGCGCATGTTCTTCTTGTTGCTGTGGAGCGTCAAGAACTTTTTCCAGGTGGATGTTGGTACGTGATCGAAGATCTCAAAGTTTGTCACTCTAACATCAACGGAGCTCTGCACTTCGCCACTGCCAGGGGGGTGTACCAGAAAATCGACAGAGACCCCCTTGAGCTCAAAGCCAAGTTTATGGGACGCACCGCGTTGAAGACGAAGTCGCTTCTTCCGGAGCCTTTTCTGGCGACTGAGATCAGCTTGACTTGGCCTGGATATGCCAGTAGTAGCATAGCTTTCTGTCTCGCTGGCAGCCTCGTTGCCTTGGTTTATCAGGTTGCTGATTGAATGGCGGAGATCAGCGGGCTCGCGAGCTGAGGGCACGCCGATGTATATGGAATTGAACAAGCAATCACCAATGACCGTCTCAGTATCGTCCTCGAAGGTGTTTGATCTTCGTCTGTTCGACTTGCGTTCTTCGAGCTTCATCTCCACTTCCTCGACTGCCTGAGTGATTGCTTCACGAGTACGTCGCCAGTCGTAACCATCGTACAGGTTCCAGATAATGTTAACTTCTCGAAGCCGGACTTGCACTGGGAATCGTTTCTGCTGCTCATGAGCTTCACCTAGTGCCCTTGAGCCACCATAAATCTTGTCGAGTTTTCGGTCATCCTGATAAAATGGCCTGATGATCGCAGGAGTCGCTACGTCTGAGCTGCCAAGCTCTTTCCGCAAATTGCGCAATAAAGCGTCGTCGCCGAACTGCGGTGAGCTCGTCATCTCGAAAGGATCTTGCTCGAGGAGACTTTCGACTGTGTCCGATGGTAGATCACCTCCGCTGTAGAAGTCTGCGTCTTCAAAACCCATACCCTCATCCACTGGTTCGTAAATACCTGTGACTGTATCTGAACCAGCCATCAGACTGTCTTCATCAGACAACGGCAGGTCTGTCTCAGCATCGAACAATGAAGATGGAGCAGGGCCAGGTTTAATGAAGGCTTCACTCAATACAGAGTTCACCATATCGTCCAGGGTCGTAAGTCCAGCATCTGGTTGAGGACGGAACTTGGGATCGTCATTGATGGTTGCTGGTGGCGATAGACCATTTAGGATAGCAATCAGAGTCTGTGTAGAATCTGCGCAAGTCTCCAACAAGAAGAACTCGTCACGTAGCTCGACGTCTACGAACCTCTCATGATCAGGACCTTCTTCGAGAACGCAGACAACAACTTGAGCGGATCTGATCGAACTGACAGCGACGTAGCCCTTGTCCAGAAGATAGGCTTCCAGACGTAATACGTGGTTTGGCTGGGAGGATGACGCAGGGGAGGACGGATTATCTAGAGATTGCATAACTTCGTGGTCAACGACGTAGAGCGTTGCTTGTCGAATGTTCAGGATGGCCTCGAAGGACTCGTCCGGAGGGACAGAAGTCCCGAATTTGGTGTCTTTCAGTAGGAAAAGGCCCTTCGACTCCAATGCACTAGGTTGCAGCCCAATGGCACAACCATGTAACAAGACGTCGATTGCGAGCTTCTTGTTGGCGCCTCCAGACGACTTGTTGACTTCGGAAGCAGGTCGTGATGGCGTCTTGAGCCCTAAGCTTGAGCTGTCGAGAACAGATGCCGCAAGATCTTGCACTTTTTGCTCCACTTCCGAGGCGGACTCAGTACTGGTTAGAGAGAGGAGTGTAGGAACGTCGTACTCGACGCAGATGTTGAACAACTTCATCTTCACGACAGGTTCCACTTCATCTCCGACCATGCGTAACATGAGCATAGGGTATTCATCTGCACAGGCTCCTGGAAGCATCTCGTGGACGATGTCGTGTCCTCCTAGTCTACCCACACTTATTCTGCCAACAGAGAGCGCAGACAGAGCGGGTAGACCGACGTGAGCGACCTGTATGTTCATGAGAGAAACGCTCAAGAGTCCGAATTGTTCATTGATGGGTAACTTGAGCTGGGTATCTGTGACCTTGATCAAGAACAATATGCCAGGAGTGTCATCCTCGGGTAAGTACTTCGTGACAGCTGATAGTTTAGAAAGCTCGTCGCCAAGCGACTGGAGATGTGGTATGAATGTCCAATCGAAGATAGATGTCTGGAGGGACGATGCTTGTATGTTGAGAACAGATCCTTTTCTCCTTTGCCTGATGAGAGTATCGATCAAAATATCATCATCATTCTCATACTTGTTCTTGGATGGAGTGACAAGCGATATCAGACGACCCAGATCGCTCTGTGACGGTGAGAAAGTATAGACAAGCTTGACCTGTTTGAGAGCAACGTCAAGATTGAAGCGTTCGGCCGGAGCATCCATCGTAGGCATGCCAAGAGTGACTTTCTCAATACCTACGATCACACCCGTCTGTCGGTGTACAACTTTCGTCGTCGATGCTTGCAGCTCCAGAGAACATGACTTGGAGGTCAGCCTCAGATCGAATCCTTCCAATCGTGCGCCAAATTTGATCTCAGGCGCAGCGCTCTTGTCAGCCACAGATTCTTTAAAGCGGACGCCTCTTCGCGGTAGGGCCGAAGTCTCTTGCTTGTTGGAAAAGTAGCCGCTGGATAACAGGGAGGAGCTCATCTCGACAATGCCAAGCATCCCTCCTAGTGAGTCAAAGTCATCGTCAAACCTGACTAGGTCGAGATTGAGGCGAAGAGGAAGTAAGTCGGCTTCTATCCTTCTGACGCTCTGCCCTTGGAGTGTTGTTCTTGTGGCAGATGAGACAGTAATCGCATGCCGAATGTTCCTTTGGTCTCGTTGATATTTTGTGGTATCAAATGAGACAATGTCATTGGTACCTGCTGTGAATGTAAGACTGCCAATCTTGAGCCCGAACTCTGCAGGGGGCGGATGATGGCTAACTTCCAGATCGATGTGTCGTAAATTGAGCTGCAGTAACGCCCTCTTCTCATGATTTGGGTATGACGAAGGACGCCAAGCAGATATATCAGTAAGTTCTACCGACGCCTCCGGCAAGTCTTCGAACAGAGACACGCAGAAAGTTTGCAAGTGCGAGGAAAGTCCGGGGAGGTTGTGGTCCCCAACCGAGTCTTCCTTGTCGGAACTTTGACTCGATTCTGAGATTGATTCTGGACCTTTCACAACCTCTAATACGGTGATCAACGAACGGATTGTACCAGCATCCAACTGTAACGTTATTGGGGTGGCTTCAACTTCGATAGTCGTATCCACTATTTCATCTTCCTCAGAACCCCTGGCAGTCTCGTGTGCTGTAGGCCGGTCGAATCGGACAGACGAGCGGCCCTCTCCAGCATAGATTGAGAAAGCGCCTGGGGCTTGCTGGAAGGTGGAGGTTGTCATCGAACTTTGAGAAATTGAATCTTCCACCTTGTGCGTGCGTGTGCTGACGAGAGGAGCTTGGCGAATACCAATATTCAGTTTGTGCATAGTCAAGAGCTCCTTCGAAACATATATTACAGACGTGCTTTGGTTTTCAGGCTCAGGCTGGCGCTCGAACACGGGTGACTGGTCTCGTAGAGTTGGTGTGGGAGCTCGATCTTCGGAGTCATAGCCGGATCTTTCATCCAAGTGCTGCGACAAGAATGGAGGATCCAAGTCTTCATCGTCGTCGATGACAGAGTTCCAGCCACCTGGAAGCATCTTGAGGTTCGGAGATCCCGGCGCTGAACCTGATGCTGGACCTACAGCGCTCATGTACATACTTTCCGCCTCGGCGTGACTATAGACCACGGACTCTGTCAGATCAGGTCCATTGTCCGACTCGTCAGGAGACAGAGTCGGCGAACTTTCGACACCAATATTGGGCACAACATCCTCAAGCTCGGGCGTAAGGGGGCTGAAGTTCTCATCCTGATGTATAAATCTCGAACTCGAGGCGGTCCGTGGGGCTTGGGCACTTGTGAAAGATTGTCCAATCGTTGATTGTGACATGACGCTAGAAGATGCTCGAGTGTCGATTGTGCTCAAAAAAACCGAAGACGACAGGTCTTGAAGTAACTCTGAGGCCGATCGATCGTCTTCGGGAGCAAATGAAGACCATATTTGATCGCGATCAGAAGACCCTTGGCTACGTCTAGAGGCCCAGGAGATATTGTCTTCACCGGGACGTATATCGAATGATGCAGTACTTTGTGTCATCCCATCCGGCAAGCTCCCATGGTCCGAATCGGACAGATATGCGTGGGCTGGAAAGTTCACGTGTGGTAAAACACCAGATTCGGCCAGAGCTGGCTCCTGGTCCGAGAAAACATCACTCTTTTGCCCTTCTTTCTTGCTCGTGGCGCTTGATGTGTAGGAAGTGAATATATCGGCCATGGATGTACGTGTTTGGGCGAAGCGTTCCTCGCGCACAAAATGGACGCTCAGTCCTTCTAAGGCGATATGTCGTCGCTTCCCAGCAGGTACTTGAGAGGTTCTAACAGTATCAGCAGCATATGGAGCAGCAGCATTGACATTGATGTCTGCCAGATGTGCGATGAAAATCATGGGAGATGGCTCAGGGGTCGAGTCATGAAGAGACAATCTGACGTTGACGTCTTTTATCCTGACTTGAACACGGTCCACGATGCCTTGCAGAAAGGTGGCAACCATGGCGGGTAGACCCAGACTTGTGCCGGTGCCCAGGTCATCGCTTGTGTCGCTCAGGGACGACTTGGCCATGTAGCGAGCCTCCAACTCTTGCTTTTCTCCATCTGGTTCTTCTAGCAGCATAGACTGGGCGAGTTGCTGAGTCGAGGGCAGGCCACCGCTATCATGGAAAGGAGGAGAGTGTATTCGTCGGGGCGTCTTGCGGTGCTCGGGAGTATTTGTGTCGTCGGCAGTGTCGTGAGACTCAGCAGGCACATCTGCTGCAACATGGACCTCGACACCATCTACTTCGGCGACGATGCTTTGTTGGAAGAAGTTGGCAGGAACGGTCAGGCGTAGCGACAAGACACGGGCAACTTGGAGGCGAAGGTTTGATGGGAGTTGCAGCAGGGCCGAGAGTTCCTGGGGAGTGTTAGCCACTCTGGCAAAGGAAGGCACTATCGTGTCCAATATGTGTACCTGAACATGGAGTCCGACGTTCTTGAGCTCGACAGTGCTGGTCCTGCCGATCTTCACGCCTAAGGAGTCGAGATCTAGGGAGTCTACATCCAGCAAGGCAATACGCGATAGGGCGGTTCGTAGCAGGCGCTTCTGGAAGTAGGCGGGCATCCACGAAGCCATGGTGGCCGAGGTGTGAAGAAACAAAGAGTCGCGCTCAACCAAGCACGTCTGTTATTCGTATATTCATGTTACGGTACACCAACGACGACTCGCGGGGTACATGAGGGGAGTGTTGGATGCAAAGTGTTATGCGTCGCCTGGCTACTGTTTCGTCTTGGGTCTGGCACTCGCTCACACACGGCTCTCAGGCGATGCTAGTGTCTTTGTCGCCGCTTTATCTGTAGCGTGCACCTGACTGTCAAAGACATGGGCGTTAGAGTTGTGACTCTCCGCATGTCACGACCGACAACAGGCTACCGTCATCAACCTCGCCGATCACTGCCTCTTGCGCCTGAAACCGTCTGTGCGTGCCTTCTCCGGCCAATGGGCTGTTTGCAATCCCTCTGCATTTCCTCTCCATCGTCCGCGAAGCAACAGACGATACTGTGCAACATATCCACCTTGTACCGCTTTCGACTTCAGAAAGCCTTGAGTATTCTACCTTGTCTTTCTCTGTGTTGGCTTGCTTTGCTGGATTACGTGGGCGACTGTGTATAGTACGAAACATGGATCAACTCAGCATACAAGACGACGCCGACGCTCAATGGCTTGCTGAGAGAGGTGTTCCATCATTTGAAGAGCCCTTCCTCCAAAAATACCTTCAGGGTAGAGACGCTCTGATTGCTCAAGAAAAGAAGCAGCGTAGTGGTTTGTCGGAACTGGAATCAACATAATAATACACCTCTGACTCCTCCAAGATCATGCTTTCAGGGAGACCCTGTCTCCAATGGCTCGCGAAGCTTGTGCCATAGTCTCTGCCATCAGGTTCGAGGAACAACAGACTCTCTGGACCAAAGACTATGAAGACAGCTTGGCCTCTGACTCCAAGGACATCTACCCTGGAATGATGTTTACTCTCGCTCGTCCCAAGATTGAGCAATCCAAACTCTGGAAGATTGTCAAAAAGATGCCAAAGGGTGCTCTGCTGCACTGTCATTTGGAAGCCATGGTCGACATGGACTGGCTTACTCAGGAAGCTTGTTACACTAAAGGCATGCATATCAAAGCCGACCAACCTCTTGACTCTGAAGATGCTCAAGCTTCTGTACCTTTCGTCTTCAAGTGGCTAAAGAATCGCTCTTCCGAATCATCCTCGATATGGGACGCATCATATGCCATCGACCAATGGATTCCCATCGATACTGCCGCCGATGCCTTCCCGCACGGTGGCCGCAAAGGTTTCGAGAAGTGGCTCAAGGAGCGCATCACCATCACCCAAGACGAGTCTATACAGCACATGCACGGCCCCAACGACATTTGGCGCAAGTTCCAGTCATGTTTCGGCATCATCTCCAGCTTACTCCACTACGAACCAACCTTCCGCGCCTTCCTCCGCCGCATGTTTGAAGACCTGGTCGAAGACGGCGTCCAATACGTCGACATCCGCAGCACCTTCCTCGACCCTTTCTACAAGGAAGGCTCAGAAGAACCCGAGCCAAACAATGAGCTCATGATCGACATCCTGGACGAGGAGATTGAAAACTTCAAAGCTCTGGGCAAGGGCTTCTGGGGCGCGAGACTGATATACACCACTCTACGCAGCTTCGACTCGCGCAAGGTCATTGAAAGCATGCAAGAGTGCATCGACATGAAAATCCTCTATCCAGAACTAATCTGCGGCTTCGACCTCGTGGGCCAAGAAGACCTCGGCCGCCCCCTTTCAGACCTCACCCCCGAACTTTTCTGGTTCAAAAAAGCATGCGCGCAAAACAGGGTAGACATTCCCTTCTACTTCCACGCCGGCGAGACGCTCGGCGACGGCGACGAAACAGACGAGAACCTGTTTGATGCAATTCTACTCGGCACACGACGCATCGGCCACGCGTTTTCGCTCTACAAACACCCCTTACTCTGCGACATGGTCAAGGAAAAAAAAATCCTCATCGAAAGCTGTCCAATCAGCAACGAAGTCCTCCGCTTGACCGGCAGCATAATGTCGCATCCCCTGCCCGCACTGCTCGCCCGCGGCGTCCCCGTCTCCCTCTGCAACGACGACCCGGCAATCCTAGGCCACGGGCACAGCGGCATGACGCACGATTTTTGGCAAGCGCTGCAAGGATGGGAGAATCTGGGGTTGCAAGGGCTGGCCTCGCTGGCGGAAAACAGCGTCAGGTGGGCCTCGTTTGAAGACTTGAATACACAGCAGTGGCAGCAGGAACTCAAGGATGGTGCGTATGGCAAAGGCGAACGGGCAATGAGGATGCAGCAGTGGGCAAAGGACTTTGAAAAGTTTTGCCAGTGGGTGGTTGTCGAGTTTGGCGAGGATCAAGACTTGAATCCTGATGAATAGAGGGTTTAGTGCCATGTGATCGGTATCTGAAAATAAAGAGTCAAAAAAGAAAAACAAGCATAATTCCTGGCAACGTGACCGCGAAACACGCCAATTGCAAACAAACCACATCACAAAAGAACGGGAAACCAAATCAGATAAAAACTCAAGTGTCATTCCTTGTACAAAAACTACCAAACCAAAAAAATCTCTTGTAATAAAAACAAAGATGTTAGGGGGTTCTCTTAGACGGGACCCATTGAGATCTAGGCCAAGTCTCTTCGTTCCCCTGCCGGGCACGAGAAAGATAAAAGCGACGTAAGGCACTCCTCTCCTTCTCAGCTCGGACATTCAATCTACCAACGCTCCGTTCCGAGCTTCTTGCGTTGAAGGCAAGTAGCTCGGGCAACTCCTACGAGCTGCATCGCTGGGTGTGTACGTAAAGTACAAAAGGGAAGGGGGAGAAGTCACTGATGGAGATAAGAGGGGAAAGAAGGGGGAAGGATAAAGAAAAAGGAAAAAGGATAACAGGCACTGCAGAGTTAGAGGAAAGTCATGATTTGTTGTCGTGAAAAAGTAGACTTGCGCAAAAAAAGTTCTTTTGATTGACTTTGACCCGTTGAGCTGCTCTCTGCGAGCAAAAGAGGATTATTCTTTTCCACGGTTCGTAAAAGCCCTCCATCCCGTTTTTTCCACGCCAATCCCAACCAGCAGTACGCAGCAACACACGGAAGCGACACGCTTAGAAGAAGGTGGCAGGGCGGTGGGCAGCAAAGACCTTCTTGCCGGCGGTCTTGGGGATGCGGTGGGGGAGGGGGAACTTGAGGTTCTTGGTGAGGAGCTGCTTGATGTAGGGGCGGCGGATGTCCTCGGCCTTCTCGACCTCGACGACCTTGATGATCTGCGAGGGTGGTTAGCCAAGGGCGGGCAACACGAGGCCAGCAAGAGAAAAACGTACGTGGATCGAACGGAAGCGGGCACGGTGGCGGGCGGCCATGTCCTGGTAGAGGGCCTGGACGGCCTCGCAGCGGGACATCTCGCGGTACTCCTTGTACATGTTGTGGGTACCAGAGCGAGAGTCGTAGCGGATCCAGATACCGAAGTTCTTGACCTTCTGGGGGCGCTTCTCATGAATCTGCAGGCGCGTGTTAATCGCGTCACTTAACGCCAAACGCTGCAGCCCATTTCCGGGAGATAGCATTGTATAGGTTTGAGAAGAGTCGTACCTGGTTGAGGGTGACAATCTCGCCGTTTGCCTTCTTGACCTTTCTCAGCTGAGACAAGAAGTACCAGAATCTGCTCTTGGCGACGACCTCGTTGGGAGCGAAGACGCGCATGCGGTAGAGCTTGGGGGTGGGGTTGGCCTCGGTGGGCAACAGACGGCCAACGACCTGGTATTCTTGGAGGCGAGCTGTACGGCAGTATGTATTAGCCCAATGCTCCTTGCTCTTTGATGCTGACCACGACCAGCCAGCCGTTTCGATCCTCTAATTCCTCCTCTTTATTGCGCATTGTTCGATTCCTCCATGGCTCCAGTCGATTTCTTCAGGCGAGTCGGGACATTTGCAAGCGGAACAGTCGTAACCAAATTGGACCATATTCAGGATTGCAGACGATGCGAATGAAGATGCGGGTGTGCGCAGAGCAGTTGGAGGAAGGGAATCGGCGGTGGATCGAACTCGGCGGTAGGAAGACGTGTTTGGAAGAGATTTTGCTTACCCATCTTGAATAAAGGTCAGTATTACGGCCCTCGATGGATGGGTGGGATAGACTCACTGTTGCGTTTGCTGGTAGGTTAGTACAACGGAAATTGTCAAGTCGCTTGGGAGAGAGAAATTCCTGCGCGCCTGGGTGGAGTTCGACGCCAGACTCCTCGTTTACCGGCACAAGCCGTCGCTCGAGTTCTTGGCGTCCCAGTCTCGGTCGGAGCCGGCCTTACTTTTCGCCGCATCACTTGGCTTTCATGTGAAGCTCAGACCAGATTCATCGACCATCAAACATCACATGCCAGTGTTGTTGTCACTGACTCCCTGTGTAGGTCTTTTGTGATACCTTCAGTTTAGATCATTTCGTCTTCTGTGCCGCAATCGCGTGGACTCGATCAGCAGGATGAACAACGTAATGCTTGACTTTGGGCGGGCGATGATGGCAAAGGGAGGCTATGAGCTCGCCAGCACGCTGTCGCCTGTCGCCCCCAAGCATGATAGTGGTCGCTTGTATGCCCTGCACAGAGAGTCAAATGCCTTCAGTGTTCAGTCAGACTTCCGTCATGCTCTCTCGCACAACCCGGCTTGCAAACTGGAAAGACCCGAAGTCAATCCCTGGGCTGATGTCTTTGTCGCATACTGGAAGGCTGTTGGTGAGATTCTCATTGCCGAAGAATCACTCAATCTAGGAAAGAATGCGGCCAAATCTCAAAGCAAGGTCGCCAACTGGGACAAGGTCTATAACGCCTGGAAAGATCTTCTAAATGCCCTCCTGAGAGGCTATCAGATCGAAGTCTTTGATGCCTGGACAATACCTTGTCTTTACCTCGTGGGCAAGTACCTGCGTGTTTTCGCTATCAAAGCCGATGATGCTGCATTCCAAAAGGGGCAGACGTCGTTCAACACATTTGAGGAGGATGTCGGAGATGCAGCAGGAGGAAACGAGAAGCTCGAGGATGCTGCACGCCAGATCAACAGAGTCTTCAGTCTTTGTATTGGTGACAGATCTCCCATCGAGACCTCGCGCAAATGGGGCGCATACTACATTGCAAATTTGCAATTCAAGACATACTTCAAGGTGGCTATACCTCTCCATCTATGAAACCGCGATATGCTAATTGTGGTAACAGCTGAACTCGATTGCACTCTCACAAAACGTCATTCGATCGCTTTCAGCCACGAATACAGACTTGCCTCCACTCGAGCGGTTCCCCCGTGCTCAGCAAGTCACTTACAACTACTATCTGGGCGTCCTTAAATTCTTGCACGAGGATTACGCAAAAGCTGAGGAACACCTGACCATTGCTTACAACAAAGCGTTGACAGGCTCCACTCGCAACATCAGACTGATCTTGACTTACCTTATCCCAACTAGACTCATCACTGCCCACGTCCTACCTACTCAGACAATGCTGGCACCCTATCCTGGTCTGCAACGCCTCTTTGCTCCGCTTTGTGCTTGCATCAAGAAGGGTGACCTGGCCGGATTTGACGCTGCTCTCCAAGCGGGAGAAGAAGAGTTCGTCAAGCGCAGAGTATACCTCACCCTCGAACGTGGCCGCGACATCTGTCTTCGTAATCTTGTTCGAAAGGTCTATCTTGCTGGTGAGCTCGAAGCACCAAAAGAGGGTCAAGAAGGCGGGGAGTCAGTTCGAAGAAGTCGTATCCCGTTGAGGGAGTTCACGGCTGCCTTGAAACTTGGCGGCGAGACCGAGCTCGAGGGTGACGAGGTCGAGTGCTTGCTTGCAAACCTGATCTACAAGGGCATGATGAAAGGATACATTTCGCGAGCCCATGGAATGGTTGTGCTCAACAAGAAAGGCGCTTTCCCCGGCACTGGTGTATGAGGTTCATATTCTCTCTGCAACCAGGCTCAAGATATCTCGTCTGCCGCAATGCGAGATGAGCCTAGATCCTATGATGAGAACATCAGGGCCACATAGGATTCAAGACGTCCACACGCTATGCAATGGCCAGCTTAGGAATCAGTGGCTTCGACGCTTGCGGTAGCTTTTCAAAGCGTCAATCAAGGGCCTAGCTCACCAACGGAGGACTATATGCAACCAGCATCCGTCAGTGCAGCAGTTCAAAGATTGGACGATAATATGATAGGACTGCATAGACATGGCATGGCCTTGGCGAGTGATGATTGCCACGGCTCAGCACAAAGTCATAGCCACGCACATGCGATTAGCAACGAGACCAGAATGCTAAGGATACATATACCATCTCATACTCAATCAAAAGTATTTTGATATATTGATCAAGAGACACTTTGGAGGTGTAGTAGGCTTGGCGTTGCGTCATGAACATCATCATGATTTTCCTGTTTAGAGCTACTCTGCGGCCGCTCCCTTGACCATCATGCATCAGCAACTCACAGCGACATGTCAGCCGTAGTCAGCACCACTCCTCAGCCTCATAGTCAGAAGCGGAAAGGTGGCCGCGCGCCGTTACCAGAGGTCGAAGAGAACTTCACGCGACTGCCACCAGGACCAGGCGACAGGACGGAACGCGCGGTATGCAAGCACTGTCAAAAAGAACGTAGCTGGCACACGACCGAGCTGATCAAGCACCTCGACAAATGCGTCCAATACACGCCTTCCAAACGTCAAAAGTACACGCGCCCATGGCGCATTGAAAGACCTGGCGACGCTCGCTCACCGAACACGCCGCAATCGCAACAACCCTCTCCACAGCAGTTGCACTTTGATCCTTCAAACCGCAATGTGCCAGTCGCTCCCAATGGCGTGTTTCAATGGGAAGGCCCCATGGTCGGTGGACGCCCAATGACTAGTAACAACCCCAGTTCAAGGCCAGGAGACGATCACCATCAGGTAGACGATCTACAAGACAACGACCAACAGCCACAACCACAGCAGCAGCGTCCGCAACAACAATCAACCCAGCACATCATACATACTCCCTCACAGTCTCTCGGTGGAAACACAGACTACACAAACGCAAACACTCCCAACTTTGCTCCACGACCCAATCAACAGCCACAACCCTCCACGACCAGACCATCTGCATATCCCCCTCCAGTCAACGACCCCGACCAACGACTGCATAGCTTTATAGAATACGAGCGAGGGGCAATGGCATGGCAAAACCGACCCGAAGATCTGGATGCCATTGAAGCATGGCTACAGCATCACAGAGTCGACGTCGAGGACATCAAGGAGATTACCGACACGAGATGGGCCGACTCGTGGCAATTGAAGCTGGGAGATTTGTACAGAATCAAGAGGGATGTGCAGACCTTCAAGGTGTTTGCTACACGTTAATATTAACAAAAACCTGGTGTCAAATGTTATCCGAGTTTTTCAGCAAGTGCTTCAAATTGTTTCCAGAGTTGTATACTACAGTGTTTCATGCGGACAACACTTCGACGCCTTTACACCTCAATCTCGCCGAACATAGACTCGACAACAAGGTCACAATCGACAAGCTTCTCTCACCGACAACTGTAGCTCAATTTGGATTGAGTACATGATTGTAGACAAAGCAACGCTTGGAGATATGGATTGACAAAGTGAACCAATCCACGACGGCTTTCCGATCAGTATCTCTATCTCTGAACCTTATAAATCAGGAAATTGAACGACTTCATCGTAGAGAAAGCAAAAGGCTTCGTTGCTTGGAAATGACAAGACAGTAATATGTACCTACTTACCTCATCGTGGTCTTGCATGTCATCTTGCAATTCCTACTCTATTCCCCCATATGAGATATCTTTACCTTCTATCAAGATGCACAACAGTATTCCCAGAAAATAATCATGCCTGAAAGAAAGCCTTTTTTGGTGAATCTATGCCATAAGCTCTACTCACAATCTTACCACCACCACCATCTTTGATCTTCTCGAGTATCTCTCAAAAGCCAGCCCTGAAACCTTTCATCCCATTCATGTGTCAACTCAATTTCCAGCCGGTTCTGACAACCCATTGCAGCAGCTCTTGAGCCAGCAAATAGCGGGTGATGCACAATTGCTCGCTTATCACTTCCAACCTTGAGATCAGTATAGTTGTCTCCAAAGACTTCCGCCAAGACCTCTTGCAACATGTCATCCTCTGTGGACTCGCCGAGCAAGACTAGCTCCGAGATGTTTGCTTGCCATGTAATGTCCATTGCACCAAAAGGTCGAAAGACAAGATCTTTGAATGCGTGGACAAGATCCTCGTGTTTGGTAGGAAACTCCACACTTGCTCCTAGAGTTGTGTTGTGCAACTTTCGGTGTATGTACTCGACTCCGCAATCTTCTTCTACCACAAATGCCAATATTCCAGATTGGCTGTAGTCGAGCGCCAGGTACTCGCGTGGCGGGTCATCTGGCTTTTCCTTCTGGTCAGGTGGTTTGTAGGGATCGTTGTCGCATTGGCCTTTGAGATTGTAGATTCTTGTTATATCGGTCGATGCTGTTACGGTCCCGAAATATCTTGGGCCTAGAGATTCGACGGTTGTTTGTAGAGTTTTGTGGAATGAGCTCTTGTACGGAAATGGGAAGGGAGTGCTGATGCGGACGGCAGTCAGGGGTTCTTCTACGTAAGTCTCTGTGGCTGCCTTTAAGCCTGTGAGCATCCATTTGATAGCTTCGGCATCGGAATCCGCAGGTTCGGTAGGACTCGATGACGGTAGGTAATCCTGGAAGAACATGGCACTCAGTGATCCACGTGTGGGCTCAGGAGTCGACATCGGCGAGTATGGTTTGACACTCGCTAACCGCATAACTTGCTTGTATGCTGATCCACCCTCGAGCTTGACAACATCAACTGCTGTGCCATTGGCATACCAGATACTCGCTGTACTAAAAGGCAACATGATTAGTGTTCGATATGACATCTGTCGGAGATAGCTACACTGACCCGTAGTCGAGGGCAAGAGTGAACCCCACACCATACTCTGCAGCACTGCTACTCACCACTCTAGGACACAAGAAGAACAGCATGAATAGCATGCTGTACAGTATCGGCTGTCTCATGGTACTACCACGCCTCGCGTTTCTGCACATACATGTGACTGCCAGCAAGAGTGGTAACATTATCTGCCACGGAGCGTGGTCATCGATCAATTTAATATCGAACATTTTGTGATGAGTCGTTGAAACAAGACTTGAAGCTTTTTACTCGTCGATGGATGTGTCTTCCCAGTGCGGGAAGGATCGTTTAACACTATGATCAGGCCACCTGTTCCTCGAGTCAGATGCTGCAGCCTTGCCATCATAAGCCATAAGTCCCAGTCAACTTGAAAGTCTTCTCGTCCTGGTCCCAGTGAACCTTGACGCTGTCACCTGTAAGGTTCAAAGTGTTGTACCGAATCTGTCCAGAGTCAATATTCTTCGATTTTCAATGGCATCTGTGTAAAAAACTCACAGAAGCACTAATGTCACCAATACGTTGTTCAAAGTCGACCATATCAATCGCCTTTTGCTTCCATGGCTTTTTGGGCTTCTCAAACCCAAAGAGCTTGTAAAATACATCCTCATGTGGCACGATGCCGGTATAACTCCACTTTGTACTTCCCTTTTTGCAGCTGGGCTGCCATTTCATCTGTTTCTTGATTTCTGCTGCGCATACGTCTCTGGTCTTTTTTGCGCGTTGGGCAATTTTCTCTTCGGTCCATACTTCACCGGAGCTGCCGCTGCCACCTTGTTGAAGTGCTGACAGCTGGTTCTGAAGATTGAAAGCATGTTTCGCGAGTTCGTCGTAAGAGAGTGCGAGCAAGGTTTCCAGTGTGTGTGGTGCTTGGGCAGATGCTGCTATACTGGTGTTGTTTTGAGGCTCTTTTTATAGAACAATAAATTGTTTCCCAATGCAATAGACGTACGTTTCTTGGTGACTCGGGCACGCTTTGCAGGAGCTGGAGAGACATCGGAGTTGCCTTCCGATCCAGACGCGTCGTCGTCACGAATTCGGCCTGCAATAATTCTTAATCAGAGTCTAGAATTGCATGAAGAAGGTGTCCATACGCTTAGGAGACATCTTGATGACGGTCTTGAGATTATAAAGATCAGAAGTGGTGTGGATGCAGACGAGAATAAATAAAAGCAATGCTCTTAGGTAGCAACCACGAACGTCGCACCTCACGCGTTCCATTTGGGCAAAGCTTTGACCATGGTATACCATAGATACACCATTCTTTGAGCGAAGACGTCGCAAAACACATTTTCTACCAGTTTCATACGCACCTCAGACTTGTTTTCGGTAAGTCAAGAACTTTGCAGAGCGATCTGCCCCGTACTGTGTGAGGCCTGTTCGAACACTGTTTAAACAGTGTTCAAACCATGTCTGGACATTGATCGAGGCATGACTGACCCCTGTTCATCACTTGCTCGAATACGATAGAACACTGCTTGGTTTGATTTGCCAGCCAGAAACTCCGAGTTCACACAAGAAACTGCTTGTCGTGGCGTCCATATCTCGAGTCTAGCCATTCAACACTCCCTCATCTTTTCCCGCACTTTTGTAAACACTTCCTGGTCGAGCATGCTTGAGCACTGCTCGAGCACTGCTCAAGCACGATCAATCAAGACACCCGAACTGACCCCGCTTTCTCAATCTCCAAAGAAAAATTTTTCGTCTTCATTCTCCCTTCTATCAACCAACCCAACAACCACGATAATGAGCGCCGGAAAGTGCGAAGTCTGTCTCGAGGAGAAACCCAAGCTCGTCACCTGTGGCCGCTGCGGTAATCGCAAGTACTGCGGTGAGAGCCCCCTAGATGGCCACGCCGCTAGATGGCCAAGCTGACCAAACCACAGGCGCCGCGTGCCAGAGAAAGGACTGGCCTACCCACAAGCACGCATGCCAGCCCAAGAAACAACCCTCTTGGATCCTCAAGATCACAATCCCCGACTCCAGAGAGCCGCAGATCTGGCGCACCTTGGTGTGCCCCGATGGCGCCACGTTCCAGGAGCTGCACTATGCCATCCAGATTGCGTTTGGCTGGGCAGCGGCACATAGCTATGACTTTGTCGCTCGCGATCCCACCGCCGAGGAGCGTCCTGTCGATGACATTCGGGCTTTGATTGCACGTCGCATGGGACAAGACAATGGTGAGCAGAGAGACTTTGGCCCTCGCCAGAACTACATTCGCATTGTCAATCCCAACGACAACAAACACATTGACTCACTGCACTCTTACGACCGCAAGCACTCTCAGACCCCTGAGAAAAAGGCAGACAAAGTCTACGTCGGCGAGCAGTTCAACAAAAAGGAGTGGAAGGATGCAGAGTGGGAGTACATGTACGATTTCGGCGACAACTGGGGTCACGAGATTGAGATCATTGGACGTGGCAACGTTGACGATGCTTTCAAGTGCACTGATGGTAACGGTCATGGGATTGCTGAGGATGCTGGCAGTATGCATGGCTGGGAGGAGCTCAAGAATGCTTATAGAGCTGCGAACCCAACCGACGAGCAGAAGGAGAGAAGACATTGGTTTGAGAATAAGGCCAGTAACTTTGACCCTGAGGGCTTGCAGGGCAGGGAGAGTTATGTCGACTTGAGTGTCATCAATGCTCTTCTCAAAACCAGTATGGACTGCATGGACTAGTCGTTGCATTTGAGTCTCTCGTTGGCCTAGTCGGATTAGTGGAAGTTTTTCTGCATTTTTGTATTGGTATGCTGACCCTTGTTGGGACATCAGATATGTCATGTGTAATTCCTCTCGTCTCTCGTGCTGCACGCAAGTATCACTGTGAAGCTACAGAGTGTCAGATCGTGCTGTTCAAGGCCCCTTTGAGAGCCCTTGCTGGCGTCTCTCATGTAGCCCTCTTGTTGGAGAACCTCAAAAAGAGTGTTACTTACTGCGTTCTGATAGCTGTCGATCTGTATGGCATGTCATGATGGAGCAGTGGGTTCAGGAGAAGGAGGAACGACGAAGAGCAGGTCTGACGGGGTTGCGAGGGCGGGTAGGCTGCTCGATGGTGTCGCGCTCGCGGAAGCAAGCACGGAAGAGATCTTTGATTTGCTGCCACATCTTGTCGTTGTGGTTGGTGCGTGAAATGGGATAGTGGTGTGATATGGAGCGAAGGAGGGAAGGAGAAGGAACTAGCTGTTTGACTATGATATCGTTCATGTACGACGAACCAACCTAGTGATAGTCGACAGAGTGCCTATTGTTCGACGGTGATGTTGCCTGTTATTGATAGTCAACGAGCATCTCACGTGCCACAGTGATAAGAAGGTGCTGTCGTGCAGTATAAGCGAGCACTCGTCGACCACTGCACAAGAGATACCCCGTCGCCCTAAATCGAGCTCCCCTTCTTCTCTTTCTACGCGACAACACACCACAGCCCCGAATCAACCAACCTTGAATCTGTCATCGTCATCGTCAATAGCCACTCGACAATAACCATTGTATGTACACGGTCAAGCACAGAGCCGCCTGATGGGCATATACTCTACACAGTACCCTGATTGCCGGGTGTTGCTCCAGACTTGATCATGCTCCTCACTCTCGTGGCGACTACGACCTCCATCGTTTCTATGGTGGTTATCGCGGACATGGCTCTCGCCACCCCGCCCGGTGGATTCACTCTGAGGTCTCCCTGGTTTATCAGACCGACATGGTCCTCGGGCACTTCAATCAGCCTTGAATTGTCAAACTCCAAAAGACCGAGGCAGACATCGTTGTTCGCACCACCATCATGTTGCGCAACATCCCAAACCGTGTCAACTTTCAGGACCTAAAGCTCTTCCTCGATGCCACTTCGGAGGGCCACTACGACTCCTCTTACCTCCGCATCGACTTCTCCAACAACTTGAATGTTGGATCTCTTGTGTCTTTGTGAGTTTTCTCTCCGGCTCGCTTGCTGCTTGGTCAGCCACGTCATCAGGTTCCTTACCAGCAGTTCTAGGACACCATGTCTCTTGCTGGAGGAATCGACTTTGTTTGCCCAGAGTTCATCACCAACTTCGTCCAACGTTGTGTTGGCAAGGAGTGGAACATGTACGGTTCCATGAAGAAGTGCAAAGTCTTCTATGCCACCATCCAAGGCATTGACTGTCTGCTGGCCAATTTCCGCGACTCAGTCGTTAGGGAGGAGATCCCTCGCTTTCGTCCTAGTTTGTGGTACAATATCGACTCCACCGATTTGCTCACTGTTGTGTACCTCGACATGGAGCACAGGCTCGTCAATGTCGACTTTTCGACGTCGGTGGTTGATCAGGCCCTCGCGTCGAGATCATCGCCAAGATCAGAAATATGCATGTTTTTCAATCGACGGAGAAGAGCTTTGATGTAGGAGAAGAGATTTGTTGGACTCGCTCGCAACTCCTGCATCGCCAGAGACGTGCAGTGCGCCCAATTCTCCTAGCACAAGCTCAGACAACAGCAGCTCTTCCGAACACAATCTTGATCTCAAAGCGTTGTTCTTGGGAAGGTTGGTTCTCCACAAGATCTCGCGCCAGCTTTTTGACTTCAAAAACAAGCAGTCAACCCAACTCACCGTGAGTGCACACATGGGCTTGAGATCGCCCGAGTAAACACTGTTGTTATGGATGTCCGCAACACTGAGGTGGTCGTTGTCCAAATCGAACAGAAGATGGAGGGAGCTTTTGCTATCGCCGTGTGCGCCTAGGCTTCTTGCTGGGCATAGGCAGCAGCACTTGTAGCACATCGCTCCTCAGTTGTGGCTGCTTTCCGAATTTTGGTTGGTTGTGTAGGCATCCATGTTGCCGCCGTCGCTGGTAATGGCGCTTGAGCCGAGCAGATGACTGGGTTCGAAGCCCACCATCGAACAGCCTTGGTGGTCCTCTGTCGTCTGCTTCGGGAGTTCGTTCTGACATTGATATCCACATGTTTCTGTAATGGTAGAGCCTTCCCCGATTGCATCTCTTTTGGTGCTGTCCTCTTCTTTTCCGCGTCTTCTGTGACCTTTCTTGGCGTGCTGGCTCATTGCCTCATTTTTGGTGCTTCTGTGAGGTTGTAACTTTTACACGAGGTCCTGATGATGTGGTTCCTCTGACTCGCAATGATTTAAAATAGCTAGCCAGCTCGTCGACAACCCGACACTTCGTTCTTGTTGATCCGATTCGGCTTTCCATAATCTCTCTGACCTCGTCTCGGGTTCTCCTTCGATAAAGTCGAGAGCAGGGACAGCTTCTCTGGCACGAGGGCTCCTTCGCTGCCCTTCTAAAACTCGAGTAGCGAGACGTGAAACACACGGGACAGTCCGTAGACCTGAGATCTACAGATTCAAGGACATAGAACAGCCCTACTGGAAGCACACTTTGAACCCCCGCCTGAGGACTTGCTGATTTCTCCAGCGACTGGCCACTTATCTCTGGCAGAAGCGGCTCTGATGATGCCGGTTCCCATTCAAAGTCTTTTCTCAAGATGCAACTTCCATAGGTTTTTGGCCATCCATGGTTGATTATCTCTTAGGAGCTCCTGTCACTTCGGAGTGGCCAGTCTCGTGGCATGGCGAGGTGACTGGAGCGGATGAGTTGTAGTGTATTCTCAACATTTGATAAGGGCCAAGCTGTGGACCGTAAAAGGCAAAGTGTCGTCGTTGATGAGGACTGCATCCAAATGCCACCATTCTGGGCATGTAGTTATACCATGAAACAGGAACGTAGAGAACCAATGTTTCTCGAGAGATTACGACACATGGCAAGGGAAAGGTCTTTCGGCAAGTGTGGTCAATGAAGATGATTCGATAGGCATGGCATTGCCGTCGACCGGTTTCAATGGTTTAAATAGACGATAGGGCTGTTAAACGGCTACGATACCAAGTTTCGTGGGCGGTAGATGTTGTTGAGTCCGATTTTATCGTCTCCGCCTCCGTTTTTCTCGACCTCCTCTCTCTCCGCAGCAAAAGACTGGCGTTTCTTCGGCCCTCCATGTGTTCGGAAAGCGACAGCAACTAGCCGCTCGGGTCGATATGAAGTCCCCGGCGTTGGGAGTGTTGGCCGCGGAGAGCGTGGAGAGCAGCTGTCAAATCGAAGCCTTGACTCTCGGTCGCTTTGCGAAGCTCATCGCAGCACTCGAGACACATCTTCTTGGGACATCTTCCACGCACAGCGAGCAATATAAACCGAGTCGCTAACGTGATAGCGGACGGACAAGCGAGACGTCTTCATCTTTGGTGAACGGGTGAAAAGCACAGGTGTTGGTTGAGAAATGCAAGCGTCTTCATCAAGTTAGCTCGAGTGCGGGATAGGACGATGACGTTGGCGGCTTTTTGGGGGCAGCAGGAGCTATCGAGTCCCGCATGCGAAAGTAGGCAAGAGCAAGAGGTCGACGGCCGATCGCCGAGATCATCAGGTACCGAGTAACAGATGCAGCAAACTTCTGCCACGCGCCTGCACTTTCTTCCTCTGTGTACATACGGCACCCCCTCGTTGCTCCTGCCTATCCATCCTCGAGACAGTCAACAATTGGCTTGCTTGCTGTCACTTACTCTAATTCATCTTCACGCAACATCATCACATTCGCTGCTTGCTCGAGTCGTGACACTCATCAGCTCACATCCATCGTCTTTGCATTCTCACCCCCAGCTATTCACTAGCATCATCCCTTACCTCTCATCTTCCAAGATCTCATCTTCTATCACTGAGTATACACCTACGCGACCGCTGCTATCGCATTGCTCAACGTCACCTAATCCGCCGCACCAATGGCCCCGACTCTACAACAGACGCAGGCCATCTACCTCCTGCCTCTCAGAGACGATGGCTCGCCCGACGTAGCCGGCGAGTACATCTACTTGCCACCGCCCAGCGATCCTGCCTACAAGATTCGCTTTGTCATCGAGGGTACCAGCTCTGTCTGTCGCGAGGGCAGCCTGTGGGTGAACATCCCTTCCAAGGGCCAGAAGTTCGTACGCAAGAACTACACCGAGTATAAGTAAGTCGCTCTGCATACTCGCAGCGTGTCTACCACTGACGATCTATACAGACTGACTCCCGACTTCAATCGCAACATCGAGATTGACATCGAGATCCCCCACGCCGGTCCCTTTTCCTACTACATCACCTACACCCCTCTTCCCAAGCTCACGACAGGCAAGAGCAATGTTCCCGAGGCCACAAAGACAAAGGTCTGGTACCTTGATGTCAGTCCTCGTTTGACCGTCCAGGACTCGACTCTGCCTCTCAAGAGTTTGTCCATCATCTCATGTCTGTCCAAGTTCATGGGCGACCTCTCCAACGACTGGGACAAGCACCTACACGGCATGAGCGAGCGAGGTTACAACATGGTCCACTTTACTCCGCTTATGATGCGTGGTGATTCGAATTCTCCTTACAGCATTTACGATCAGCTCACCTTCGACAAGCAGATCTTTGCCAATGGCGAGAAGGACATCGAGGCGTTGACCGCCAAGATGGAGAAGAACTACGGCCTTTTGTCGCTGACCGATGTTGTTTGGAACCACACGGCCAACAACAGCAAGTGGCTGGAAGAGCACCCCGAAGCAGGTTACAACATGAAGACAGCTCCTTGGTTGCAACCCGCCTTTGAACTGGACACCCAGCTTCTCAAGTTCAGCTCCGAGCTCGAGAAGCGTGGCCTTCCTACTCAGATCAACAACAACGACGACCTCGTTCGTGTCACAAACCCCCTGCGTGTGGAAGTTATCAACGCCATCAAGCTCTGGGAGTTCTACGTTATCGACGTCAAGCGTGACGCTTCGGCTGCTGTCTCGGCATGGATGGAGAACCAGGTCGAGTTCCCCGAGAAGACTCCTGACCTCGTTGGTACCGCTAGCTGGTCCTCGAAGCAGAAGACCGACTGGCTCAAGCAATACGCCATGTCCGGCACCGACCATCTTGGTGAGAGATTCCGCCGCAAGGTCAACCCTCAACATGGTGCCGCGCTTCTGCAGTCGCTCTTTGGCAAGTACAACACCAAGACTGGCAGTACCACCGACGAGCGCAGCGCCATGGGTGCAATGACCCACTTCCTGGAAGAGATCAACGCAGCCTACTACGAAGAATACAACATCGACAGCGGCGCCATCTTGGAGCAGATCTTCGGCCGTACAAAGTACATGCGCATTGAGGGCGGTCCCATGGTGGGCAAGCCGATCAACAGCGAATTTCCATTGATTGAGTCGTACTTCACCAGACTCCCTGCCAATGAGACGACAAAGAAACACGAGGCCGGTGAGCTGGCCCTGGCCAACAACGGTTGGGTCTGGGCCGCCAATGTGCTCATCGACAATGCTGGTCCGAACTCCAAGGCTTACCTCCGCAGAGAGCTCATTCCTTGGGGTGATTGCGTCAAGCTGCGCTACGGTGCCGGCCCTGAAGACAGTCCTTTCCTCTGGGACTTCATGGCCGACTACACCCGCCTCATGGCCAAGCACTTCCACGGTTTCCGCATCGACAACTGCCACTCTACTCCTCTTCACCTTGCCGAGTACATGCTTGACGCTGCAAGAAGCGTTCGTCCCAACCTTGTGGTCATGGCCGAGCTTTTCTCCGGCGACGAGAAGATGGACTATGTCTACGTTGAACGCCTTGGTCTGTCTTGCTTGATTCGTGAGGCCATGCAGTGCTGGAGCACTGCAGAGGTCAGCAAGCTTGTCCACGAAAACTGTGGCCGCCCCATTGGCAGCTTCGAGCTCGACGAGATTTCAGATGCACAGAAGCGCAACTCTGGTACCGAGCCAGCTCCTTCGGTCAAGGAGGTCGTTCACAAGATTCGCCCTGCCACCGTCCACGCCTTGCTCATGGACTGCACTCACGACAACGAGCTGCCTGCTCAGCGCAGAGACGCCAGAGACACCCTCTCCAACTCTGCTTTGGTGGCTATGTGCGCCGCCTCCATTGGCAGTGTCTTTGGCTACGACGAGGTCTATCCCCAACTCATTGAACTTGTCCACGAGAAGCGTCACTATAGCTCACCTTATTCCACCATGTCGAACCTCAAGGTCGGAGAGGGCCCTGGCATTGGAAACGTCAAGCGTCTGTTGAATCAGCTTCACACCATCATGGGCAAGGATCACTACGAAGAGACCCACGTCCATCACGAGGGCGAGTACATCACTGTTCACCGCATGCACCCCAAGTCGCGAAAGGGTTACTACTTGATTGCTCACACTGCTTTCCCTGGTTACGGCAACGGCAACGCTGGCTTCCAGCCTGTACACCTTACTGGATCAAAGGCCTCTCTGCTGGGCGCTTGGAACCTTGAGGTCGACCAAAGCCACGAGGCCAAGCAAGCCGCTATGAACGACAAGGTATTGAGAGGCCTTAACGCAAACACCAAGGACATTCGTGGTGTGAAGGTCGACAACCAGACCGACTCTGCTGTCATCACCATCCCAGAAAAGTTCCCTCCCGGCAGTATCGCAGTCTTCGAGACCTGGATCCCTAGCGCAGAGCACTCAGAGGGTCTTGACAAGTACGTCACTTCCGGCGCCAGAGACGCATTCAGGGAATGTGACCTCAACGATCTGAACGCCGTTCTTTACCGCGCCGACGCCGAGGAGAAGGCCACTTCGAACGGCTCCGATGGCGTCTACAACATCCCCGGTCTGAGCCCGCTGGTCTACTGCGGTCTCCAGGGTTGGTGGAGTGTTTTGAGAGACGTCATCAAGGACAACAACCTTGGCCACCCCATCTGTGACCACCTGAGACAGGGTCAGTGGGCTCTTGACTTCATCGTCCACCGTCTGGAGAAGCTCGTCTCTCGTGACGGCTACACTCGCCTTTCTGCTCCTGCTGGCTGGCTAAAGGACCGTTTCGAAGCTATTCGCAAGCTTCCCAGCTTCCTGTTGCCTCGCTACTTTGCACTTGTCATCCAGACTGCATACAAGGCCTCCACAGAACGTGCCATCGAGCAAATGAGCACCAACATCCGCCAAGGACAGCGTTTCCTCAAGAGTATGGCTCTTGTCAGTGTCCAATGCGAAGGATTCATGAAGAACGCCTCTTTGTGGCCCGACAAGCTCGTCCCCTCCCTGGCAGCTGGTTTGCCTCACTTTGCTCAAGACTGGGCAAGATGCTGGGGACGTGATGTCTTCATTTCTCTTCGTGGTCTCTTGCTTGCTACTGGCCGTTTTGAGGATGCCAAGGAGCACATCAAGGCCTTTGCCAGTGTTGTCAAGCACGGTATGATTCCCAACCTTCTCGGCTCCGGAAAGATTCCCAGATACAATTCTCGCGACTCTGTCTGGTTCTTCCTGCAGAACATCCAAGACTACTGCAACATGGTCCCCAACGGCCGTGACATTCTCAAGGAGAAGGTCGCCAGACGTTTCCTGCCTTACGACGACACTTGGTTCTCATGGGAAGACTCTCGCGCCTACTCCCAGACCTCAACCATCGAGGACGTTGTCCAGGAGTGTCTCCAGCGCCACGCTACTGGTATGCACTTCCGTGAGGCCAATGCCGGCCCCGGTATCGACGACCAAATGAAGGATGCCGGTTTCAACATCGACATCGAGACCGACTGGAACACTGGTATCATCTTCGGTGGCAACGAGTGGAACTGCGGCACTTGGATGGACAAGATGGGCTCTAGCGACCACGCTGGCAACAAGGGTGTCCCTGGTACTTCGCGTGACGGTGCACCTGTTGAGATCACTGGTCTTCTTTACAGCTGTCTCAAGTGGGTTGACGGCCTCAACAAGAACAGCCAATTCAAGTACTCCGGTGTCAGCATCAAGGGTGACAAGGTCATCACTTTCAAGGAGTGGGCACAGAAGATCCGCGACAACTTCGAACACTGCTACTATGTTCCCGCCGACCCTGCCCAAGACTCCAAGTACGATGTCGACAGCAAGATTGTCAACCGCCGCGGCATCTACAAGGATGTCTACAAGTGCAACAAGGAGTACCGCGACTACCAGCTCCGTCCCAACTTCCCCATCGCAATGACAGTCGCACCTGATCTCTTCGATCCCAAGCATGCTCTCGGAGCTCTGATCATTGCCGATGAGGCTCTTCTTGGTCCCACTGGTATGGCTACTCTGGACCCCTCAGACATGGAGTATCGCCCCAACTACATCAACAGCGATGACTCCAACGACTTCCACACTTCCAGAGGACGCAACTACCACCAAGGACCTGAATGGGTCTGGCCTCGTGGTTTCTTCTTGCGTGCACTTCTGAAGTTCGATCTGATGCGCCGTGAGACAAAGGAGGCCAAGGTCGAGGCTTTCCAGCAGGTCACCACCAGACTTGCAGGCTGCAGACACATGATCCACGACTCTCCTTGGACTGGACTTACTGAGCTCACCAACGAGAAGGGATCCATGTGCCATGATTCGGTAAGTGATTTTCTACGTGATTTGAAAAAGGCAAGGAATGTTAACGTAACTCACAGTGCCCCACTCAAGCTTGGTCTGCTAGTTGCCTGATCGACTTGTACCAGGATGCCAGCGAGTACAATGCCTTGTAAACTGGTTTTACAGGAGCGTTTATGCACCGCAGTTGACAAAGTTGAAAAGATGGGAAAAGGCGTGGAAGGATGGCTGACAAAGCAACGGTCACCTAATTGTTTATACCGATACCCTAGATACAGTATACAGATAAGAAAGCTGATGAACTCATGACCTACCACTACGACGGTTTCGAGATTGCAACGGTGGTGCAGATTCCATAAGAGCTGTTGTGCTGTCCATGTGTGCCCAATAACTGGTGAGAGACAACCCAAGACCCTAACACGATTACTCAACCCATGCAACCGGTACTGGGGCCTGATGTATGTGGCGGTGAAGGAATTGTCAGAGTTGGCATAGATGTGAGCCCATGGATGTGAGCATCCAGCAAGCTCTCAGCTCGCAGGAGCCGCCGAACCCTTGCGAGATGACGATTTGCAACTTGCAACCAGGAACCAGACGAGAGAAAAAAAGCAACGAGACGTCTCGGAAGAAGATCAGCGTCAGACAATCGACACGCGTCACTCTGTTACCGTGAACGCGACGATGAATCTGTAACACGAGAACCAGGGTGAGGATTATCAGACAAGGGCTCGGGTCGAGAGTTTCTTCTCCGAAGGGCTGGGAACCGCCTTGTTCGGATGAACGGACCGAACCGTGCTGCTATCCGTGCACCTTAGAGCTTTACTTTCTTGCCAAGACTTGACATCGCTGCGAGTGAATGAAGCTGATGCCGCCATCATCGTCAACACAAGTCTACTCAAGCAACGACATTAGTCTCCCACTCACGCGCAACGATCATTCCCACGAGCTCACTACCAATCCACATATCCGTCAACACAAACACCCATACCCACACCACACGCACAATGAGCGCATCACCCAACCCCAACGGCGCCGCCGCAACCGCAACCGCACCCACCTCCTCCATCAACGAAGCCCGCGACCCCTCTGGCTTCCTCAGCGAAATCATCGGCGCCCCCGTGACCGTAAAACTAAACTCTGGCGTCGTGTACCGCGGCGAGTTGCAGAGTGTAGACGGATACATGAACATTGCGCTCGAACAGACAAACGAGATTGTGGATGGCAAGACGAGAAGAAATTACGGGGATGCGTTTGTGAGGGGAAATAATGGTGAGTTTAGCCGCTGTGGAGAGAGACTGAAAGAGAGAGGATGGTGCTGATCAAGGGGGTGCAGTCATGTATATTTCTGCCGACTCGTAGGGGGCGTTGAGAAGGGATACTGTGCCCAAAAGCGAGATGTCGAAAGCCGCATGAAGCTTGGAAGATGGGTCTAGAGGGATGCGCAGATCACTGAGGCGTCGTACGCATATGGTCCGATGGCTCGTAGTCACCCTGTGGATGACAGGGAGGCCACAAGATTGACCATCGGAACTGGAGAAGCCGAGGACTATATCATACTCAGAGATGACATGGCAGGCAGGAGCGCGGACACCAACACTCGCTAGCAGTGTTCATGAGGTTCAGAACCATGAGGCATGCGCCTTATACTTTCTTTGCATACTGTACACGAGCCAGCATTTTGATTTCTTCTAGCTTCTCATCTCGTTACGGATTTGCTCAAGTTCTGCCAGCAAGCGCATCTTTGACTGTAGTAAACAGACTCTCGGCACCCTTTTGCGGAATCTTGGTCGTCCACGCCGCAACGGTCATTCCATGCAATTCCACCTCACCTTTCTCATTCTTCTGCACATCATCTCCCTTCAACGCCTCCCTGACCACATTTCTCACCTTTTCCTTCTCCTCGCCTTCCAGCACTGCAATCTGACTCAATGTACCGAATCTATCCCACAGTGCCTCCTCGCTCAACCAAACACTCCACGTTTCCACATTCTCGGCGAGCGGCAGGGAAAACAGAGGCTCGGCGGAAGAGGTGATGGAGAGAGGGTTAGAGGAGAGTTGAGATTCAAACACCTTGCGCCATTGCTCGTGGCGGAAACGGGGTTGGTTGTCGTCGAACGACAAGATCAGGTCTTGGAGTTTTTGCTCCCAGGTGGTGGTTGCAGCGTGGGATTTTGGTGCATTGTCTAGGTCGTGGTTTAGAGTTTTTCGATCGGATGGGTATGGAAAAGGTTGGGTGTGGCTGGTAAGATTGCAGAGGATGCTTTGCAGCAGCTGATCTGTCGCGGAGGATTTCTTTGGAGGCAAGGGTTCTGTTCGGAGAAAAACAGATCACATGCGAGGTGTGGTGGTGTACATGTAAAGACGGACGGTATGATGTGCATGATGGTAAGGAGCTGGAAAGGGCTTCACACTTACAGTCTTCAATGTTCCAAATCACGCCAAAGGCGCCGTGAGGCTGTAGCACACGATTGATCTCTTCCAGGGATTCGAGGTTGGCGAACCAGTGGAATGCCTAACGTAAAGGTGAATGTCACTGTCAGCCTACCTGAATAAAGTAGCGTCTCATGACTTTGCATCGGGGGGTAAAGTTTAAAGCAATGTCATCGACCTAGACCATAAGGTTTCCATCCTGATATGAAGACAATGGGAAGTGACATGGGGAACCGGAAAAGGAAATGGAGGGGTGGATAAAAGCGAGAAAAGCAGACGATCAATCTCCTACCTGGGCGGCTACAACGGCGTCCACGCTCTCATCCTTCAAGGACTTCATGTCGGTGGACAGCCCATCTTGGACGCTGACGCCTTTGAGGTGCTTGTCCTCCAAAACCTTGCGCATGTCGGCATGCGGCTCAATGGCAATGATCTCGTACCCCTCATCTCTGTCGGCCAAAAGTTCTGTGAACTTGCCGGTGCCCGCCGCAAGATCCACCACTGTGGCTTGTCTGTCGACGACGCGTACACCGTCGAGCAGGACAGAGACACTGTGGGCGGGGAACGAAGGTCGATGCTTGTCATACAGGGCGGCATTGCTGAAGCCGTTCTGCGCCGAGGGGTTGATGCGACCAAGAGCGGACGTCATGATGATCTTTGGATGTACAAGAGAACAATATTCCGAAATATGTTCAGACAGAGAGCACAGGGTTTGATTGCGATGGGCCGGTAAGCGAGGAGCAAAAAGCGTCAAAAGGATTGCCGTGGTTGAGAAAACCAAGGTCGAAGCGATCAGTCGACGTCAAGCAAAGCAAAGCATCACCAGCATCGCGATGGGGTTGGAAGTGGAGAACATCGAGCGCGGGTGATGTGCGGCGGGGAGCGAACAGCGAACCCAAGATGGCTGCATAAAACATGTCACAGCCACACCAACCACCTCGAACGTGCGATGGCCGATTCTCTTCTGAGGTGTGATGAGATGCAGCACATCCACGGCATTTCTCTCTGCTGAGGAAGGCGTCGTAATATGTACCCAGAACAAGTATCTAGTATTATTTGATGCAAATCTGGTCCCCTGCAGTAGCAAAGTCCGAGATGTGAGACCAGCCTTCGGGCGATCGTTGCAACATCTTGACGAGATGAGACAGTATCCAAATGAAGCCGAACAAAATAGTGGATATCAAGGTGGGAAGAAGAAAAAAGAAAAGAAAAAAAGGGCAGTGCTGCGGCCGCAGCCCCTGGTTGTTGTTACAGAATGAGGTGCGTGCGGGAGACGGACGGGAAATTTTCTTCAGTGAAGCTTCTCTTTGCTTCGACTCGTGGAGCGTGTCGCAGATGCAGACGCAGATCCACGTCGTGGTCAATGGCGCCACAGCCGGGTGGGAAGGATCGCAAGCGCGTCGCAAATATTTACAATGCATCATGGATCACGCATTGAGTAGACATAACGAAGTAGAGAAAGCGGCACATGGAGGACTGGGCCAGCAGTGGATTAACAGATGAATGCAAAGACACATGACAGGCCGATTGGTTGAGGAGGGCCTTTCCAGTTGCTATTTTGGAATGGCGCTTGGCGATTGAACAAGGGACCAGAGGAGATGAATGCAGAAGTGTGGAGTCTTCTGGAGTCGATGTTGACTCTGGAGATTTGATGGTGCAGGCATCAGCGATTCATGGCGAGCTCAATTGAAAGCTGCGTTGCTGAGCGTACATCAAGGACAGCAGATCAGTTGGACGTCAAGGTAGAGTTGGCAATAGACTCAGAGGCAAACCGGCCGTTCCAGTCGCGATGGGTTTGCGATGTCAGATTACACGCGTTTGGCCGGCTGAAGGCGACATCATCTTGCACTATTTCATCTCGCCGAAGCCACAGCAGAATTGGCAAGTGCGGGAGTAGCTACCTGGCCTAGCGCATTTGCCCGTGCCTGATCACTACGACTCCTGAAGCGAAATACGAAGGCAGGCGCGACCGATCACCTCGCTCTTTCCCATTTTTCACATCTGGGCTCTAGCATTGTGTTCTCTGTCGCTGCTCCTGATTATTAGCCCTCGCTCGCTGCCAATTTATATCATACAAAAACACCGACAGTGCGACTATTACAGGGCCAACACACGGCCTGCTCCAATCATCGGTCAGTGACGTCCCGACGCTTTTCTTAGCAGCATTCGAGCAGGAGGCGCAACGGTTTCTCAATCGAAACGTGAACGTTCAGCGGTCGTGTCTGCCTTCACCACCTGGAGATCCTTCTTCACAACATCGCTGCATTCGACGCTCCTTTCTTGAAAAGTCTCAGCGACTTGGCGCCTGTTGTTGCCGGTGCTGATCCGTTCCCCTGGAGAAGCCCTCTTGTTCTTTCCTGCTCGACGAATCACCTTCGATCCCTCTTTCACTGCTAGGAACCAACCGCCGAGCCCAGCCTCATCGCTAACCTCGAGCCAGATAATTTTGTTGATACCCATTCTTACATATTATTCATACCGGCTCAAGAGGCGTTTTCGTTCAGCTCTGCTCTTTCGCATCTCCGACAGTCGACCACCAAGACTCTAATTCACTCGCTCAACACACTCGACGCCCTTCGCTCACCCCACTGCCTCGCAGGCATTGTCCGACTCGACAACAGCACCTGCCTTGATACGCACTTCACACAGCACAACCTTCTTTATGCCTAAGAATCCGCTCAAGAACTTTGCCCGTCGCAAATCGTCTGGAAACATCCTCGACCTTCCTTCGGAATCCACATCGACCGCACCCGCCTCGTCCAGCTTCCGCGTCCTCGAAAGACCCGACAAGGTAGCTACAACGGGTAACGGCGGATATCCTGGAGGTCCTGTAAAACGAACAAGCGGCGGGCGGCCAGGATCGAGCATCCTTTTGAACAGGAAGTCGGGCAAGTCGCAGGAGGACTTGATCGCAAGCGCAAACAGGTTGGTACCCGAGAAGAGCCAGGCTCGGCCACACACCGTCAATGGGGTGCTAAAATTGGGCAGGGGTAGTGGCGGAACAGCCCTCTCGGGTTCTTCGGGCTACTTTGACAACTCGTCGTCCTCTGCACGCTACAGCTCTTCGTCCACTCTTCCCTCATCAATCGAGGCAGAACACGAAGCAGAGAACGAGGACCTTTTCCCTCGCAAGACAGCTGCCAACGGCAACAGCAACCTCAGCAGCAACCGCTCTTCGGCCGCATCCAACGCACTTCCCGAGCCCCCGTCGTTTTCGGCCCGCGCAGGCAGGGCTATGTCCTTTGGGTTGAGAAGCAAGCAGAGCGCCAGCCCCGGCACCATGACCGCTACAACAGCTCACATGCCCGACCTGCCCGAGAACAGCTTCATCCGTGATCGCGCAACAACAATGAGCAGCAACGCCAGCACTGCTGTGCCGCCGAGGCTCGATGCCAACTTGGGTTCTATGTCTGATTTTGGCAGCGACTTTGGCATGAACATGTTCGAAGGACTGAGCTCGCCCAGACAAGCTAAGAGCAACGTAGCAGCGCCGCAACCCGCACATGAGAACTACGGCAGATCGGTACGTCGACAACAGTCGCCAGGCTTCAGCCATTACAACAACGCTTACCAACAACAACCTTTCCAACAGGCATCCCAGCCCTTGCCCACTCCTCCTGTCGCTCGTTTCGAGCCTGCTCCGCTACCAGAGGCACCTCTGCCAGCCGCTGAGCCCGAGATCGAGCGGGAGACTCGTCACAGGCCGACAAACTTGTCTGCCGCATCAGCAAACCGTTACTCATGGGCTAGCCGGACTTCCAACGACGGACTAATGTCTCCAGCTCTGGGATCCGACATCTCTTCGCCTGCTCTCAATCCTCCTTCGACTTTCTCTCGCTTCAAGCCTGGATATCAAGCTGTACCCGATCGCTACGGCTCACCTGCCGATGAACTCGAGCATGAAAGGTCAAACAGCTATTCCAGCGAAGATGATGCTGCCCAGCCCATCTCTAGAACAAGGTCGCCCCTCGTTGAGACCTTTACAGCACCTACTTCTCCGCAGAGAGCCACTCCAGCCACCAGGAACCCCACCACATACCCAGCAGGCGAATCTCAGCACGCAACTCCTCGTGCTAACAATCTGCGTCCCACAAGCAACACCTCGGACGGCATGTTCGACCACTCTCCTAATGGTCCCACTAGCCGTGCCGTGCACCCAGCGGCTGCCCCGGTTGCCCCCAGATCTCAGTCTGGACAGTTCTCACCTACAAAGAGGATGACAAGAAAAGAGTTTGAAGCCCAACGCAAGGCAGCTAGTCCTGAAGAGAGTGAAGAATCCGAAGAGTCTGAGGAGGAGGGTTACGACGATGATGACGAGGCCGAACGTCAAGCAGAGCTCGCTCGTCAGAGGCGCAAGCAGGAGGCTAACATGTCTGTATACAGACAGCAGATGAAGAAGGTTGCGGGAGGAAATCCCGCCGAACTTGCTTCGCACGCCAGCCGCCCGAGCCTGGATCGTGCCTCCTACAGCGCACCTGGTCTGACTAGAGATTTCTCCAACGTCAGTCTTGGTGCAGAGCTAGAGGAGGAGGATGACGAGGTTCCCCTTGGTATCCTTCAGGCTCACGGCTTCCCTAGCAAAAACCGTCCCCCGACCCGCCTCGCTAGTGCTCCTCCTACCCCTGGAAGCGCCGGCTCTGTTGTCAATGGTGGCATGGGAGGAGGTAACCTTCCTGTCTTTGCTCGCAACCTCCCTGCAGATCCCTACTTTGGAGCCGGCCTCGTCAACCCACCGAACCGCGAGTCACTCGCTTTTGGTTCTGGCGGCTCGGTATACGGAGGAGCCTCTCCTTCTATGCATCAATTGCCTCAAATGCCTCAGATGCCTCCTCAGCAGATGCCCGGCATGCCTCAAGCAGGAGGCGGTCTTGTTGGTGTCATCGCTGGTGAGGAGCGTGCTCGAGCTGCTAGACGTGTCAACCACAATGGCGGCCCTGCTTTCAACGCAAATGGACTTCCTCTTCCTGGAAACATGAACATGCCTCAGATGATGCCACGATCGAACTCAATGATGAGCATGGCCGCACCGCAGATGGGCATGGGTGGCTTCATGCCGCAGATGCCTATGATGCCTACGATGGGCGCAGAACAACAGAACACCCAGCAAATGATGCAGTTGATGGCGATGCAGACTCAGATGATGCAACAGATGATGGCGATGCAGGGTGGTCAAATGCCGCAAATGCAAATGCCCCAAATGCCTCAGCTGAGTCCCCAGCACAATGGTTTCCCAAACATGCTGCCCAACGGAATGCAAAGACCCATGTCCATGGGTGGTCCAAATGGCCAGCAACCTGGTATGCTTGGTCCTCAAGGCCCCATGCACCAGCAACAGAGATCGAGCACAATGACCAACCTGAAGCCTCCGGGCTATGCCGGATCAATGTACGACTACAGTCTCAGCGCACCTCGTGGAGGCTACACTCCTTCGATTGCACCCAGTGAGCGCAGCAACGTCGGCATGCCATCTCGTTACCGCCCCGTGACTATGGAAGGTTCTACTAGCCGCACTGCAAGCATGACTTCGCAATCTGGTATTCAGAACTTTGCCAAGAAGAATGCCTCGACCGGTTCGTTCTTGAACCCCAACAACATTCCTGCAAGCAACGGCAGCAACGTACCGCGAACCACCATCAAAGTCATCGACAAACCCAGGGGCTCACCGAGATCACCCCAACCCAGACCCGACGAAGAGGACGATGACGAAGGCTGGGCACAACTGCGCAAGAAGAGAGAGGAGCGCAAGAAGCGTGGCACCGCTGGCGGCAAATCCCAGGAGCAGACTCTGGAAGAGCTGTACCAGGGCTTCAACTAGGACCTTGAAGCTTGCCTGTGCAAGCCACCTGAACTTTCCACCCACTATTTTTATCTCGGCGCCGGTAACTCTTTTTCGGCGACCTTGTCTATAGACTTTCCTTCTCTTTTGCTTACCCCCCTTTCTTCACTTCCATCACCCTAGTACTTCTTGTCTTTTCTTTATATTTTCTATTTCCTTTTCCACCGCAACGGCTTCTCCTGGAAACAACCATTTCCACCTCTTATTTCCACGCCACCCCGCTCTTATCATCTCTTTTGTTTCATCAGTATGGCGTTGGCTTCTTTATTCTTGCATTTACAACCCCTCAAAATGGAGCAGCGAAGATGGAAATGAATGTATGGGGTTTCTTGGAGCGAGACGGGAACTTTTGCCAGAAACACAAGAAGAACGAATGTGAAAGTGCAATTGAGTCAATGTGAGACTAGTAAGAGTAATAAGGAGATTCTGTTTTTGATTCAAGCTTGCTTTTGATTTGTGGTGTACTTGTGCTGTAGTTGTTTGTGTCTTGGTGTTTTGGATAGGAGAGAGGATAATGTTGTGCTAGGTATGTTCATATCCCCTCCCGACCCATCATTGCTGAAGCCTTTTGATGCTTGCAACGCAGCATTGTGAGCTAGAGTGAAAAAGACATAGACCCGATGGCATCAAAGGCGTGCCCAGTGAGGAGCCTTAGGACAATGTCCATCACTGTATGTTTTTGCTTCATGTCTCCCCTCGTAAGCATACCCCTGCACGACCCACCCCAGAACCCTCAAACTCCCTCGACTTGCTCCAAGAAGTTTCTCTTGCTCCTCTCGGCCGCTGCATTCGCCACCGCCTCAGACAGAACCCGCTTGAAATGCTTCATGAACTTGACCTCGAAGTTCAGAAGCAAGTCAGGTTCGGTGTCGAGACCGTTCCTGATATCGGATTTGAGGGCATTTCCCCGGTATAAACCATCACACACATCCAAGATCAAGGACTTGGTTTTGTCGTCGACTGCTGCATTGGTTTTGATCAGACACTTGGCGAAGAGATGGTTGATGCTTGCTTGCACCAACATGTCGAGAGATTTTTTGCGCCTGTTGAAGAATCAGCCAGTGTTGGAGGTAGTAGAAAAGGTAAAAGATGCAAAGCACTTACGCGATGCTGTCACCATCCAGCTGCTCTACCGCGAAAGCCAAGGTGTGGGCATTGTGTTTGCAGTCCAGCACTTTCTGTTTGCCTGGGCCCCAGCACTGGCCATCCGTTGCGCTACTGAGATCGCTTTGCAGTTTTTTGATCTTGGTTAAGATGGGATCGAGGGAGGTATAAGGGATGTAGGTGTTTGAGGCGGCGGCGGCGGCGGCTTCTGTCATGGTGTTGCTGGGTGCTGTTTGTTGGACCGCTGCTGGGAACAGCGAGGTTATTGGAGGGGATGGCGGATCCGTGAATTGCAAGGGGTTGTTGAGAGGGGAGTTGGTGAGGTTTTTGCGGACTAGCTTTGCGCGCTTGCGAGGTGGTTCGTTGTTGGTTGAGCGATGGTGGATGGATGAGTGAGAGTTTGACATGCTGGAGGTCGACTTGAAAGAGTCACTAGTGTCTCAAATCACAGAATGTGTTGCAGAGGCATGAAGGTGTTGTAGAAAGTAAGTCATGTTGAGTCTGATTGGTGCATAGAGTATTCAGCTCTTTCCCTTCTCATGTCGTTGTCAAGCTAATGCTTCTGTTCCATGTTCCCAGCTACTCGTCCTCGTCAAGCAGTTTGCCCTTTTCACCATACCATCGGTGTATACTTGGCTCAAAAGTCGACCGCACATCATTCGGACTCCTTCCACTGAAGTTCCATCTCACGTTTGAGCTCGCTTGTGGCGCGCTCGATTACGTCTTGCCGAAAGTAGCCCTTGACCTTTGATTCAAAGTCCGCAAGTGGGTCTGCTTCCTCCCCGACGGTCTTCATGATCGAGTCTGTGATGGCTCCCTCATGCACGACCCATCGCTCGTACGAGTCACGCAGAGTGCCTTTGAAACGACAGAGGCGTGCAAACTCCCCATAAACAATGTTTTCGATGCCGCTTTTGATGAGAAACTTCATGGTTTCTTCCGATCTGTCCATATGTCAGTCTCCGGGTTGCACTTGTGGATCGTCAAGAAACAGACTTGAGTTTGCTCGAGATTGCCTCCGCATCATCTTCTCGGTTCGCGCTGGCCTCGTGCGTGCTTTGCGGATCGCCGGTGTTGTCTGTCCACTGGCAAGCTATTTGGTCTTTGGCAGCTTTGACTTCAAGGCTCTCAAGTGTGCTGCGAAGGCTGTTGGCGGTATTTTCGCACGCTTTGAACGACGCCATCATCTCAGATTCGGCATGGGTCAAGGGACAACGAGTGGACCAAGAGTTGGTCACTCTTTGAAGGTCGGCGGCGTGAAAGACCATGCTGGAAAGGTCTTCAGAGGCCACCAAGCAGGCGCTCTGTGTGGTTATGGCAGTACTGATGGTTTCATCGGAGAGGGTAGATGTGGAAGTGTCGCTGCCGGTTTTCTGGCGCTTCAGGGGTGGCTCAAGCAGCTGCGATGCAAAACTGATAGACTTTCGGGACGATGGCATCGCCATCATGGGCCGCGGATGAGATGTTGGATGGGGATGAAAGAGAGTGGACGATGTGCAACAACGAGAGATAGGTGAAGCGGAACATGACGTTCTTGTTTCCAGACAAGGGAGTCGCGACTGCCTTATTGCTGCCTTGACGTGCGAAGCATCCTTCTACACACGTCTCTTATCTGTCAACAACAACAACAACCAGTTCGACGGCTCGACAATTGCTCTGCGTGACTGAGGAGAGAAGTGATCAGTCCGCAGACACTTTGGGGAGATCTTCCTTCGCACTTCCAATCAGTTTGACAACAATGGCCACATATCTGGCAAGAGTGACGATTGAGCCAGATTGAGAGCAATGTTGACCGCGAATGTCGTTTGCACTATTCATTCACACTTTGTTTCTCTTCTTATATATTTCTAATCAGGTTCCTGTCTATCTTACTCTCCATTCTACAACATGGTGAGCATTTGCCTGATGCTATCTCGCATTGTCCGTCATAACCTGACGAATCAGCAGACACCAAAATCCACGAAAACAGATGGCGCCGGTCAGCGTGGACATTCAGAGGATCTCGCACAAGCGAGAAACTCAGCTGAAGGTCTACGAGTTGCGATTGAACACATGCGTCACCCCAAGGTCTATGCCGGTATCTATCCAGAGAATACTGCCAGCTGGATGGCATCCAGAGCCAATGAGGTTGCATCGTTTCTTTCTCAGTCACAGCTCAGGTAACTTCTTCCATAATCAAACTCATTCAGAAGCATCTTCCGTAGGACGCCACCATCGAGAGATGTGTGAAGTGGTCAGCAGAAAGTGATGGTCGACACACTCTCATTGGACATCATCTCGGTCTAATGACCCTTTTCAGCTTCTCACACTCATTTGATTGTTGACGGACATTCAAATCAGTCATTGAATCGGAGCACATTTACTGACATCTCTTGGTAGCATCCTCACACCCCCTGAGTCTCACAAGTCTGCCCCTTCAGCGCCCAACAAAGACTACAAACCAAATCCTCCCGCCTGTATGGACTTTTTGATCAGCAGCGGTGTCGAAAAAGTCATTCAGACCACAATCAAGGAGATTCAAGTCTTCCAGGGACTCGAAGTTCCTCTCATCCAGCAGGTTCTCCAGAGTCAAGAGTTTGCCGGCTGGCTCAACGTCTTAATTACTACCACAAAACAAGTAGTCAAGCAAAATCCAAGATTTCTGGATAATTTCGAACACAATGTGAGAAAGCGTCTTCTTGTTTGGGTTATCAAGGCAGTTCAGAAATCGATGGATCACAACTTGAGACAACAATTCGCTCTTTAGCTAGACGGCTGAATGGAAACTTTGTATCACGCTCAGTGGTATTCATGTCTCGGGCATATGACGACTTTTCAGAAACTCCCACAATTCTTGTAGTCTTTGAGGAACATGGCTGTATATCTGTCCACTTCTTCTGACCAACTGCAAACAGCATACACAACTCTCTTGACTCTTTCTGAAACGACTGTCTCCGGCCCCTGAGATCGTTCTTCCTTGCTCGACTCTCTTAGAATACGTCTTCGAGCGGCCATAACGCATTGTTTCGACACAGATGAGGATTGCGTCCGACAAATTTGTGTCTGATGGATTTGCCGGTTGTGTTGTTTTCGATGATGGCCATACCACCACTATCAGAAGAAGCTGATATGGTGAGAGTTAGGTTGTCGCCGGGTGAGACACTCAAGTGTCTGAACTTGATCGAGTGTTCTGGATACCACTCATACCAGGCATGATAGTGAAGATCACCATTGGAAGATATCCACATGTTCACACCGGTCTGCATGACCACGCCTTGACATTCGTTACTACCATCGATTCCCACCCAGACGCCAGCCGCGTATTCATCATGGGAGTTCTTGAGCCGGTCGGTGGGTAGGGTGATCTTTGGTACGATGAAAGTGCCGGTCACTGTCTGGAAGTCTGAGCCTATGAGGACAGCACCGGCCCAGTTGTGAGAATTTTTGTGTCTGTTTTCGGATTTGACTGTGGTTCCGTTTGAGATGGCGAGAGCAAAGCCATCGTACTGAGTAGCGACAGGGATAGCAAGGATGGCGTTGATCATCGCCAAACCGGCAACGAGTCCAGCAATGAGCTTCATGTTACTCCTTACTGGTGACTGAAGAATATCAAAAGAGTTTTAGGGGAAAGGAAGGAGCGAGGAGCAAACCCTTCGCCCTAAAAGGCACCAGAATGTTTAGAACAGGAGCAAATAAACTCACGTATATCTCGACAACCGAAGCTAGGGAAAGGATTCCGTTCAGCGGAAGACTCAGATCTTACGAAAAGGATTTGCTTGCTAGAGACCCTTCATCTACTTGGACGGAAGAGTGTTTATCTTGACTGTGTTTGGCGAGTAAAGACTACAGTGATACTGTTGGAGAGGTTCTCACATTCTTCTCGAAAGCGCACTGTGATCGATTCATGCAAATGATTCTGTGCTGACCAGACCAGGTATGACAAGTTGTCACGTATTGGTAACAGAACGATGTTCAAGAGTCTGATTGCGAAGTTTGAAAACGGCGGTTATGTAACGATTCTGCACGAAGCAGATCTGCAACCTCAATCCATTACGTCGTCTCAGGCAACTCAGTGCCGGCAGTAGTAGAGTACTGGATTGTTGAATTGACTGACATCAAAAAATCTCGTCCTCCAGGAATCGAACACGCTCGCTCTGCCAATGCACATACCATGAAATGTAAGCCAAGATCAATCCTTCTTCAACGACAAGCAGCGGTGGCTCAATGGTTAGAGCGTCTCGCCAAAGCGTCTTGCAGACACAAGCGGGAGGGGTGTGGTGTCAGACACTTCAGTGTTGGCAATAGATCACCTTGAGTCGAGGAGATTGTAGGTTCGATTCTCACTCACTGCACTTATCAACCTTTTTGGTCTTTGATAGAGGAAGGCACGACGATTCGATGATGTGATCAAGTTCTTGCATGCTCAGAGACACACTCACCACCTAAGTGATCATCAGAGTATTCTCGTTGTTATGACATCTCTATGTTTTAGAAAATTGTTTACAGTAGGTCTGACTGTTTACTTTTTCAGTCAATCTTTGATCGGAGTGACGGCTGAGTGAAAGTGAGCACAACTCCTTCCAACTCTTGTGCGTTGCTGTCTTCTTACGCGTCTTATCCTCCTTGAAGATTCTCCTCACTCGCAACTCTCCCTTCTGAAAGTTTTCGATCTCTTCGCAAACAAGCAAGGTGCGCATGCCGTCTAAACTCCATCATTTTTCCTTGCTCAAGACTGACTGATGAACCAGATGGACGATGACTCTTCCAACGGCACTTCCGATGATCCTCCTTACAGGCTATCTAGAGCTGAGATGCGCGATGTGAAACTCAGTCTGGGAGACATGCACCACCGCTTGTACACTCTGTGGGTCACCCTGCGTGACAAGGACATCAACTCTCTTCTAGAGGAATGGGAAGTGATCAACACCTTCATCCAGAAGATCGAGGCCGCCTCTGGAGAACCGTATGTCCATCAAAGAACCATGCCAAAGTGATAACATTGTCTAATCCTGTGCAACAGTACCCCTGAACGTTCGGAATCAGAACACGAGACTCCATCTCCCGGTTGGAACGACTTCCTCCTCGATTGCGGCATCGAGAAGACCATTATCGGCTTGGTGGATCGATTGCCCGGAATCAAAAACTTCAGCGCAACCACCATGTTGGCATTCCTCAAGAAGTTTACGCTCAACGACTTCAAGGCCGAGATTTGCGATGCGGTCAAGCAAGAGATCAATCGCGATCCAGACTTCGTCACAGACTTTGAGACGAAGTTGCGAAAGTTTATCGTCGTCTTCTTCAGCACCAAGTTACACACTCAGATGGTGGAAGATTTGGTCAAGGATTTTGTGCAGAAGTGAAGGTTCAAGACTGACATGCTAAGGTCTATCTGACCGTGTCTCGATACAGCAGAAAGCATTTGAGGAGTACATAGGAGGCACAAACATGAAGAAAGCCAAATCGTTTGTTGCTGATATTGCTGCTCTGAAGCTATGAATCAAAGGAAGTTTCTGCTACCAAAAGAGTCCAATAATATCAATTTGTGACAGACGAATTTTGTTGATATCTTTGCAATAGCCTTGGTTCTTATAGCTGTCAACCTCAAATACTACGTTCTGGCATCACAAAGGAGCTGAGTCACACAAAAACAACACGATTCCTCTCTGTAAGCGCTGCTGTCCTAATACTTCCAACTCCCACAGCGACATCTCGCTGAGCAGATGCAGCGACAACATCTCAACAGTCCAGTGTCCCATTCATCGACACAGACCATCATAGTCATCAGTAACAGTTTTGTCAACCAGTAAACACCAAATCTCAGAGACCAAAAGAAAAAGGAAAAAAGAAGAAAAAAATAATGAAAAGAAAGAAAAAAGAAAAAAGAAAAAAGGGGTAAAGTCGGCCACCGAGACCTCCAGCTTCTAATCCGAGCAACTATCATCTTTACAAAAATCGATCCAGCCAACTGCTTGAACTAACGACATTGAGAGACTTTTCTGAAGCTGGATATGTGTGCTTGTGCAGTGTCTGCTGTTGACATGGGACTTGTAAGCTCTTATTCATCCCAGTAGAAGACGACAACACCAAAAGCAGACATCATATGAGGCTCTGGGATTGTTTCAGCAAAGAGCTATTCTTGGTCAAAGCAAAATACCATTTGTAGTTGGCAATTCACGCCCCTAAAGAGACTCAACTCTCTGCATCCAAATTGACCTTACGGATTACATTTCTTTGGTCCTTTGTCCCCTTTGATCCGCCCTTTGGAACTTCGTGATTCTTCTCGCAGCCTGAAAACTTTCAAACACACTCGATACTTAATCACGCCCTTGTCTCTCTTCATCGCTTCCTCTTTGGCCGAATCTTTCTCTTGGGATCCACACAGCCATTGCTGTAAACACCAACATTGAACTTTTTGCGGCAATCGCCACAGTACCAATCCACTTCCTTTGGGGGGTTTCTTTGCAAGCCGACGCAGGAAAGATGGTACCATTTTCCTTTACACTGTTTGAGTATCATGTTAGCAAACAGTAAGAGAAAGAGAAGTTTGGGGGTTGGGGACTTACGTCATTGTCTTCGTGGTTATTGCAGAGAACCATGTAGGTGCCGTCTTCGGGGTCTGGACCATTGCAGATGCACCAGAGGGTTCGGTCGGGGTTGTCTTGGGCGAGATTGGGGGAGTCTTTGCTGGTTGGAGAGAGGGAGTGGGCTGGGTTTTCCTGGGAGGAGGTGCTGTGTGTTGAGGTGTTGTCTTCAGAGCGGTCTTGCTCAGGCACATCTTCCATAAGAGTGTCTGCATTTTGATTGGCTTGTGAGCTTGGGTGGTGAGTGGTTTCGGCTGCCGCGGGACTAGGCAGCAGGGCAGCATCCTGGTCGTCGGTGGTTTGTTCGATGGCTGGTTGAGCAAATTCGTCGTCGGTGGTTTGTTCGATGGCCGGTTGAGCAAGTTGATCGTCTTCGTCGATATCCTGGAGAGTGTCATCAAGCTGAGTGCCTTCCCCATCAGGGCTTGTAAAGTCTTCCCCGGTGTCTTGGTGCTCGACGACAGCCTGCTCATCTGTGTTCAAAGCATCTTCTGCATCGTCGTTCATCTCGATAGCTTGATGGCGATCACCAGGGATCCAGGGAAGGTTTTCGCGATCCAAGATAACATCTTCTCGAGCCCAAGGGTTCACAACCACAGGCTGAAACATCTCACAAGGAGCACGTCTCAGATGTTTGGTCTTCCAGGCAAGGTTTCTGCCACTAGATCTTGACGTCAGCAATGATATTTGGTAAACATATCTGACAGTGTAGGAACTCACCGCATGTAGAGCAGACATTCTAGCACGGGTAGAGCAAGCAGGTCAATCACCCGACCGTGAATGCCAGTATTTAGTGCTCTGATCCACGCATCGACTTCACCGCGAGTGAGGTTTTCGGCGGCGGGAAGATTTGGTTCTTCGGAAAGGTGGGCTGCGATGCGGCGGACGAGCATCATGGTTTGCTCGGCGGATGTGATGTAATCAGCCATGTTGGAAAGCGCGTGTGAGTTACGAAGAACTTATAAGGAAGGAAAGCGAGCTGTTTTTCGAAAGTAGGGGTTATGTTTTCAAATCCGCGATGTTGTTTTGTTGTTGCGGCTTGCTTGCTAGTGCCTTTAGGTGAAGGTCGATTGCGGTTTTCCGGTACGGTCTTTGGCATTCCGTGTTGGGGCGCGATGTGTGAAAGCCAAGGTCTCTCTTAATCCAGGCAGAGTTTCGAGACAGAATGAAATTCTGGACTCTTTGTCTAGTAATGGGTCTGCTGCCATGACTGTTTGCAGCTGTTCAATACAAAAAATTTAAATCGACAATGTAGGCAGCACAGAGCATGCAGACACTGGACATCTTCTCTTAGTTGGTGAGCATTGAGAACATTAACAAGAAGTGTATAATACTACATACAGTCATCCGGCGTCAAAGTGGCCAAGCTACCGTCTTGTCTGAGGTTGCATAGCACTTTCTTCTTCAGCGTCTCGATGGTTTCTTCGGGGGACAGACTTTCAACAGAAGCCGATATAGGCAACAGGCGTTGACCAACGCAGAGCCAGAGAACGCGGTAAGCTTTGGCAAGTTACAGCCATGGATATCGCTGAGCAATTTTGCTGGACAGGCGATAACCTGAGTAAGTACAATTTGTGAATTTGAGCGTCTTTGGGCGGTTATAAGATAGGGTCCAGCTCAGTTCGGGTCCTCCTATATTTGCATCGGGTTTTCCCATCCCACAGCATCTGTAGACCCGTATCCCTCCTCCAGCTGATAGTTGGAATGCCCGGCACAATCAGTTCGTACCTCTTCGTATGGTATCGGACGATTAGCCTCAGAGCGATGTCAACTCAAGCTGCCGATATCAACTGTCCGATGATAATGCTCGCTTCAATGAAACGAATATGCGATGCAGGTATTGCTGGTGGGCCACAAAAGACTTAATTGGACCGGCGTACCTGTTGACTCTCAAGGCTTCCGACTTCGTTGATTACGTTGATCCTTTGGGCTGGCAACTGGAGCAGAATGAATGGTATAGTCGTCAGCTGGCTGATGAGAAAACCTGATGGAGGTGGTTCTCCAGCGGGTGATGGTCTTGTTAATGCAGGAGCAACGCCTGGTCCCGTCATTGTTGAAGCCATGATTAGTGAGCTTGATGATTCTCAGATTGTGTTTTGCTGTCAGCAGTGCCTCTAGCTCAAGGTGATCCAGACTTCGGCTGCTCCAGTTGTTTTTTCCGTGCAGCGAGCTCTCTGATGTCACAAATGTCCTCGTATCCTGTAGGCATACAGATCTCGGCACCTTGTCTCACATAACAGCGATGACAGCTGTACAAGTCTGGTTGGGCGATGCGCTGCCAAACTAATTTCGAGCCCCTGGGTCTTTTGAGGTCACAGAACTCACAACGATGCGGAGTGGGGGTCTTGTAGAGCACGGGACGATGAGTCTTCCATGGAAGCTCCTCACGCACCCATACGTTTAGTCTTGTCCAGTCACTCAACCGGCGTGCAAGCAGGAAAGCGGGATCTGAAGTAGATCGCCGCCACGACGATCTGAAGTACTGGCTGTTATAAGCTGAAAGTTCGGAGGCATTGCGCCTCCTGTGACTCTCGCACGCGGCCAATGCTCTTTTATGCCACTCCGGATCTGTACGCCTGCGGAGTTTTAATTCATCCAGCTGCTGCCTCCTTTCGGCGGGGTCTATAGACAGCCTCGCGAGGACACTGTGAGTAGTCGAGAAGAGTTTGGGCTTGATCGACGCGTACGACTGTTTCAAGCTAAGGCCAGTCGCCCGGGACAATGTTGTCCACATAGTGTCGACTTTGACTAGCATGAGCAGGTGGGAGGATACGAAGGAGTGAAAGCCGACAGCACCGTTCCAGTTCAAGGATCATCATGGTTGACGCACGGACTTTGATTTTTTGGTCTCTGCAACAATTGATTCTGCTCTGCTAACGAGACAATCCACCCATTTCTTTTTACACTCCAGCATAAATATCTCTCAACGGGCAGAAGATCCGAGTCGCATATACCCCATCACGATATTCCTACATTGCACTTGTCTAAAAATCCTGCCACGACACCAGAATCACCATGGCACCGCGACAAGCACCTAGAGCTCCGCCAGCAAAACGCCGCAAGACAACCACTCAAGTCGACGAACTGACATTCGACCCGGAAGCGCGCAACGAATGGCTTACAGGCTTCCGCAAGAGAAAGCAACAGCGCATCAAGCACGCCCAAGAACAGTCAGCCAAGATTGAAAAGGAAGAGAAGGTCAAGGCGAGGAAAGAGGTATGCAACCTTGCGCTTCACATTTGTCACCATTATTTGATTACAGCACTGACACGAGGAAACACAGTTGCGCGATCAGAGAAAAGTAGACCTGGAACGTCATGTCGCCGAGGTGAATGATCTGCTCAGAAAAGCGAACAAAGACTCGGACGACGAGACATCTGCCGCAGAGGACGAAGAAGAGTGGGACGGCATTGCTTCGCCGCCTAGACCGTCCATCGACGGTGTGGACGAATATGTCGACGAGGACAAATACACAACAGTCACCATTGAAGCCATGGAAGACGCAAAAGCTTTCGCAAAAGATTCGGACGATGAAGAGCAGACTACTGTGGTAAAAGAGGGCGCAGATGCCAAGGACGGCGAGGTGGTCAAGAAGAAGACGGTCTGGTCAAAAGGAAAGAAGGTGGATCCCAAGAGCAAGCCCAAGAAGAAGAAGTTCAGATACGAAAGTAAGGGCGAGAGAAAAGAGACGCGCAACAAGCAAAAGGCAAAGAATGCCGCTGCGAAGAAGGCCAGGACGGAGAAGTGATGGGCGCAGACGTTTCGTTTCAAGAGCACGCATGATACCCAAATAAGCATTTTGTTCTTTCATGTCAAAGAGGAAGCTTCCATTCAATCGGCAAAGCAGTGGTATCGTGTGCGAGGGAGATGATGATTTCTTTTAAAAGAGTAACAAGTTCAGAAAAAAACGCTCGGAGAATGCTCTCATTCTCTACGTAGCGATGATGACGCCCATGCTGACAACCCAAGATGAAGAAACGTCGATGGAAACAAGCCGACGGGAATATACGAAAGAAGGCCGCGACGAACGGATGCAAAGGGTGAAGAGAAGACGTGGCTTAGATGTTGCCAATCTCGGCAACAAAGTCGTCGAGCTCCTTCTTGGTTTGGTTGTACTTGGTGGCCATCTCCTCGTACTTGGCCTCCCACTGGTCGCGAGAGGCCTCGAGAGCTTGCACCTTGCGCTCGTAGTGGCCGGCCTTGACGTCGGTTTGACGGAGCCTGTGGGAGTTGTGTTAGCAAAGGTGTTGAGGGCATGTGAGATGTGTAAACGTACTTGTCGTTGGTCTCTCTCAGGTTTCTGTCGGCCTCCTCGGCCTCCTCCTCGAGGAGCTGCAGTCTTCTCTGCAAGCTCTCGTTCTGGGTGCCGTGCTGAGCGCTCTCGTCGGCGGTGGCCTTTGCATCCTTGAGACCAGACTCGAGCTTCTCCAGCTCGCTCTCGAGGAGTTGGTTCTTGTGCTTCAGCGAAGTGATTTCTTGCTCCTTGGCGAGGTTCTCCTGCTCAAGCGACTTGACCTTTGCCTTGAACTCCTCGTTCTTGGCTGCGGACTCGTCGGCCTCGAGGCGGAGGGCGTTCATGCGCTGTTGTTGAGAGACTTGTCAGCTGTGGCTGGAGAAGCGGTGGGGCACGAGGGGTAATGGGCGAGGGCAGCAGCGACATGGTGATCAGATATAGACTGTATTTTGGACGATTTCGAATCATGCACCTTGCGGTGTATTAAGGGGAATCGTTGAGTTTCATCAGGTAGACGTGGCATGCAGAGTGAAGGTGGTGGAGCTTTTGTTGATGACACGCACCTGCTTGATGGCGTCCATCTTGTGTGTTTGTTGTGATTACTGTAGGGTGAAGTTGCGATAGAAGGGCAGAGGCGCTGAAGAGCTGAAGACAGGTAGAAGGTAGACAGAGGTCGAGAAAGCGGTCTTGTTTGGGTTGCAGTATTATGAGATACAGTGTAGAGGTTCAGGGGGAGGGGGGATGCTTCTCGAAGTTTGGTGTGGTAGAGACGTTTGGACCACCCACGCTGTGCTTTGTCCGGGCCCCGACCTCCGATTCCCGCCAAGCCAAGGCGACCCTGCTGGTCCGTGACAGCTGCCGTTGCCGCGTCGACAGTCGCCATCAACAGAGGACCAGCCAGGCCTCCTTCTCCAACCGTGGTTAGGACAATGGTTCGCAGCACCTCGTCCTGTCACAGCTGTTGAAACTTGACACGGTCGCAAATGCTCATCTAAAGGTCCGTCATGCGACTGAAAAACCTGACGTAAACAAAGAGGCACTGGACAACCACGCGACCTACATTTACCGCCTGACGCACTGCACAAATCTTTGCCCTTTCTTCTTGGATCCACATAGAGAGAGAGACTATACAACAACCGACCACCATGTTCGCTGCACGCGCCGACCAAGAAAATCTGGCTTACGCCCATCAAGCTGCTGCTGCTGCAAAACCATTGAATCAACAGGCAAAGACTCCAGCCAACAAGGCTCCCAAGACGCCCTTCCGTCGCAACCAAAATGACGAAAACGACGCGTTCAACTCTGGGTTCAAGACTACCAAGACGACCAAGAAGGCTAATCTGGATCCCAATGCCTTCATCACTCCGGCTGGCCCACGCAACCGCGCCCCGCTGGGCATGAAAACAACTAACGCCAAGGCAAAGACTCCGGCTCCCTTGACCATCAAAGCATCTGCTCAAAAGACTCTCAGTCCCCGACTGCGCAGACAGAAAGTCAAAATTCACCAGGCCGAACCGCTTCAGCAGGAGCAAGATGATGGTGTCCCAGACATTGAGTATATGCCTCCCAGATCAATTCGTAAGTCTGTCCTTGCTTATCTCTCCGTCTCATTGACTGACTTGTCCCAGCCCTACCTGACCATCCAGACACAATTCACGAACGCGATTACTCGATTCTTGCTCCTGAGTATGCCACGACTGGTATCTGGGGCGCCTTTGGAAACGCCCCTGATGAGCACGGTGTGCGTCCATCCGAACGCAAGAATCGCGAAATGATGGCTCGTACCGATAAGATCCAGCAAGACATCATCCGCCGCGCCCTTGAAGCCGATGACTTCCTCAGCCTGGACCTCACAAAGGTTCGAAAGAGCTTCGAGGAGAAGGAGCAGCAATCAAGAGCTCCATCCAGCCTGTCAGCCCGACGTGCTGTCAGTGCCCTGTCGAGATCATCATCGACTACTGCACTTGGTCCTCGCTTCGCGGCCCCCACTGTAACCGCTACTGCTCGCTCACGTCCGACCACCGCTCCTCGCCCTCTGTCTCGGAAGCCTTCTTCGACCTTGACTGCCCCCACTGCGTCATCGTCTCGTCATGCTACTGCCACTACCGCTTCACGCAACACACTCGGCTATGCTAGAGGCCGAGCCGTCTCTACTGCGTCGAGACGCCCACTGTCTACTCTTCACGACAAGCCCGTCACCCCAACAGAGAAGAAGACCAGAACTGTGCTGGAGAATCTGATGGCCGATGACGCCGAAGTTGAAGAGCTGATTCGAGAGCGCAACGCTGCCATGGACATTGACGATGCTCCTGCCGAGCCCATGAACAAGCTCTCACTCTTGTTCGACGAGGATGACGAGTACAAAGACTTTCAGCTTACCATACCCGAGTGAGCAAAGAGTTGCCATGGATCAGTGTTTGGGTAGTACCAGCCACACTAGTCCACATGATCCTCGCTACGAAAGACAACTCCAACTACATTCTTTCTCTCATGCCACTGATGATTTCTACGCCCGCTCCGTGCTCTATATGCACCACGTTCCCGAATACACGATTTTGGTGTTCAAGCAGCTTCGACTATGGTCCACATGACTGCATTCTTTGTTAAATGGTTATAATTGGGCAGTTTAATGCCAGGTGCTTGGTTATAGCTCCAAGATGTCTTGGTCGGCTCCATTGGTTGCATTCACGATATGGCTGGAGGAAGCCAATTGACCGGTAGGTAGGTGTTTACTCGAAGGATTTATCCATCGCTTGTTTAATCAATCTTGATCTTCTACATCTGCAGTCGACAGAAGGTGCATCTCGCTGTCAGCGTCATCCTATTAGATGAGCGGATGCTTGTGTTATAAGCAGACGGTCAAACTCCAGAAACTCAGAAGAATGGCCCATTGTTGAACCCACTTGCGCTGTGAAGATTAGTGAGATTGTAAAATGGGTCGTATTCCGGTTCTGAGCCTAAGCCCTCCTCATCATCCAAGCCACCCACATGGATACCCTCGTGTCCACCATAAGCTCTGGTATCTTCATGGCGGTTGCTTTCTCTGCGTCGACTGCTTCCCGCATGAGCTGGGGGTGCTGGCGCCATAGTCTGAGACGCTCCCTTTGACTTCGGTTTGGCAGGTGGATCAAGCTCGGTCCTCTGTACCCAAACAACATAGGTGCTTCCTTCAACATCCCGAGCACCAAATCGGAGACCACCGTCATGGCGTGCCCTAGCGCCTCCCATTTGACCGGCTGCATTCTCCTCTAGCCCGTCATCTTCCATCTCGATATACTTGCCATTGCGTAAACTTTCGTCCTCTGGCTTGATGCGCTTCGGAATGGTCCATTCTCCCCATGTTGAGTGTTTGTTGTAGTAATCATGCGCGGCTGAGTTTGCAGTCTCGCAATTGGTGTAGACGCCGTGTAATTCGTGCTCATAGGGGCGATATGGATCTCCATCTAGACTTTGGACGACATAGACATATTTCGGGGAGGGTTGACTTGGCTGAGATTGTTGGTTTGGTCTGTGAAGATGAGGTGGCCTTTGGCTTTTCCTTTGAAAGTTCCTCGACGGCTTTGCGTTTCTTGTCGGGCGGCATCTTGAAAGTCTTGGTTGAGAGGAATCGTTCAAGTCCTCAATCGACGTAGAAATCACAATAGACGGAAAGTGAGATGAAGTGAGGTCGCTGTAAGGTTAGATGAGCAGTGTGCACAACTTGCGCATAAAGTTAATGCTCGAAATGTGCTGCAGAGTCGTGAAAGCGCAGAGCAAACAGAATTGCTTGGCACGCTCTGCAACAAAGTTTCCCTGCCGCGCTTTCGGCACATCAGCACCCGACACAACGTCTCCTCGACCCACATAACCAACGGGCGCCATGGCAGCCACCGCAAGGAGCGGCCGTCTTACGCTCTCTGATCCCTCAGTCAAAGAGCTCGCGCAAGCCAGCTGCGCACACGAGAGATATGATGCTCTGCCTAAATTACAAGGCAGCGACAACTGGCCTGAGTGGAGTGATGCTTTACAGCATGCTGCATTGTTGGCCGGCACTGATGCTATTCTCAACGGCGAATCGAGACATCCGATCTCACTGGAGGGAAAACAATGTACTTTGTCGGAATGGAATGAGCACATCAAGCGTACTGCAGTTTGGCGATGCCGCAACGAAAGCTTGTTGAAAGCTATGCGCAATGCTTCGGGCTCGAGTGTCGACCTTAGTGAGTTTGGAGGTCTGGACGCGCGCAAAACATACCTCGGCCTCAAGTCAAAATATCGCATCTCGGATTGCCAGCGCGCTTTCAAGTTGTTCAGCGAAGACCTCATGGTGGTATATGAGTTTGATAGCTCACCCAGAGATATTGCTCTTCAGCTTCAACACGTTTTCAACCAGTACAACGACTTGGTAGGCCACAACGTCGAACAGCGCCTTCCGGAAAACTTCTTGAAGCTGGCATTCCTCGATTCACTCACCACTGAGTACCACGATTGGCGCAAGACATTGCTGAAAGACCGGAACGTTCTAGCACTGGATCAAGGATCAACTTTGACCTTCAACGAGCTTGTCAATCTGGTCATTGTCGAGCAGACCCGGCTATTGAAAAAAAAGACGACCCACCATGCCCCACCCGTAACTTCATCACAACAGCCAGTCAAGCGTAACATATCTGAAGTCGACGAACCTGCTCAGCAAGAGCCACACGAATATTGTAGTCTGCATGGAAGTGCCACACACACCAACCAAACCTGCCGGACTCTCAATCCCCAGTTACGCCCGAAGGACTGGAGACCGTCCCGTGAGGATCGGTGGTTACTAAGACAGCACCCAGAGATGAGAAATCACCATTCGAGTAGCGGCTTTGTGGACGAACTCGGAAGCAGTCTCGAAGGTCAATGTGACAACGAAATTGGAGCTGGACCGGAGCTCCCCATTGATGGTCGAGACGAGACATCTGCCATGGATTCACATGACACAAATGGAAAGCAGAACCGCGAGCATCCACCACAAGCACTCACACACAATGGAAGCTGGGAACAAAGGTCCGCTGCTCATTCTGCAGAAGTCCAAGCGCAGATCGAAACCGTCACTCGTGCTGTGGGTGTTGTTGCAGGCAAGAGATTCGGTAAGAAGCGTCGCAGACGTGCGCCTCCTCGAGGAGACCTGTCTGGGAAGTGGTTGCTTTATGATAAGAGCTATGTTCCAGGTCCAGCCGGCTTTCATGAGATTGAACTTTGGGAAACCACTTCAAATAAAACAAAGCAAAACCACCCGAAAAGCCAACAATATTCCGGAAGATTGACTATTGGGCCTCGCGAAAACCCAGAAACGTTCAGCATTTTTCGCTTCAGCCCCAACCCTAAGGTTACGGGCCGGCCATTATCGATACGATTCAAACGGCCGGATCATAACGATATCAGAGGAGAGATGACATTCTGGGGCAACGGCAAGATGCTCGCCATGGTCCCAGCACCTTGCATTGACTCAAGTGGTACCATTTCCTCGTTTAGATTCGCAGGCATCCACTCGGGACCTTCATCTGGTCTACCTCACGCGAATGGTGATACCGACATGGCCAGTGGTGACGAAAGTAGCGACGAGGGCAGCGACCACGATGGCAGCGATCACGTAGAACGCAATGACAGCGACAGCAGCGACGACGACGAAGATATCGGACATCAGGAAGATCATGGTTCGATGGCAAGGGCGGGTGAGCATGCTAACGGCGGTCCGACAACCGCGCCTAGCAGGCATCAATTACATACAGGACCAGAGGAAAGCTACGACCGAATCATCAGAGCAGACTCACTCCCTGGCGTGAATGTCAAGGTCGAAGAAGATGACTCTGATGTGGACATGAACGCTGCGGACTACTCTACAGCTGCAGCCATCGAAGCCGACGAAACTGATTCTGGTAACTCGAAGGATGAGTGGGCTGATGACATTGCGACTACCATCGACACGGTGCAGAAGCAAGAAGACTTGGTCGGCCAAGGCTTAATTTTGCCTCTTCACCACATTGGTGGCGAATGGTACTTCCACTCTCCGAAATACAACGCAGGCATTGCCGGTGGCATCTCACTTTCCTTCAGTACCCGCGAGGATCATGATGCTTCAGAGCAGGTGTGTGCTCCCGGTCACTGCAAGCCTACATCTGGGCAATCCAAGTCTCAGCCTCGCCAGAGCCACTATTGCGGAGAGCTCCTTCTCAAGGCTGAGGAAGGAAAGCCTGACTTTAGTTGTCTTATCAGGCAATTCGACGTGCCAGAGCAGACGTCTTCCAATCATGTCACAATCTTGTTGTTCAATCGTGGCAACCACGACAAGATATGTATGCATGCATGGTTCTTTGGCAATAGTACGATGCGCATTGAACTCCCGACTTCAATGATTCCGAGTTATCGAGGTCAAGATGCTTGGATAACCTTCTCGGGACTCAAATCTGGATGGCCGAGGGGCGCTCGATGATAGTCGCTGTGGTAGGTAGAAGATGATATCATGAAAATGCGGAGTGTTCACAAGTCATGGTGTATTGTCCAGAGGGAACTTTCATTCTCAGATGTCTCAAGGGACGTTGTGATTAAACTAAAGGCAACGTGCTTTCTCGATGCTGACTGAAGAATAGTCGGTCGAGCTGAGATCTCGATATCCTGAAATGCTCCCTCCGGGGCCTTCACGGAATAACGTCAGATACAACATCATAATGCTACATACGATAATCATGTAATAAAGAGCTTGTAAGAAGATCTAGTGGTAAGCGGACTTCCAATGGACTTTCTTGTTTGAAAGGTATCGTGCGTTTCTACGCTGACTGGAACGCGATCCTCCGAGCTCGACCATTGTCTCGATCCGATTTGCGACTTCCTCTCCTAGCAAACCTCCTGATACTCATTGGTCGTTCCTTCCTTGACTTACGCTTTGTCATCTCACTCGCCATCTCTCATCAGTCCACTGAGACGACGACTTCTTCTGTGGTCGCTCCTTGCCAATCCAAGGCCAACAGACCTTTTCTAATCTCCTCAATCCCACTAGGCTCAGAAGCATCTCTGGAATTCGATCCACCAGTAGAAGTTCTGAGGTGATTTATGTAACAAAACTTGAGGTCGTCGCACGCTGTGATGGAACTGATTAGAGCCTCATACGACGAAACTCTAGTGAAGTATGATGATATCACCAGATCCCTTGGCTTGATCATTCAAGATTTTAGAACCAAGGATAAGCACCAGATTCAATGCTCTATGGTCTGCCCTCTTAGCATCTTTAACAAAGAGACATCGAAGAAAAGGGTATAAAGACAACCAACCACACAATACGAGAAAAAAGAACTTTAATGAAACCGGCGATTGTATCAAGTAGCAGCAACTTCTGCACATTAACTAATCACTGGACCAAGACTTGGAAGACGATATGGACTTTTTTTGCTCTCCTGCAAGAATTACCTTAGGATTTGCCCACCCAGTCTTGCTTGCTGAAGCTGCCACCCTGGTCACATCTCATCTCAGCAAAACAACATCTCATAGATGACTTGGGACAGACATGTGAATCTCAGGGCGAGTCTAGACTCTATAGTTTCTAATTATCGGAGATTTAATCGGTAAGTTATAGATGTCATATTGTCGACGGAATCCACGAACACTCGTTTCCAATACTTTTTGCTGGTGCTTATTCAAAGTTCGAGACAGTCAGTCCAAGTCGCAATCCGTCAACAACGCCACAATACTTCAAGATACTTCCTATAACCAACAAACAAGACACCAACATCCCATGAGACACAATTCCCTATTCAAGAATCCATCATCAACACACAGTACTCGGAGTAGCACAAACACAACAAGATCACGTGCAATGCTCTACAGAAGCTGTCACTTCAGAAAGGTTCTAGACCGCTCCACAACAACCTCTTCCCCTCATCTCATCGTCATCCGAACGTCCGCCATGGGATTTGTAATTGCAGGATAAGAAAACCAAAAATGCCCATCAATTGAGCCGAAGAAGCGAGAAGAGAAGGTGATAAAGAAGCTACGATATCCATCACCTAAGAAAATCCCCCAAAAAAAACATCACTTTTCCACAATTCGTCGATACCGCACCAGTGAGATCCGCGAGTTAGAGCGACAGCATACTTAGCCACGACTGTCGATTGCATCTCTTGAACACCCACTCGCATACCATTTTCTCCCAGAACCAAGCGACAAAGAGAAAGATACACAAGAACAAAAATGGGCAAAGGATCCTGCTACTGCGGCGCAATAACCTTTTCCTACACAGGAGAACCACTAAACAAAGTACGTCTGCTCTCCCTTTCCTCCTCTCCCTCCCCCCTCTTTCCTCCCTCCAAAACCCCCTCCCACTAACCAACATCCGCGTAAAAGGCAATCTGCCACTGCACCGACTGCCGCAAAATCTCCGGCTCCGCCTACAGCACAAACATCGTAATCCCCTCTGCCAATTTCTCCCTTGACTCGGGCACACCAAAAAAGTACTCCGCAAAAGCCGATTCGGGACGTACGGTCACCACGGTGTTTTGCGGTGACTGTGGGAGTAGTTTGTGGAGGGAGGGTGATATGAGTACCGCAGAGGGGATATTGGTGGTTAGGGTGGGGGTGTTGGATGGAGAGGGTGCGGTGGATGAGTCGAAGCCAAAGGCGGAGTTGTATGTTTGTGGGAGGGCGGGGTGGGTGGAGGGGGTTGAGGGGACTGAGCAGTTGGAGAAGTTTTTTACTTGAGGGGAGGATTGAGATCTTATTGGATTGGAAGGTTTGGTGGAGGGAATATATAGGTTTCATATTTTGGTTTCTCAGGAGGAATACGAGACTTCTAGACCCACTGAGCCAATGATGTTGTCTCTTCTCTTCAGATTCAGGTCTGCGCCTATACTGACCAGTAGATCCTTGATGCGGCCTTCCCAGAGCACGCCGATCTTGCCGTGTTGGTTGACTCTCGCCTTGAACACACTATCCACTTCTTGCGTGTTATTTTGTCGAAGCAGCTGTTCCGTAACCTTGGTTTCCAAGACCGATTCTTGAGCTGCTCGTGGCTCTTTGTCTTCTACACCTAAGACTTCGGGCTTGCGTCGCCAGAGTTCGAGGCCGAGTTGAACGTCGGACTCGTAGCTGTAGATGTTAAAGTCGAAGCGCGAACTCAAGGCCACGTCTGAGCCGGCTTTGACGGCGTAGCTGGAAGAAATGTTGCCCATGAGGGGATTCAGGGTCAGGGTCATGGTGTAAGGGAAGCCTGTATGTGAAGGCAAAGTGGTGAAGCGGATGGCAGTGGATACACCTCCAGACTTGTTAAGTGGAGAAAAGTACAACTCGGCACCGGCGCTCAGACGACCGATTTGAGGGTCGATGGGTATGACATTGCCCCTGGGGGTTGTGGTGCGGGGGATAGTGCGAGGGTCGAGACCAAAGTTGTACAGACCGCGGATGCCCATCAGGCAGCTGTCGGTCGAGAAGAGATACTCGGTTGAGTATTTGGCGTGATCATTCTGCAACTGGGCCAGGACAGAACCGCCATTGGGAAGAGCAGAGTCGGATACACAAGATAGACGGAGAAGACGCGAAGGCGAGATGCGACGCAGATACAAGGCCTCGAGGGTGGATGTGGGCAGGTATAGACGACCGTACAACAGTGTGTCCTTCTTGTCGATCCTCCTTCCAGCCTGCCAGATCTCCCACAGATACGTCTCGTCGGGGCGGCGCAACTCGGGAAGGTGTCTGTAGCCTCTGACCAGATTGCGCAAGTCTATGATGCTGCTTTGGGAAGGAATGCGCATGGGCATGGACGAGTAGAGAAAGGAGATGGAGCCATCGACAAAGCCTCTGTTGGAGAGAGTGTACGACGTCGCAAAGCCAGGCGCCGACAGCGACGAGATGCGCAGACGGAGGCCATGGGGAGTCTGAAAGTCAAGAAGGGCTTGGGCAGAGGGTCAGCGACGGAGGCAGACTACAGATGGACATGGCCGTATTTATTTACCATTGGCCGTGGCCGTCAGGGTGCTGTACGAGTTGTCATGGTCCCACAGCGAGGCCGAGTAAAAGGCATTTTGGACATAGTCCATGAACTCGATCATCTCACCAAGATCGTCAGTATCATGACCAGCCTACGCGACGACCAGAAGGTGGATATCCCTCGACCATGTCGCATCATGTTTGTCAAGGTCGAGGGTCGGCAGTCGGGGCTTTGAGCGCATCCTCCCCCGCAAAAGTGGCAGCTGCATCCTGATTTTTTTTGTTACGCTGCAAGTCGCCAACCCTTCATATCAAGTCCCACCCAACCACACACACAACAATGCCCAAGTCAAAGAGATCCAAGGTCGTCCACCTGACCCAAGTCCAGAAGAAGGACAAGGAGCTGCGCACAAAGCTCTTCGACAACGTCCGCGATGCCGCCGACAACTTTTCCCACATCTACGTCTTTGGCGTCGAGAACATGCGCAACACCTACCTCAAGGACGTCCGCACCCACTTTGCCGACTCGCGCATCTTCTTCGGCAAGACAAAGGTCATGGCAAAGGCCCTCGGCATGACCGACGCCGAGGAATACCAACCCGGCCTCTCCAAACTCACCCCTTACATCGACGGCAGCGTCGGCCTGCTCCTCTCCAACCGCGACCCCGCAGAGGTCCTAGAGTACTTTGAAAACTACTCCGAGGTCGACTACGCCCGCGCCGGCGTCAAGGCCACCCGCGACTTCACCATCCCCGCCGGCGTCGTCTACAGCCGCGGCGGCGACCTGCCCGCCGACGAAGACGTCGCCCTGCCCCACAGCTTGGAGGTCACCGTCAGGAAATGGGGCATGCCCACAAAGCTCGACAAGGGCAAGGTCGTCCTCGACGGCGACTACGAGCTCTGCAAGGAGGGCCGCACCCTCAACAGCCACCAGACCGCTCTGCTCAAGCTTTTCGGTGTCGCCATGGCCGAGTTCAGGATCCAGGTCAAGGCTTACTGGAGCCAGGCTTCAGCAGACGTGACTGTTGTCCAGGACCCCAATTCCATGGAGGAGTAAAGAGACTTTTTGGGGAAGGGAAAGCAAGACGTACAAAAAAGTCGCCGGCAAAAGAACAATGGGTTATATGGCTATGGCTGGCAAGCTTGCATGAGCGAGGCGCTCTGGCGTTCATACATGGTGCGGGTGTTTCTTCCTTTTTCGTTCGTCTGTCTCTGGCATCTTGAAAGTCAAAAAAAGTGGTACAGGTTTTACTCATTGCCGAAACAGAGAAGAGAAAAAGGTTCTGGCATATTAGAGTGGGTTTTAGATTGATATCCAAATGATCAAAAGAAAATGTTTCAAATTCATCATTTGTCCCGTGGCAATGAGCTGAGAAGGCACTGTACAGCAGAAGCATTTGTTTGCTTGTAATTTCAAAAGAGCACATTGTACATTGATGAACACGAAAGGCCAGGGAAAACGAGGTCGAACATCTAGTACTTGATACTGCCAAACAATGCATGCTACTGTTATCATGAGGACATAAGGATGGGCAAGGCACGAGCTCATAGAAAAGCCAAACTGGGACACCAGAGTATGATCATAAAGCCATGTCTTTTTGATTGCCCTCGAATTTTTGTTCTTTGTTCGCGACACAACGTAGCCTCGAAGACGTTTTCCATTGCAAGTTGTTTTTGTTGTGATGAAAAAAACCGCCTATGTGACCACCACCCCCAGAAGCCCGGATCTTGTTTGTCAGTCCGAGAGGCCGTTCCGTGATGAGAGCATGATCAAGTTGCTACTAAAAAAGCTTTCCCCTCTCTCTCTGCGCCGAAAGAAAAAGTACCAAATGAACCACTACAACGAAATCGCTTATGACTCGGTGGTGATCTTGGCCTTGGCGTTGGTGACCTTGACACCGAGCTGCTTGGCGCGGGCGACAATGTCGATGCGCTTGCGGGCGGAGACGGCGTGGGAGATCCTGTAAGTGTACATGTTAGAAATGTTGTTGCTTGTTGCGGAGAGCAAAGGCTCTGGTGCTCGGTGGAAAGGAGGGTGGCGTACTCAGCGGCGTAGGTGCGGTTGTGCATGAGGAGGAGGTCGAGCTCGCGGACGTTGTTGACGAGGAAAGCCTTGTGGCCGGAGGGCATCATGTGGCGGGTCTTCTTGTTGGAACCGTAACCAATCTTGGGCATGACGGCCTGGCCCTTGAAGCGACGGCGCATGGCATTGTCAATACCCTTGGGCTTTCTCCAGCTGGGGTCTACGCGCATGAAGCGGTCCGACTGGTGGCGGGTGAAGCGCGAAGTGCCTGCAAATCCATCACTGTCAGCGACGGGCTCCCTGGTTTTCCTCTGCGGCGGTCGTGTCTATCGTGGCGGCGGCGCTCTCTGGATCTGTGTAGGACGGGTGTGCTCGGTGGCTCCTTGGACGGGCGGACGTACGCTTCTTGACGATAGGGACATGCTTCTTTGCGGCGGGCATCTTTACGAGAAATCGAGGTCAGTGATGCTGTTTTTACGGTAGAGCGGGCGAGAGGTATATCGTACTGTGTCGGATTGGGCGAGTTGTCGTTGGTCGCTGGTCGAGTTCGTCGGTCAATCTCAGAGTGTGTGAATTTTCCACATCGCACTTTCCTCGCTTAGCGTTGTGGCTCGCCCCACTTATTTCCGCTTTTAGCAAGAACCCTTCTGCTCTTTCCTCGCTTCACCTCTGCATGCTCGACCATCTGATTATTTCTTGACGATGAAAATATGTTGATGACTATGCTGTCTGTACAAGTCGATCAATTGTGTTCCAGAATCAAGAATGTCAACTTTTCAGGTGAAAGTACATTCTTGGATTTGTTACTGCATGCCTGTATTAGCACTTCCACCAGCTATGTCACTCAAGATAGTAAGCAATGTTTCGATGGCAGTGATGCATGTTGCATCTAATCGTCGTAATCATCATTAGAGCTACGTAAAGACCGAAAGAATATAATTTCGACAATCTGTGGTCCGGTCGACCATGACCGTGTGTCCCCAACGAGTCCAGAATATGCATCAAAACGCCTCGCTAATAAACATGCCTCTTTTCAACGATCAGTCCCTCAAGTCGCAGCAACCGCTTGCAGTGTTTGGGAGAATCCTGATGACCTGCGCCGACCCTTGTTACCAGCCGTCCGCATCTTATGAGGCGTTGATGTCCTCCTGTTCGGTAGTGGCAGTGGTGTCGGTTCCACTTCTATCTCTGGCGACGACTCGATAGACTGCTGTGAAACAGTTCCGTTCTGAACAGTTCTGTTTTCCTCCATGATCGCCTCATGCTGCTCTGTCTGTTCTTCACTCTTGATGCTAGGTGCTATCTTGGTCTCGAAAATCTCCTGATGCGTCGTTTCCGTAGGTCGAGGTACAGTTTCGGGAGCGGAAATGTCCAGACGTTCGTAGAAAAGCATGAACACACCACCTTGTCCGAGGACATGTTCTTCGCTCACTGCGGATACCTCGTCATCACTCAATCGCCACCACTTTGTAGGTGTGTGCTTTGACGAAATGTTGTTGTCGGTGTCTTGGACGTGTTCTGGATGCTCGCGATAGCAAGTATAGTGACCATTGTCGTGCCGGCCGTAGTGATTAACAACAGCTCTGAGAACATACCGAGTCCTCGAATCGTCGCCAGATGATCCGATCATTGACCTTGAAGGATTCATGCGCCATTCCTCTTGGTCGCCGGCGTGTTTGGTAGTGCCCAAACACCAAGAACCCAGGTTGAGCATCTTGGGATATGTGACCTCGGCAAGATTCTTGCTCTGCGCACCTGTGTATTCATCGAAAACACTTCGATTTACGTGTATTGCCAAGCATTGCGGCGATCTGGCAACTACAGCTTGACGAGTCTTGGTACTGGATACTCTCGACTTCTTGGGAATCTGGCATTTTTTGTTCAAGGTGTCATCCGAAACATCTTCATCTGCGAGCGCCTGCTCTACTGCTTGCAACCTTTGGAGGACCATGGCACGAAGCTCCGGAGGCAGGGAGGTAGACGAAGGAACAGATTGGCCGGTCGAGTCCTCGGATTCAGCCGTCATGTGTTCAAGCTGGGACTTGGTACGCAAAAGCGTACATCTTGCACATTCCACACCAGTAATCTCTTCCAGACTGGTGTACTCGTTCAAACAGTCCTCGATCCTGTAGCTGTAGTTTTTGCCGAGCGGTACTGTAAGACAATTGAAAGGGATCATGGACAGGCCTTCGGAGAAGCCACAGCTAGTACAAGCAACACGCTGAGCGAGGAAGCCGTCGAGAGGGTTGTGTCTTTGTGCGATCAAATCTTGGTGAGTCGGATCGGATACCTTGACAGTGTCCAATGAGCCAACTTCTTTGAGGCCTGCTGTGCCTGGTGCAGCTTTGGTCGTCTTTGTCTCTTTTTCCATGTCATCCATAATTCTTGAGTAGTATTCTTGTGCATCCTGCTGCTGCCAACTGCTCATGGACTTGAGCTTAGCTGGAGTCCAGATACAACGGCCGTTGTTGGAGGAGTCATTCAATTGTCTCATGAGGTCGCGCAACGAGCCAACAGTTGTTGATGTATCCTCAGACTTGGTCGGGTCGAGTTGTTCGAGGTAGGCAGTCAGGGACCGAAGCGCAGACATGCCTTGCAAAACACTGTTCTGATAGCATGATTGGTTCCTGTTTCCGAGACCCGGTGGCGCATCGGAGCTTGAACCAAGACCACCGAGCCAACTGGCTCTTCTCAATGAGTTTGCGCCGGGGAGTATGTTGACCGAGCCAGAGCCAAAACCAAAGATGCTCCTCATGACCTCGCTCCTGAGGGCGAATGTGTAGGCGCAGTAAACGATGGCTATTCCAGCAGCGATCCAGGCGCCCTTGGTCGAGGCGAGCAGACGGTCGATAGTCGAAGAGTCGTCGCGATACGAGTAGGAGGCGTGTGAGTATGTGTAAGAGGCGCTCATGATGCGCCTGGGTTGTGTTTCAGTGCAGATGGCAGGGAACGAGAGGGGCGGAGTTGATTCAGCATGGATTGCTGTTTTAAGAACGCACCACGGAAGCAAGACAGGGTTCGATGGGCTTAGAATCAAAGTCAGCAATTCGATTGGCATGCGACAAGCTCAAGGGTCCAGACTCCACCCTTTGTGAATTCACCGCCTTGGAGTGACGCTGGCAGAAGCATCATTTTTTTGAATTATTTCCCGTCGCATCAATCAGACGTGCACACTCTCAAATCACATACTATGGCCAAAGCAACCAAGGCAAAGGCTCGTCGTGCGTAAGCATCGCCGTATTCATTCCTTTCAAAAGCTAACAGAAATATAGCCGTCTCCACTCGCTCTCGCGCCGCGCGCCGTGAAGCATCACCAGGAATCAACCTCGACAAGTCAATCACGTCAGAAAAGACTACCAAGGAGTCCGCAGACTACTACCCCGGAGCACACGATGCTGGCATTTCAAAAAAGAAGAAGCAAAAGCCCATGACCCGTGCCCAGCGCATGCGTAAAGAAAAGGGCTTGGAGCGCGCCGAAGCGAACATGGATGTATTGCACACCAAGAAGGCCAAGAGCTTTGTCAGAGCGAGGAGGATCGACGACCGAAGGGTGTGTACTCAAGACCGAACCTGACTCGAAGCGACACTTTCTGACCACACACAGGCGACCTGGGAGGCCATGAACGACAAGACCAACCGCTTTGTTCAGCCCAAGGCCGCCAAGGGCTCGAAAGCCGTCGACATGGACGCCAACTCAAGTGACGACGAGAACCCTGGCAGACCTTCGGTATTTGCCATGCCCGGTGACGAATGGCAAGACGAAGACGAAGATGTGGACGTCGAGCAGAACATGGAAGTACCGAATACGGCCGACCCCGTCAACAATGCTGCCAACAACGACGACGACGATGAGATCCTGTAGTCAGGTTCTCCCTACCGAATCAACCATCCTCAAGCCAACCTTCGGGCTCAGTCCGAGCTATGTACTTCCAAGGACTCCCACGTTCTGGCCTGCCCTGGAAAAACCAGGCCCTGTATCCGACCAGAGTATGCTGCCTCAGCATTGTGCCGAGCGAGCTAGTACAAGGGCTTTTAGCGCGAAGTACACAGGACAGAATTATGCTTGGAAACAAGATGGTCTCGTAGTGTCTATGACTGAACCGTCTCAACCCTCTTTCCCGATCATGTTGATGCTAGAACATCACGAAGCTGCTACAGGGTTATGCAGCGAAGCCTCATACTTCGATACCAATCCAATAAGAAGCGTCAGGCTGGTTATACAGAGTCACAGAATCCCTCACCGAATGCATCGTGAATCGACTTGTCCTGAAGTGAAAAGAAGAGATGCTTCCAAAAAAAGACTCGTGAAGACTGCCGAATACAGAGCCGCCATCCGGGTACCCGGATTTAAGCATCGGACAAGGACCCCAGACAGCGGCACGCTCTGACCGTGCACCGACGTAATGTAATTGGCGGGTGGCCGTCTTCACAATCTCTATTATTATTTTGGTCTCACCTCTCGCGCTCCTGCTCCTGCTTACTTGCAGACGACAAGAGTATGCGCCAACAATTCCAATATTACATCGAAGCAGAGCCATTCGCTTGAGCTGTGCCGATTCTTACTATGGCCGACACATCACAATCTTCTCGGACCCCGGCGGCGGCGGATGCGCCAAGTTCTAATGGCAACTCAGAAAAACATCATGACAATGGAGGCGCTGGTAATCAAGATGAAGGTGCAAAGGCTAAGAAGCCTAGTTTGAAAGAAAGAGCTGCGAAATTATGGTCAAAGACACAATTGGACGTAACGACGATGAAAATCATGGCAAAGTGAGTCTACTGCTATCAGGTCGAAGCTATGTTTCTGACAGCATCTCAGAGGTGCTCTTGCGCCAACTATCAGTCTGGCTGCATATCAGGCTACAAACTTTGCCGAAACCTATACCACACTAGGTTATCTCGTTGGTGTTGTTTCCATATTGAGTTTTGCAATTATGCCAAGAGCCAAATTCCTACAGACCTGGTTGTTGAATATGCTGGCTACCTGTTTTGCTTCCTGTATCGCATTACTAGCCATTTACTGTGCAGTTCAAGCCAGGCTGCACACCGAGACGGCCGTACGCACAGGAGGGCCTGGCACAAGCGGCACTCCCTCTCCTGGCGCAGCCACGTCCACTTACAACTCGTCCGCTGCAGCAGTCAGTGGCATCTGGCTGTTCTTTGAGATATGGATCATCAACACTATGCGAGCAAGAAATCCTCAGCTCATGATTCCTGGTATCATTGCGACCATCTTTGCAAACGTAAGCATGGTGTACGCTCCGCAATTCGGGTCCATGGCGACAGGGATATCCTTTGTAAAACGACTTCTCGAGTCTTTCTTCACTGGTTTTGCGATCGGAGGCGGTGTTTCTCTGTTCATCTTCCCTATGACCATGCGTGGTGTTGTCTTCAAGGAGTTTACAGGATACATTATGCTTTTACGCAAAATGACCAAGGCCAATCTCACATACCTCCAAAGTCTGGAAGAGGGGGACATGTTCTTTGGAAGAAGCGATACCAACATCCCAGAAAAGCCAAAGAGAACCGCAGAAGCTCAAGCTATTAAGGATACGCTTGCAGGACTTGCTGCTTTGCACGGAAAACTCTCTATCGACTTGACGTTTGCCAAAAGAGAAATTGCCATTGGACGACTTGGGCCGGATGATCTACAGGAGATCTTCAAGCAGCTGCGAGGGTTGATGCTCCCCATCATAGGTCTCAGCAGTGTGATTGACGTTTTTGAGAGAATCGCCGAAGACAGAAATTGGAATCATCCCGCCCCGGAGAAGCCGCTCGAAGAACTGGACGACCCCAACGAGAGGAGCAGGATGGAGGCCGTTGCAGATTGGCATGCCATCTTCAGGACGATGCGCGAGCCATTTGCCCGTATTGTTGGCGATATCGACGAGGGCTTCGAGCACGTATTGATCACTCTGCAGCTGATCAAGCCACCCAAGAGGGACGTGGACTCTGAATCTGATGGCGACCGACCCCAGCCTGGAGAGAAGGGTTTCCAGATTTACCATTCTAAGCGAGTGAACGAGTATCACAGTCAGAAGCGCCTCCTCTTGAGACGCTGGTGTGAGCTCAGGGGCTTCACGCTGCCGGAAGGCTTCTTCGAAAATGCACACAACGCTAACTTCACCGCGCCTGACTGGTATCACAATGTTAAGAACAACGACGAGCGCCAGAAATACAGGGCTCGACTCTTCATTGTTCTGTACGTGGACTATTTGCTGGACTCGATAGCCATGACCGTTCATGATTTCGTCAAGTTTGCAGATTCCAAGGTCGAGAGCGGGAAGCTGGGTCGCAAGAGGCTCATCGTACCTGGCATCAAACGCTTGAGAAAGTGGATCAAGTCATCTTACAGTCGAAAGCAAGACGCATACACTGACGAACAGCACGGCATGAACGAGGACGGCAATCGAGCTTCCAACGTATACCTCGGTGACGCTTACAACAAGCGCAAGGACCCTGAGCACTTGCCTCCCAGCAACGCCTGGGAGAAGTTTGGAGATCGAGTTCGCGGTATTGCTCATTTCCTTCGCTCACCAGCATCGTCGTTCGGATTTCGAGCAGCCTGTGCAACCATGTGTCTTGCCATCGTCGCTTATCTACACGACACTCAGACCTTCTACGTACGACAGCGATTGTTCTGGGCTCAGATTATGGTGGGCTTGAGTATGTCTCCGTCAGCTGGACAGAGTCTATTCAGCTTCGTGCTTCGTCTCATCGGCACATTCTCTGCCATGGTGACGAGTTTCATCGTCTGGTATATCGTTGACGGACACACTGCCGGAGTACTTGTCTTCTTTTGGTTCTTCGTTGCTTGGGGCTTCTTCATTGTCTTGAAGTACCCTCGTTTCATTCCTGTTGGTATGATTTACTCGGTGACGAATACACTGATCATCGGATATGAGCTGCAAGTCAGAAAGATTGGCGTGCAAGCCTCTGAGACGAACGGTCAGGCATACTACCCCATCTACGAGCTGGCTCCCTACCGTCTCGCGACCGTCGCTGCCGGTATCTTTGTGGCCTGGATCTGGACTGTGTTCCCCTACCCCATCTCAGAACATTCAGAGCTTCGTCGAAACCTTGGTTCGTCATTGTACCTGCTCGCAAACTACTACTCAGTCGTAGTGGAGACGGTCAAGTTCCGCGTCAGAGGCGACTTCCAAGACTTGGATGCTTTCGACGACGGACAAAATCCAGCCAAGAAGCTCGAAAAAATTCGCCAGACCGTATTTTCCAAATCCGTGCTCGTGCTGCAAGGTTTGCGCACACATTCTGGCTTCATCAAGTATGATGTACCGATCGGAGGCCGCTTCCCACGCCAAAACTACGACAGAATCATTGCTCGCATCCAAGATATCCTCAACTTTGCCTCTTTGCTCAGCTATGCCTCTCAAACCTTTTCCGAGATGCGCAATCCAGGCAAAGATGGCTCGGAATCGCAATGGCTGAATGATTTTCGCCGTCTGATCAAAGAAGCAGATATAACCAGCAAGGAATCCACGACGCTGCTTTCGCTGCTCTCGGCCTCTGTGGCTAGCGGACAACCCCTACCGCCATATCTCCAGCACCCTGAACCCTACCGTCTGAGTGCAAAGCTAGAGAGTCTGGACTCGAATATTTTGTCGGTGAGACACATGGCCGAGCCTGGGTTTGCGGCGTTTGCCGTCATGCAGATATCGACAAAGTGTATTGGGGATGACATTAAAGCGTTGTTGGCTGATATCAAGGAGTTGGTCGGCGAGCTGGATTTTTCGTTTCATGTTGTTAGTACGCAGGATGCTTCGTTGGGGAGCTCGCAGGATACGTTGATCAAGGAGGACAGTCAGAATCGACGCAAGGCTGATTAGATTGATGTGTTCGTTATGAAGATTTTATGGATTCTGGTTTTCTTCTCAAGAGGTGTGCCTTTTTACTTTCACTGCTTTGCGGTTCCCCATCACATTGCAATATCACAACCACACAACCAAGAACACAATGACCTTCGGTAGTGAGAGATGCGGATTCAAGGTCACCAATGCCAACTTTAGTCCAAGACAAGATGCATAAGACTACGACTGGCGCCCACAAAACGCAGATATGCCAGTTTCTTGTCATGCAAGAACATGTCTGTGGTAAGCGGGATACCATACAATTCCAACAAAGCAATCGTCTTCTCATCTGTAGATCAACATCAGTCAGTTGGTGTTTTGAGCCTAGCAAAAAGCAGGAAAATAAAACATACCGTCTAGATCTCTGATGTCTTGACCTGTAACTGGCACAGTGACTTCTTCCTCAGCCTTTGAGTCTGGCAGTGGAAGCATCTCTAGTCCGTCTTCGAGAGTGCATGCTTTGTGATTGACAGCACGCTTTTCTTGACGAACACTACATAGCACAGCACCATTAGCCATTTATCCTAGAGCGATACTCCAGAAGGAGTTGCGATAAAACGTACCGTTCAACTTCACTCTCATCCCCACTTCTGAACCCTCTTCTCAAGAACTCACGCATGGCTTCGCAATCCCTCGACAGTCGCTCTGCGAACCCGAACATGCCGAGAACAGCAGTGTTGACATCATTTCTTGCTTCAAAAGCCATGGTATCAAAGTCAGTTAGCTCGGTAGGTAGATGTGTGTTTTGTCCTCCAGGGGTAATGGCATTGAACTCGGCAAATTGAGGTGACGACAGGGCACGCGTGTCAAAACCGTGCACTCCAGCCTGAGGAATCTGATCTTCGCTGTTTAGAACCATCTGGTGGGGCGCACTGGTGGGACCAAGATGGGAACTGCGCTGTTGCTGCGAAAATACGGGTTGAGTGTTGCTTCTCTGGACTTGCAGTCTTTCTGCTGCGACTGGGTATGGCGAGTGTCTCTGCATCTGTCTCTTTTGTGCTGCAGAGGCTTTCTTGAGCCATTTTTTGGTTGCGGTGTTGGTGGCCTTGTCGGTGCTTATGGAGTCACCCAGTGGTGTGCCACCGCGGTGGAATATCATGGCGGGAGGTGGCTGGAGGGTCTCGGGCATCATGTCTTCGGGGGGAACGGAGACGCTGCGGCGATGACCGAGCATTTGGTGACGCATGGGTTCGTAAGAGTGAAGGGACAGGTCCGGGTCGAAGAAGGTTGGGTTGGGTGGACGAGGACTGAAGACGGTGTAGTCGAACGGCGAAAGTGGTTGTTCGTTGCTGAGTAGGGGAGTGTTTTGGGGCGAGCTGAGCAGACGGGGGTCGACGCCGCCATAAGGTGGTTTGTCAGAGAAGTCGGTGTACTGTTGGAAGGAGTAGTTGTCCATGTCGTTGGAGTAGAAGGGTTCGTCCATTGGGGTAGACATGCTTGTTTGGTATCGCGTGGTTGATAGGATTGATGTTAGGATGTGTAGAGGTTCAACAACATATATGGCCCTTCAGAGAAACTGTTCCTCAAAAAATGGGAGCTTTCTATTTTCTTTGTTCATATTGCTGTCAGGATTTTCAAGACACGGCAGTCGCAAAGTCCATCCGCGGTTGGCCAAGTGTCGAGACATGCAGCTGAGACTCGGGAGGCTGCACTGATGATCCGAAACATGAGAATGCAATGTATAGATGCCCAACTTAATGGAAGAGCGGTCACCTACCGCAAATCTTCTTCTTATGGGTTCCATTGAACGCGTTCATTTACCTTCGAGAAACCAGGAGCTTTTCATGGTGTCGTTTTGCGATCAGACTTAGGCATAGCATATGTAAATCTGAGACACCCACAAGATATTGTATACTGTATGACGAGAAGATTGAAAAGAGCAGAAAACGTGGCTCGACAGTTTTGACGCGGTGAGTGGTGAGCCATCGACAAATCAAGGGCCATGCTCGGAAAGCTCTTGAGCCAGCAATAGAAGGAAAAACTTCTGACCGAGAGGCTGATAAATGCCCAAATGTACTGCTATTGCCGGCAGAGGATAGTGTCATTCTTGTAGCTATTGTGAGCAAGCATCTATGCTGTTGTTGTGCTGTCTTTTTGTGATATCAAGAAGATATCCAACTTTGACGTATACGAAATTCAATTGAGGCCACTATTTCGGTCGCATGTGGTTCATACGCTCAGTCGACTTACTGCTGACACTTGCCCTAGCCATTCAAGTTGACACAACGACCCAGCGTGTATATGCTGCTGATCTGGAAAGCAGTTGTGCATTTGCATAACTTTATCATTTGTGACATGTTGGAAGAGATATTGTCCATGAGTCGCGATGCTGTGATTGTCTTTGGTACATGAGAATGTTGAACGAGGCCTGTCAATCAAGACAAGGACTGGCTGGTTGCGCGGCGGTTGTCGTTGCAATCGACGTTTGATGTCAGAGCCGGGGGCTCGGAGACCAAAAGGCCCGTGCAGCATCCCCGAACGCAACCAGACCGTCAAGGAGCACCATCCGCTTTTACTCTGCAGCCTTGACTATCTCATCGGATGCTCACTTGACCCTTGCATTCTACCAGGGACCTCTCTACTTCTTTTCATCACCACTTCCGCACGATCCGTATACTTAGGACACCATGGCAGACGAAGTAATCAAACACCAGATAGTCAGCTTCGAGCAACCACTAATATATTGCTCACGCAGGGTGCCTCGTCCCGCGAACTTCTGCTCGAAGCATGCCGTCGCAACAACACCGATCTCCTCTCTACAGTCCTGACAGATTTCAAGTCGGCCGACGAACTTGCCAACTTCCTCAACACTGCGACTGACGCCTTGGGATGCGGTGCCTTGCACATCGGCGCACAGTATGGTGCTTACGAGGTCCTGGATATGCTGCTGGATCAAGAAGGTGTGGAGATTGACGGAGTGGAGAAGAGGGAGGGAGACACGTGTCTGCACAAGGCTGTGAGATATGTCAACAGCTTGTCCAAGGATGAGTGGGAAGAGGGCCAGGCTATCGTCGACATTCTGATCGACGCTGGCTGCGATCCCAGGTATGTGGTACAGACAACATCCCGGCCGACTAGGAGGCTGACAAGTCTGTTCAGGATACGCAACAAGGCCAAGCTGCGCCCCATCGACCTCACCGACCCGCGCAACACTGAGCTCAGGAGTCTTTTGCAGAAAGCCGAGTTCACCATGCTGGCTGGCGACGACGTGGTACAAGAAGATGACGACGACGACGACGTCGGTGCTGGTAGTGCCAGCGACAGCGATTAAGCGCATACCTTCTCCTACCACCAACATCATAGCACTGGAGCACAGGAGCATCAGGACGGGTAAATCACGAGCATGGCCAGGCGTTTTGGGGGTTGATCTTCTTGATTTGATCTGTGCATGAGGAGAAGCCTATAGAAGGACAAGTTTACGGCTCGATGCCATTCCAAACTTTCTGCCGCGACTGCGATTCCCTTCGAGGTCAATGGCCGAGGACGCTTGTCGTGTGAATGCGCCTCGGTGAATTCGTATACACGGTCGGTTTGTATCGTGGCGGTCGTGATTATGCTTTGAAAGCGGCGCTGGGCTGCTGGTGGACAGCCGGCGGTGCGATGTTGGGGTGATGAAGGCTGTTGTTCTAGAAGTCGGTCGTACTTCACTCCTGATCTCTCGTCTGTGACAAGGTCAATCGGTGCAAGACGCAAAATAGCATTTGGGATACGCACCTCTGGTGGAGGACCAACAGGTCTAACCATCTTCTCGATAAGCTTGACACGCATCTCTTCACGAGTGCCCTCGCCCATGGCCAAAGCCATGTATGAGAGCAGAGGCGGGTGACCGACGTACGAGGCCAGACTGTCGCGCTGAATATTGGAGGTCCACTCAAATCTAGTCGTGTCGGCGTGTCCGGTTCCGACGTATTTGTTCTGAAGCGCCTCGAGCTGCTGTGTAGTACGGAGCTTGTCTGCCATCTTGCGTAGTTGTGCGTGAACGATCGGTGACTTTCGCAGCAGACGGATGTTCCTTCCTTGCGATGACCTTGCCAAGGTTCGACCTTCCTGCCTTATCTCCGCAATTTCCGTGTCGCAATCAATTTGGCTCGCGTCACCTCTGCCTGGAGAAGTCGCGACCCACGCGTATCTAGCTTCACCAGTTCACATTTTCGAGTCAATCCATCCACCACACGTCTGTGGAGTGACACGATGCCTCCTACTCGAAAGCGTCGCGCTGTAAGCCGCTGATTTCATGTTCACTTGGTTGCCAAATTGACTGACATCTTCTTTACAGGCGGCCAACGAGGACCCAGATGATTCCGACGCAGACGTTAGACCACCACAACGACGTAGACTGTCCGACCCCGATGAAGAAGACTATGCCGGAGAAACCAGTACCGCTCAAGGCGACGGCAATTTTGACGCCATGGTGAAAAACCTGGTCCGTCTAGCTCTCGCATGCGAATACTCCAGGACACCCATCAGACGCAACGACATCACCGCCAAAGTTCTTGGAACAAGTACGCGACAGTTCAATGCAGTCTTCGCGGAAGCCCAAACCCAACTACGAGGAACCTTTGGCATGGAGCTGACCGAGCTACCGCAAAAAGAAAAAGTCACCTTGGCACAACGCAGAGCGGCGCAAAAGTCGCAGACTACACAGACGAGCAGCAAGTCATGGATCTTGACATCGGTACTGCCTGAGAGATTCCGCCAACCGGAGATTCTACCTCCGTCACGAGCGCCAACATGCGAACTGGAGTCTCAGTACACAGGACTATACACATTCATCGTGTCACTCATCTACTTGGCCGGCGGCTCGTTACCAGACGGGAAGCTAGAACGCTATCTCAAAAGAGTGGACGTGGAAGAGGCAGCGGCGCAAAACAGTGTCAACATCATGGTCAGTGGAGGAGACAAGACGGAAAAACTGCTCAAGCGTATGGAAAAAGACGGCTATGTCGTCAAAGCCCGCGACAACTCGACTGGAGAGGAAATGGTCGAATGGATGGTTGGACCCCGTGGACGAACGGAAATTGGCGACAGCGGAGTCAGAGGCATGGTCAAGCGGGTCTATGGTGAAGTAGAAGACCCAGCGGAGCTTGCAAGAGCGTTAGAACGCAGTCTTGGTGCCAACGAAGTCCCAAAGAGAAGAGAGGAACAAGCGGCGCAATCTCAGAAGAAGGGGAGACGCCGTAGAACCGAGGCACGAGACGAAGACGATAGCAGTGGTGGCAGCAGCGACTCGGATTGAGAGCTGGCCAATGAGATGGACGGGAGCATACCTTAGATAATTCGCTCCTAACAATTCATGACTTATGACAGAGGTATGCACGTATGCATATACTTATATTCAACCCCAGACCAGACTATGCCCGAAACGTCCGAAATGGCAAGCTCGAGCCTCGAAGCCTCTCGATTTCACATGCGAGGCTTCGACTCTGAGCATCTTGTCTCTGACACAAGAGATGTGATATCGATTCATCATGTCGTCGGCTGGAGGAACATTAGACAATGAGTCAGAGACGAATATGACAGGGATCCAAGATGGCGATGCGATCAGGAGTCCGGACGTTGCGACAACCAACGATGGCATGCGACCAGCTCCGTCGCCCTCGAACCAAGTAAAAGTCTCGACGCAAGACGACACAATCGGCCACGACAGTTCACACTTGTTGCAAGAACCGGACGCTTCTTCTCTGGACTCGACCGCCGCGGTCCAGCAGATGTCGGACAATCGAGAGCCTTCCTACACCAGGCAGGAACCGACGACAACACAAATTCGCCAACCCGAGAACTCGACCATCACATCCCTCAAACACGAGCACAGCTCGCGGACGCAATCGCCTCTACGCGAATCTTCAGTGCCTGTGCCATCAACCGAGATGACTGCCGCCATTGCACCTCCCGCACCCCCCAAGAGGAGTCATAAGAAGAAGGGCGTGGCTTCTGCTGCCGTCACCAAGCGCAGTGCCGCTGCTCTTGCGAAACGCAGTCATAAGAAGAAGGTTGTGGGCTCCTCGACGGCGACACCTGCCCAATCATCACCAGCGCCTCGCTCCGTGCGTACCGCCTCATCACCTGCGAGATCGTCACCCGATGTCGATGGCAACGGCGACCAACACTTTTCTGGAGACGAAGGGGAAGAGGACGAGGGCGGTGTCATCTCTGACACGGACCTATACTGCCTTTGCCGTAAACCGGACACGGGCACTTTCATGATAGGATGTGACGGCGGCTGTGATGACTGGTTTCACGGAAAGTGCGTCAACATTTCCGAAAAGTGGAGGTCCTTGATCGACAAATACATCTGTCCCTTTTGCACAGAAAAAGGCCTCGGCGAAACGACTTGGAAGAGAATGTGTCGCAGAACCGGTTGCGGCATGCCTGCCCTGGTAAACAAGCACTCGAAATTCTGCTCAGACAGATGTGGTCAACTGTTCTTCCGCGCGCTGGTCACCGAACAGACTCGCCAGCCAGTCGTGGACGCAACCAGCAGATCGAGAAGAGGTCAACAGGCAACCACCGATGATCTAGGAGCCAGAGGCGGCCTCATCAGTATTGGCGAGCTCAAGGCCATCGTCACCGCGCGCCCCACCGTCGAAGCACTGCACACCCTCAACAACGGCCCCGTCTCCCCTATGCCCGGTGCCTCGCCCAACGGCGTCAAGAACGAAGGCGCCGAAGACGACACCCTCCTCTCCCACGAATCCGCACTCAACGACATTGAACGCGAACGCATCGACCAAATCACACACCTCAAAGCCACCGCGCACGCCCGCCACTCGCTCCTCCGCGACCGCTCCCGATTCGTCGCCATGCTCAAGACTGTCGCCTCCCGCCTCGCCGACCACAGAAACGTAAAGCCCAAGGATCTCTGCGGCTACGACTCGCGTCTCTCCTGGAGCGAGGAAGAATTCGACCAGTGGCGCGCCTCAGCCGCCGGTCAGGAAGCCCTGCAAATCGGAAGTTTACCTCTGCCCTCCACCGAAGACGTCGATGGCGATGTAGGCATGAGCAACACCAACGACCCCGAGCGCACCTCCTCCTCGACCTGCATGAAGAAAAAGTGCAACAGACACTACGAATGGGCCAAACTGCACATTGAAGACTTTGGCTTCGAGACCAAGCAAAACAGCGCCGTCATCTACAACTTGCAAAAGGAAGAAGAGGAGATTATCGAGCGGGCTCGTCTCAGAGCCAGGGAAATCAGGGCTGGGGGTGTGGGTGGCACGGTCGAGTTTCATGGGTTGAGTGCTCCCAAGGAGAATAAAGAGGACAGGGAGTTGGGGGTTGGACCTGTGGTTGAGGAACGCCATGGTCAGCAATCTCACGATGAGGAGATGAAGGAGGAGAAGGCTGGTCGAGGTATGGACGCAGAGGAGAAGGCTGATGAAGGTATGGACGCAGAGGAGGAAAAGACTAAAGGTGTGGCTGCACTGGAGGAAAATCAAGATGATGATCAAGACAAGGAGGTCGATATGGTCGACGCCATTGCCGCTTCCATCTAATCGCTATTCTTCTTGTCCCACCAACAATGGAGTATTTTTGGCGTTTATTGGCATCACACAAGGGACAGCAAAAGCAAGTATACCCCCCCTGGCAAGGGAACAAGGAAAATTATTTTGAACTGGAGTTAAAACCAGGGGCAAAGGCATAAGCATTAGCATAGCATGGAACAACACCAGGTACCACGTCTTTCGAAAGAATCCAGTCATTCTTTTTTGACACTTTTTTTTGTTGACAAATACAGCACAAGAAAAAGCACAGAAGATCAATCAGTGTGGCAGGACCTTTTTTCATTGCTACCCTTCTTTGACTTTTTTGTTGCGTACCGTGGATATCTTCTTTTCTTTCTACACTCGAATCTACAGGAACCACTCGAGCTCAATCTCCATTGCCGAGACGGGGAAGGGCAGCTCAAAGTTCTTGAGCACCGTCGGGTGCATGACACCAAAAGTGCCCACTCTCTGCGGCTTGTCGCCGAGCTTGACGTAAATAGCAGCAGAATGGCCAGCAAAGAAAGTGGGATCTATTTATTTCACACACAAAAGTCAGTTTCTCGTTACTTTCATAGGGGGGGTTTAGAAGAAGGAGATAGAATAAAAACTCACCATCGACTTCCTCGATCCAGTAGCCCTTGACGGCAGGGTTGCTGAGACCTTCCTCTTTGGTGATGAAGGCGCTCTTCAACATCAACATGATGCGGTCGAGCAAGCCATGCACGACTTCAAAGCCAGAGCTCTTGCCGTACCAGCAAGCGGCAAAGCGGCGTTCGTTTCTGCTCTTTCGCTCGCAAGACTCATCCTTCAAGCCAACATCGCTGACCTCGAAGATCTTCATGGGCACAGAGTGGTGCTTGTTCTCGCGGATGGTCTTGAGCAGACCCGGTAGCAGGCTGGTGCGCACGATTTGGTATTCTTGGGTTTTGGGGTTTTGGAGACGGACGGCGAGGTTGTCGTCTTTGCGGTTTAGCCAGGTGTAGTTTTCGTCGTAGGAGCAGAGGATCAGGGGCATGACTTCTGACCAGCCGGCCATGGCGGTTTCGAAGCGGACAATGTCGGCAAGGCGGTTGATGGGAAGGGCTGCGCCGACTGAGGTGGTGGCAGAGACGAAGCGGCGCTCGAGGTTGTTGAAGCCATAGGCGATGGCAGCGTCCTCCATGATATCGGCCTGGTGCAGGACATCGGCACGGGTGATTGGCACGTCGACGTCGAGGATGTCTGGTGTTGATGAGGGTTTGGCGTGGTAGCACATCTTCTTGAGCATGTCGCAGATTTCCTGAGGCTGAAGCTTCAAGCCGCAGATAGAGTTGATGTAGCTGACTTCGGCCTGGGTGGTGCGAGGGGTGAGGTTAGGTGCCTCACGAGTCTGTCCGTTGTGCTCGGAGATGATCTTGACAGGCTCGATGGTGAAAGGCTCCTCGCAGTACTGAGAGAACATGGAAACAATCATGTGGTTGACGATTTCCAGCTTGGTCTTGTCGGTGGCTGTAATGTCGATCAGAACATTGGTTGTGTCGAGGGTAATCTTGGAGTGGTTTGAGTTGATGATGGGAGGCATGGAGAGAACGGTACGATTGCTGTCGTAGATGATGGGGTAGACGGGCGAGTCGCGGATGATGTGCAGGTAACGTCCGAGGTGCTTGTCCTTTTCGTAAAAGTCCATCATTTCCTTTCCGGTCATCTCCTTGGTCTGGTTCAGGGGGGCGAACTTGATGTCCTCGGGCTTCTGAGCCTCGTAGGTGAAGGGGCCCTTGATGGTGTCGAGATCATGGGTACCGATGGCGACAAGGGTACGTTGTCTGGCCAGGTTCTGGTGAAGCTTGTCCTGGAGGGCAATGAAGGACTCGTAGCGTGCCTTTGTGAACTTGATATTTCTCAGAACGGCGCATGAGAAGTATGGTCTTATTTGTGATGTCTCTTCCTTGACAGTGACGGTCTGAAGTTCGCCATCCTTGGGAGCAACGAGGCGGTAGTTTGGGGGAGGGATGTTTCCGAGGAAGACATTGAGGTTCATGGCAATGCCCTCGAAGCAGAGCATATCATAGCGGTTGGCAGGGATCTCGATCTTGAGCTGGGGAGGCTCCTCGACGCCATCGACAATGGGGCGTTTTGAGTCGGTAGTCTGCGAAGCGCATCAGGATGGGTCCAGTCAGGTGTGTACAAGGTAGTCATCAGGCGTACATCTTCATCGAGTTCAATACCTACAAGAAGCGGTTAGTACGGGTTACTTTCAGGGCCATGAGCAACAAGGAATTACCAAATTCAAAGCATAGTTCGTCAAACTCTTGGGTGGTGTAGCTAGACGGAGTGGTTAGGATATTTTGCGGCAAGTCGGGATTTCGATGGTAGCGTACGTCTTGCCCAGAGCCTTGAAGAGCTCGGCCTTGTCGACCGAAATGGTAGGCATTTTGTAGAGAAGTGCTCTGGTGACTACAGGAACAAATCTCAAGAAAACGAAACGGTATGCGGGTGAATCATAGGCCAGTCGGTGGACGCTTGGTGGGACAGCAATCTCGAGACTTGGCACCGCCGAAACTCCAGTCTCGGGCACAGCGTCCAGGGCCAGCAGCCAGCGACATCCCAAGCAAACAGCCTCCTCCGTCACGCAATATTCCAACCCTATCCCTCAGCCTTTGTCAACTCGACAAGCTTCTAATCGCAGCCCTCCAAGTCCCACCTGTCGCCCCTGTAACCAGGTACGCTCCACCGCCAGACGCTGCCTCAGACACGTCTGCTGGCCCCCCCTCTCTAATTACACATCAACGCCGCACCGCAACATCCAGAGCTCCTCGAACCAGCCACACCAACACCTACTAACGCGCCCAAGCAACTCGACCGCGGGCTGAACGTCTGCCCACGACGCTCTTTTCCATCTGTCAAAGCTCCAATCGCCCACCATGGATGCGCAACAGAACGACGAGCTCTACCCCATCGCCGTCCTCATTGACGAGCTCAAGGTCAACAACCCTCGACTCTTTGTCTCCATCTCCTCGCTTCTGACGCGCTTTGTAGCATGACGATGTCTTGCTCAGACTGAACGCCATCCGCCGCCTGTCCACCATCGCCCTTGCTCTTGGCCCCGAGCGCACCAGAGATGAGCTCATACCCTTCCTTGACGGTACTGTCCATCCGTTGACGCCTGCATCGCTCCAAAACAACCACTAACCACCTACAAAAGAATCCGTCGAGGACGAAGACGAGGTCCTGACCGCTCTGAGCGACGAGCTCGGTGGTTTCGTCGAGTACGTCGGTGGCCCAGAGTACGCTCACGTGCTGCTCTCTCCTCTCGAGAACCTCGCCGCCATTGAGGAACTGCTCGTCAGAGACAAAGTCAGCTTTCACGAATCGCCTACCATCGCGCCACACTTGCTGACCACTTGACAGGCTGTCGAGTCACTCAACAAGATTTGCGAACAATTATCAACCGAACAGATTGACCAGTACTTCATCCCTCTGATCGGCAGACTCTCAAAAGCAGACTGGTTCACCGCAAAGATCTCATCCACTGGCGTCTACAAGGTCGCATACACCAAGACCGATCCCCAGACACAAGAATCCCTGAGGCAGGGTTTCGCACAGCTCGTCCACGATGATACCCCCATGGTCCGCAGACAGGCAGCTATCAACTTGGCCAAGTTCCTGCGCGTCATGCCGCCGAACGTTGTCATCGAAGAGATGATTCCTCTTTTCCAACATCTCGCAAGCGACGATCAGGACAGCGTTCGTCTTCTTACCGTCGAAATCCTGGTTGCCATCGCAGAGACCGTCCCCAAGGAGCAACAATCGAGCCACGGCGTTCTTCTCGCTGCACTAAGAAGCCTTTTCGAGGACAAGAGCTGGAGAGTGCGCTACATGGTCGCGGAGAAGTTTGAGAAGGTGCGTTGGCCATCAATACTTTTCTACGCACTTGCCATACTAATATGCGTTGTAGATTGCCAAGGCCGTCGACGACGAAGTTGTCAGCCGCGATCTTGTTCCTGCCTTCATCAAGCTCCTCAAAGACACCGAGGCCGAGGTGCGAACTGCCATTGCTGGTCAAATTCCTGGATTCTGCGCCCTCATCGAGAGAGATGTCCTGCTCCAAGAAGTCATGCCCGCAGTTGAGGAGCTTGTCTCGGACTCGTCGCAACAAGTGCGCGCCTCGTTCGGTACCCAAATTAGTGGTCTGGCTCCCATCCTCGGCAAGCAGGAGACGACCGAGCACCTTTTGCCCATGTTCCTCCAGATGCTCAAGGACGAGTTCCCCGACGTGCGTTTGAACATCATCTCCAAGCTTGAGCTTGTCAACGACGTCATCGGTATCGAGCTCCTGTCGCAGTCGCTCCTTCCTGCCATCGTTCAGCTCGCAGAGGACAAGCAGTGGCGTGTCAGACTGGCCATCATCCAACATCTTCCTCTTTTGGCTTCTCAGCTCGGTGTCAAATTCTTTGATGAGAAGCTCTCCAGCCTTTGCATGTCTTGGCTCGGTGACACTGTCTTCAGCATCCGCGAGGCCAGCACCCAGAATCTGAAGAAGCTTACAGACGTTTTTGGTGTGCAATGGGCCAACGAGGCCATCGTCCCCAAGGTTGTCGCTATGGGCGGCCACCCCAACTACCTGTACCGCATGACCACTTGCTTTGCAGTCTCGGTGAGTTCAGTCTGACGCTACATGTTGAACCTTTGCTGACAATATCTAGACCCTCGCCCCCGCCTTGTCTCTTCCCGTCATCCAAGAGTCCATCTTCCCCATCCTCTCAAACCTTGTGAACGACCAGATTCCCAACATCAGATTCAACGTCGCAAAGTCATATGCAGTATTGATTGACGTTCTCAAGCGTCTGCCCGACAGCGATTCAACAGTTCTCTCGATCGAAAAGACGGGCAAGACTGGATCGGGAAGCCCCCAGGGTGATCAGCTCATCCGGGAACAAATCATGCCTAATTTGGAAAAACTCATGACTGACGACGATGTCGATGTGCGCTTCTTCGCAAGCCAGGCGGCCAAGAGCTACAGCGACGCAATGCAATCATAATCTTTGCCTTTAGAAAGTACTCGATATTACGAGAAAAGAACAAAATACCAAGGCTCTGCGGGAAGCTGCAGTGTCAATTATACCTTACTTGTTAGAAATGAATACAAGAGTCACACAAATGCCTTTCTCGCGATTTGCATCTATGGATGAAGTTCGAATAGTCGAGTCAATGTCCAGGTCAGGTCGAAGAGTAAACAAAGCATCTCGAAGAATGCTGTTGACATAACAAACACGCCATTCTCCGCGTGGCGTCGGCCACCCCCATAGGTTTCATCTACTCCTGAGTTTTGGGCATGTCACCTGTTTTGAGAGGGAAGTTTTTCACGGCAACAATGGTTCATGGACGTTTGTAAAAAAGACGTTGATGTGTGTCGTGGACTTTCGGACAGTAGCGAGCATGCAAGGCAGTTGGATTTTCACAGGCGGTAGATTGAAGATGGATAGCCGTGATATATATCAGAATCAACGGCGTGCTCGCTTGCTTTTGTTTTAGAGTTGCGGTAGAAGAGGAGTGGAACAGCCCTCACGGTTTCAGCTCCTCAGAAAGGCAGTGGCCATGTCATGTGTGCGTTTCTGCCCCCCCCCCCCCCCCCCCCTTTCGTAGCGGTCAAATACAAGTTACCAAACTACCAGATTAGATGTCAGATGCCTTTCTGTTGTCAGAGGAGCAGCACATCTCCTTGCCCTAGAGAGTCAAGCAGACTATCGATTGTGGATGATAGGCGTGTGCATTGATTGTGATTGTCTGTGCACACGATGCTCGCCCACATGCATACCTGGATCTGGCAGCCGAAATGAAGATGCTCTTTACAGCCCGCTACATGTGAAGACAGTAGTATAAGCCACCTCATGACTCGACGAACAAAGACGCGCGTGTCGCACAATTTGTTACGACTCGGCATAACCGTGGAAACTTGGTGAGTTTGGGATTGTTATTGTCAATCTTGCGTATAGGGGCTGATGTTGCTGTTTCTCTGGGGCTTGCCGTGCACAGTGAGCGCTTGGAAGCTTCACTTCAACCTCCAACCAATGACACTGCCAGCACCCAGAGACGGCAATGTAGAGATATGAACATCATTTGGAAGCTTCCAGCCAACGGTTATGTCGGTATCCCTTGCATCGTGGCCATGAGCTCGGATCACTTGGACCTGCATTAGCCTTTGCCGACAGGAGGGTGTAATCTCCCAAACAATTCCCCGGCCGGCGTCGATCAGACACATGCCTCGTTATAAACCAAAGCATTGCTCGACCTCGAACTGCGCTCTTCGTCCTCACCATCCAACTCACTGCAATAATCAGACTTCGGTCGTTACACTCTTTACACACCAACTATCACTACATTCTTTAATAACAAACTCACCACCACCTTTTTCCAACCACCCCACCGACTATCTTCACACAACCCCCACCAAAACCAAACCACCAAATCAATCAAAATGCGTTTCGCTGTTGTCGCCTCTGCTCTCTTCGCCGGCCTTGCCGTTGCTGCTCCCGCTGTCACCCAGACCGTCCACTCCACTGAGGTCGAGACCATCACCTCCTGCGGTGTAAGTTGCATCTGATATCCATCTCTACAAGATTTGTACTAATGTTCTCTCTCAGCCTGAGGTCACAAACTGTCCAGCCAGACTCTCTAGCAGCTCCACTGAGGTCGCTGCTGTTCCCACTTCGGCTCCCGTTGTTCCCACCTCGGCCCCCGTTGTTGCTGCTGTCCAGAACACCACCGCCCCTGCCCAGCAGCCCCAGACCGTGACTCTCTACTCGACCAAGGCTGTCACCATCTCCTCGTGCGCTCCTGAGGTGACTGATTGCCCTCTCCGTACCTCTTCTGAAGTCGTCTCTGTCGGAACCAGCGTCGTCTCCGCCAACGTCAACGTTCCCACCTCTGCTCCCTTCGCCATGGCCAACTCTACCATGCCCGTTGGTGCCCAGGGAACTGCTGCTTCCACTGGTTTCGGCGCCTCTGCCACTGGTGCCCACCCTTCATCCTACACTGGTGCTGCCGGCAAGCTCAACGCCGGCATGGCCCTTGCCGGTGTTGCTGGTTTCGCTGCTCTCCTCATCTAAGCGTAGAAACGTGTTTTTCTCCTGCTTCTGATGTCCATTTTTAGCGATGATTCCAACTTCACACATCTTTTTTGATACGGCATGTTTTTTGTTCTAGCATACAGAGGCGGACATACGGACTCGGCCGCGCGGCATCGAGCGATGATTCTGTACTCTGAAGGGGTCTCCTTTGTTGTCTACACGCTTTGAGACATTTTTTGGCAAACGCACATAATCATGGTTTTGTGTTCTTTACACTGCGATAACTCCTGTACAACTTCGCATTTTGAAGGTCGTTTTGGGAGGGTTTGTTTTACAAATGAAAAAAAGTCAACTGGAATACCTTGTCCTGCTTTGCTACATTGTGATTGTCTATTGTGTCGCCGAGAACGTCAAGGAGAGCCAGGACATCTTCTGAGTATATAATCACCATGTTGCCGCGGTCTGAACCATTTCTCGGCAAGTACTGGCTTGCACACAATCATCGTGCCCGATGTGAAGGAGAGCACAGGTCTTCTCTTTGTTTTTGTGGTCGATCGCTCTTTCCTTGAAGTCAGTCGTTACTTTCCTCATGAGTCCGATCATCCCTCCTTCTAGCGTTGACCAGTCGTTCCTTTCCTTCTGAGTTCTGCACTCGATCGCTCTTTCCTCTTGAGCTCAACTGCTGCTTGCCTCGTTCTTGATCGCTCCATCCCTCATCTTTGATCGCACCTTCCTTAGATACTCCATGGCTCGCTTTTTGTTGTTTTGCTTGGTTGATTACTACACCTTTTCTTGAACAAATGTCCACAGTCAAATCACAAGATAAACACGAAAGGGACAGGATCCTTGGACGAGCAGGTGATTTACGGCACGTGCCCTTTCCCAATCGCACAGGCTTGCATGTGTGCCTACTTCAAGTCTCTCGAGACGATCAAAAGCGAGTGTGCGCCTAGGAGGAAATCATCGTAACTCGATTTATGGTATATGCATTTTCTTCTCTATGGTGTAGAATATCGCTCAGTTGATAAGGGAACTGCACATCCTTCTCCAAGATTACCCTTGACCAAAAACATTTCTGCGCAAGAATGGTTCTCTTTCGGCATCCTCAAGAAGCATCAAAAGGAATTCTTACTCAATGTCCTCGGGATTGATGTCAACGTCGTCGACTATCTGGACTTTGATGCTGCCTTGGCTCAGATCAGCGCAGATGTGCATGGCATCCACCGCCTTGTCCAAGGGAAACACATGCGAGACCAATGGCTTGAGATCCATCAGCTTGCCTTTTACGGCTGCGATGCCCGCGGGCCAGGTATCGGTATACCTGTTGATGAACTTGAGATTGATCTGTATGTTTCTCATCATCAGCAAAAAATCCGTTTTTTCTCGGAAAAGAAGAAGAAGGATCAAAATACTCACCTCACCAAGACTCATATGCATAAAAGGAATATTGTTGACCACCGGTCTCCCAACACCAATAACCATCACGGTACCTCCTCTGCGCACAGTAAACGCCGCAGTAACGATACTGCTCTCCACACCCGTGCATTCAAGCACAGTCTCCGGACATCCATACTCGGACTCGCCAAACAGCTTCCTGATGCCCTTTGCATTGTCCTCGGCACTCAGGTCTCGAGCAACTTGATAGGTCTCGCATTCAGGAACGAGCTTTTTGGCAAAGGCGAGGCGTTTGGGCTCGAGGTCTGTGATGACTAGGGGGTGTGCTCCGGAGGCGCGGGAGGAGAGCAGAGCGATGAGGCCAATGGGGCCAGCACCACAGATCACAGCGCCGCGACCCAGGGTCAGTCCCGCGCGACGGATGCCATGCAGGACGACTGATAGGGGTTCGAGCAGTGCGCCTTCGGCGAAACTGACGTTATCTGGAATTCTGGTCTGGGTTAGCAGCCGCTTCAAAGACAAGCATGGGTTCAAGACAAAAAAGAAACACTTACTTGTGCAACCATTTTGCAGCGTGGACTTTGAAGCGCTGGAGGGTGCCGTGGTGTGGCCACACGCCCGAGAACTTGACGTCTTCGCACAGGTTGTATCTTCCTTCTCTGCAGAGCCAGCAGTTGTCACATGGCATGCCCGGTTCGACTGCTACTCTATCGCCTGTTTTCCTCGCCAATAAGGTTAGTCTTGTTCTGTACAACTTTTCGTTCTTCGTCCCATTCTGCTTGCTTTTCATGATGCTCCTTTTCATCTTTCCCGTTTTGCTCTTTTTCCGATTCCCTTGCTCTTATCTACTCTTTCCTGCCAGTCCAGCACCAGAGACCAACCCAGAAACCAAACCCAAGACCCAACAACAACAAAGACAAAAAAACAAACAAAAAAAGATTAGCAAAAGAGAAGAAAAAGAAAAAAGAAAAAGACAAACTCACCAACAACAAGATCTTTAACCCCTTCTCCAAGTTTAAGCACCACACCAGAAGCTTCATGCCCCAAAACACAATCGCTCTCCACAATCAACGGTCCAATGCGTCCGGTCTTCCAGAAATGGATGTCTGATCTTTTTCCCCCAGTCAACAAACATCAGTAACTTTTTTCTCTCTTAAGCAGAAGGATACACATTTCGAAAGAGGATACAGATTGACTTGTTCTTCTTCAGAGGATACACATTGTCGAGGAAAAGACAAAAACAGACGGAAATAGAGAGAGGTAAAAGAGAGGTAAAAACAGAGGTAAAAACAGAGGTAAAACAGAGAGGTAAAACAGAGGTGAAACAGAGGTAAAAACAACTCACCCGCAGATCCCGGTACACTTTATATGCAACAACACTTCCCCATACCCAGGCTTCTCGATGGGGGCTTCGGCCATTTTGATCTGGTGGTCCGCAGTCACCTGTAGAGATGGATTGGTCTTGTGTATGGCTGCCATGATCGCTAATTACACGCTTCCTTCTCGATGATGGTCGGATCTAGGTTCTGTTGCTCCCCTTTTCTCAAAGTCCGGGAATTGGTTCTGGTGCTTTGGTGTGAGGAAAAAGACGTCGAGGTATCTTACATTGATTCCATGTCGTCCATCTGCCTTCTTAATGTAGTCGTCGTCATGATTATGGTGCTTCGGATCGCTCTGCCTGGCGCTTCGGTTTACGCTTTTGGGACAAGCCATCGGTTCAACCAAGTGCGGGGATTCGAACCAACGGCAGCATCACCAATACCTTATTTTTGCATATCTGGCTAATTCACAATGAACCCCAAAAACGGTTCTCTCGCATGAACTACGATCTTCAACGTTATAAAGCATATTGTTTCCATTTACTGCAAAGCAAGAAAGGGGTGCTGACTGATCTTCCGTTCCTCTCCTCTCAAAAGCACCCCTATCGAATCACATTTCCCCCCCCCCCCCCCCCC